>CP106723.1:133280286-133680286 GCA_025506655.1 Gossypium rotundifolium
GGTGAGTTCATAAGGCAAGGATACCACGTAAGACCATGTCAAGACATGGCAATGGTAAGTTCAAAAAGGAAAAGGTTCCTGAGTAGTCCAAAGAGTAAGTCAAAGAAATGACAAGGTTAGAACATGAAGAAAGAGTACAGGTATGCATTTAAGGCTTATTTAATATTGAGATCGTAGGTAATTGAGATTATCAAGTATTAAGTAAGTGATGAGTTTTCAGTTATGCTTGTGACACTTTATGACATGATTGGCAATATGCCTATATTATGAAAGAGTACTCATGTGTTAAATGAGAATGTTGCAGGTATGTAAGCAAGTTATTAAGTAAGGTGCCCTTTTTATTACGAGCCTTTGGTAAGGTTACCGATGAGTTCACCGGAAAATCAATTAAGTGAAATTATGTGTGGCTTGTAGTGATAAGTGTAGGTATATGCATGTGAAACATATGAGCAATATGCTCGATATGTAATCGGAAATTGGAAAGATTGTTATAGGTAAGTAATAAATACAACTAAAGTGAGTGAGAGCAAAAAGTTACAATAAAACTGTTTTGGACAGCAGCAGTGATGCGAATTTGAAAAATCATAAAAAATAGTAGAAATTGAATTATAAGTTGGATGAAATATTGATTTAAATATTATTGAGTCTATTTTCATATAAAAGAAACATAGAAAACAAAATATTTTTATATTTTGAGATATTTAAATTCTTGTGGGATTGGTTCAGAATGATTACGTGATCCCTGTTCTGCCTTGGAAAAATCATTAAAATTGTACAAAACTAATTTAGGGATATAAGATATATTCTTGAAATTCTAAATGAGTCTAGTTTCAAATAAAATAAATTATAATATCATTTGAATTCTGTACAAGGAGAAAATTGATTCGTAGTGAAAAGTGATCAGAATAGTCTAACAGTGAAATAGGGGAAATTTTAATGAATAAACTGTACTAATTGACTGAGCCAAAAATTCTGAAAATTTTATGGTATGAAGATATGTGAGTCTAGTTTTAGGAAAAATTAGCGGTTTGGAATTTGGAGCTCTGTAGCTCAAGAAATAAATAATTTAGTGACAGTGATTCAAGTAGACAGATTAATGTGAACATGAGTAATAAGGTATAAACATGTGATTTAATGATTGCATCAATTTGAGAACTTGTTGTGAGGATTTTTCATGTTGAGGCTTTGATAAGGCTACAAATGAGTATGTTGGGAAAGTAAGAACTTAGCATTATTTATGCAAGTTATGACAGCTTAGTAGTTAGCTAAATTCATTGCTAAAGCTTAAAATTTTTACATGTAAACTTGCTAAGCTTTATAAGCTTACCCCCTTTTCTTTCCCATGTTACAGAGTCCTACTAAACAAGCTCGGGTTGGAGGTCGTCGGAGATCACTTCACACTATCAAGCTATCTATGGGTATCTTTATTTATAAATGATTTAAGTTATGGCATGTATAGGGGCTTGGCTAAGTCATTTTGTATATGTCTTAATTAATTTGATTAAATGTATTGCTTCATAACGGTAATAAGGATTATTCTGTATTTAGCCACGAGTTGTGGCTCATATTGGTCATGGAGTTATAATGCTTGTGTATGCATGTGTTTGTTAAATTTTAAATTATAAGTGAAATTTTGTGGCTCGGGATTTGGTAGAATGTATTGTTAAGTCTGGTAATGCCTCGTACCCAGTTCTGGCGTAGTATACGGGTAAGGGGTGTTACAACACCTCTCTTTCTTTGCAGTCATGTATTTGCATTACATCACATCATATGCATTTAAGTTTATAGAAATAGTCTAATTAGTTGAAAATATAACAGAGAGAGAGAAGGGAAATCTGGAAGCTGAACACCACTATGGTACACGGACAAATACAAGGAAAATGGACCAGAGAATGGAGCAATTCCAAAGGGATATGCAAGACCAGATGCAAGAGTAGATGACAAAACTCCAACAAGAAATGAGGGACCAGATGTTGGAAGCCAAAAAGACCATGATGACCCAAATGGCCCAGATGATGAGTGGAATAATAGACAAAGCAAAAGGCCCCATAGTCAATGCTGAAGACAATGGGGATTTTCCTAGGGGATTCACTCCACCACATGTGCAAACACAGTCTGAGGAATATCCCCAAAGGCCACTTATCACGATTAGGCCTCAATAGGGGCAAGTTGATAATAGATCGCCTATGAACTTCCAAATGGGTTCAATATCTAAAACAGGAGATAACCCTGCCAATCCTGTTATTCCTAATTTGGACATAGCAGAAAAAGAGGGAAAAAGAATTGACTCTTCAAAGAAATTGGAGGATCGCTGCAGATGGTTGGAAGAAAAGTTTAAGACTTTAGAAAACGCCGATAATCACCAGGGAATTGACGCAAATGACTTGAGCTTGGTCCTAGAATTGGTGCTTCCTCATAAATTCAAGACACCTGAATTTGAGAAGTACAATGGAACTACTTGCCCTGAAGCTCATATCACTATGTTCTGTAGGCGCATGACTGGTTATGTGAACAATGATCAACTTTTGATTCATTGTTTTCAAGATAGTTTGACGGGGGCAGCTTCTAGGTGGTACAACCAACTCAGCCGCGCTAACATTAGCTCCTAGAGGGACTTGGCCCAAGCCTTCATGAGGCAGTACAATCATGTCACGGATATGATGCCTGATCGAATCATGTTGCAAAACATAGAAAAGAAATCAAACGAGAGTTTCAGGCAGTACGTGCAGAGATGGAGGGAAATAGCCATGCAAGCTCAACCACCTCTCCTGGAGAAGGAAACCACTATGTTGTTCATCAACACTCTAAAAGCGCCATAAAAAGTGGAAAGATTGAGGCGGGAGAAAGTAATAAAAGAATGGCCACAAGGAAGAGAGAAAATGAAGTGGATAATACAAGCATGGGGTGCTCAAAGTCGATTGCTGTTAAACAGCCAAAAATAGTTACTACTGGGTATCAAGGTTCATCAAGGAAAGAATCTGGCACAAGGCAAAGCAATGAGCAACTCCAGTTTACACCTATCCCAATGACATATAGGGAATTGTATCAAAGTCTATTTGATGAACATGTGGTGGCTCATCATTACATGGAACCAATACAACCCCCATACCCTAAATAGTTTGATTTGAATGCTCAATGTGAGTATCACGCAGGAATAATGGGTCACTCAATCGATAATTGCATGGCATTTAAGAAATTGGTTGAAAGCTTATTAAAATAGGGGTTGTAAAGTTCGATGAGTCGAACGGAGCAGTGGTAATTGAAGGAGGGGGCAAGAGAGTTGTGACTCCTTGAAGAAATTAAAGAGGGAATCAGAGAACAAAGTTTCCAAACTCTTGTGCACTTGGAAGTGTTTTGAATAATGAGACTGTGGAAGAAATACCTGTATTTAGGGCTAATCTAGAGTAATGTTCAAAACATGCTTGTTGTCTTGAGCCTAGAGGCAACAAGAACTCTTTTGTGAAATAGGCTCATGTTCAAAAATTTATTTCAATAAAATGCATTTGTTTGAGCACATATTTTTATTTCATACTGTACATTCTTTTGTTTTTTAAAAATATTCTTTCATTCTTTATTCATGACCATACCAATAATCATCCTTAGAATCATTTATTCTTTGGATTTGTTCGCCTTCGTACCTAGATATCCAGATATCAACTTCATGAGCGACATTGTTACTGACTCCCTTTTTGAACAAGATATGGGTCTAGGGATCTCAGGATTTTGAAGATGACAGAGATTGTAACCTACCTTCTGATTCGTTAAAGATGGTAGAACAAGATGAAAAAATAGACCTTACTCTACAAAGGGTTATTGGATATTATGAGCCTAGGGAAAAGGGGAAAACTGAAGCCTAGCTCACCATAAAAATAAGGCAAGACATTTTTGAGTTGTTTTCAAAGATGTTTTTGCACAATTATATCAAGACATGCATTGGCCAATAAGAAGCAGGCTAAACAAAGAGGATCGGACACTGTTGATTCACCATGGAAGGGGATTGCATCAATCATACTACAAATACAAAATTAAAAGAGACAAGATTCATGTGCCTACTCCAGTTCTTCACAAATTTTCCATATGTGGGGCATGGATGTGATGGGGCCAATCTCGTCAAAAGCTTTTAGTCAATATCGACTCATCGGCATAGTTATCGTTTACTTCACTAAGAGAGTGAAAATAGCTTCATATGCCAATGTTAAAAGGTCGAAGTCATCAAATTCATCAAAAATAAAAAAATATAAAGTAAAAAGATCAAATACCATAAAGGATCGCGTTTAAATAACTGTACAAAGTCAAAATCTACAGTTTGTCCAAAGATCAGGCAGCATATCACAGTGCAACAAAAGTTGCAAAAAAAAAACGAAGAAGAAGAAATGAAAGGTGGCTAAGACTTGTAAAGATTGGCATAAGAAGCTATCACTACTCTCTATGATTATCAAATGTTGGCTAGGACTTTGGTTGGGGCAACACATTCTCATCAGAATAGAAACAGTTTTGCCAATTGAATCTAATTGAAGAAAAGGTTAAAAGCTATTCGTCACGGCTAGATGATGCGAGCTTACGTTAAAGAAGTTCATCTTAGGGAATTCCATGAAGGAATCTGATGTTGAAAATGACCTTTCTTCTATAAAACGATTTTAGAGGAAAGCATATGCCAAAATGGGAAAGTCTTATGTAAAGCCTGTTCTAGAAAAGCGTTGATATTGATTGAGATGGATGGCGAAGACTTGCCCAATCTATTGAATTTAAGTTTAGTCAAGAAGGATTTTGCTTGAAAGGAAAAAAGGTCAAGGTGAAAACTCGTAAAGGGTGCCTTGAGTCCAAAAAAAAAATAGAGAGGCCAAAGCGAAAACCCGCAAAGGGTGCTTTGAGACCAAAGGGGTTTTGAGTTGAAAACCCGAAAAGGGCGGCTCAAATTTTGAATAAAAGTGGGGCATACAGTAGTCTTGCTACGTCTGAATTAGCAATGAGGAAGTATGTTACGCCTTGGGGCATCGACAAAGTACTCGGATCCCCTAAACACATATTGAGTTTAAAATGGTCCTCAAGAAGTTGGAACAAAAAAGCTCAGGCTGCGATATCTGGGGCACCTAGCTTCTATCCTACCCATTTTTTAATTCCTTATCTTTGATTGCTTTATTTTTTTGAGATACACCCAAATCAATTTTCTTTTATTGCCTGGGTTATCTTTGATTAAATTATTTTTCCGAGCTATGCTCCTGACTAATTTCTTTCTCGTCCATCTTTGTGTTCTTTTTCAAGCATTTATTGAAATAACGATCTATGGACTAATAACTTTCATAAAAAGGAGTTTCGTATATTACTCTAGAAGCTTCTAAATAATATGAGGAATCTGAAACATGACTATTGTTCAGAACTCACCAAGCCTAAGAGCTGAAAACATTGGAAATCAATTATCTCTTCGGATCCTTATTGGATAAAACAATTCTGTGGGTAATACCATATCGACAAATGACGAACAAGGTCAAATCCAAGTGTAAAAGGGGGTCATTGTCGGGATACCCCTGCATCTATACAGACGCACACATCTAGTCATTACACCCAGGGAATGGTGTAACAGATTGAAAATGATCTAAGTTCTACCTCTGAGTGGTAGCAAAATTATGGAAGAAATCAAATATCATTCCCCTGAAGTTGCAATGGGAGATACCAACTTCATGTCCCAAAGTTCAAGTGAGGCTGACTCAGACATTACATTGGGGCAAGCTAGTTGAGTAGAACATGATTGATGAACAAGAATGGAAAAACAAATGAGTGATAACACCTAGAATAAGAATCATACTCATAACATTCTGGTATCATAGCAAATTTCATTGCATCCTAATTCTTGAAATAGGAATCATCTTCATAACATTTTCGTACATTACAACATGGAGCATTTGATACATTTTGATCAAGGCATCCTAATTATTAGACATAAGCATATACCCATTCTATAGGTTATGTAGCAAGGTAGAAGATAGCAGTCTGCCATTCCTGAGTTTGCAGGAAGCAGATCGAAGACATTAGTCCGGCAATCCCTGACTTTGTAGGGATCAAATTGAAAATAGCAGATCTGACAATCTTGAGGTTACAGGAGCAGATCGGAGACATCAGCCCTATCTCCCTGACAAGCAGTGGAATAGGTCAAAGATCGTAGATCTTGTCGCCCTAAGTAGTAGGGAACCAATATCGAACTGCAAGTCTTGTTTCCCTAAGTAGTAGTGGAACAGATTTAAGCAACCGACCCTATCTCCCTGACCAATAGTGGAATAGGTCAAAAATTGTAGATCTTGTCACCCTAAGCAGTAGAGGACCAAGATCGAACGGAAAATCTTGTCTCCCTAAGCAGTAGTGGAACAGATTTAAGCCACCAGCCCTATCTCCCTGACAAGCAGTAGAATAGGTCAAAGATTGTAGATCTTGTCACCCCAAGCGATGAGGGAACCAAGATCGAACGGCAAATCTTATCTCCTAGCGAGAGTGGAGCGATTTAAGCCACCGATCCTATCTCCCGGCAAGCGGTGGAATAGGTCAAAGATTGTAGATCTTATCACCTAAGCGAGAGGAAACCAAGATCGAACGATAAATTTTGTCTCCTAGCGGTAGTGGAGCAGATTTAAGCCACAGATCCTATCTCCCGACTAGCAGTGGAATAGGTAAAAAATTGTAGATCTTGTCTCCCTAAGCAGTAATGGAACAGATTTAACCACCAGTCTGGCATCCCTGAGTTTGCAGTGGAGCAGACCGAATATACCAATCTAACATTCCTAAGCTTTTGGGAAGCAGATTGAAAATGACAGATCTGACGATTCCCTAGTTTGTAGGAAGCAGATCGAAGACATCAATATCGTGATCCTTGAGTTTGTAGGGATCAGATTGAAAATATCAGATCTGGTCTCCCTGAGTTTACAGTGGAGCAGATCAAAAGATAATGGATACTGCCTTCATGAAGTTGAAGCTATCAAACTTACTAAAATCAAGATGAAGATCCAATACCGTTAAAGCTACAGTGGAGTTGGAATCATTTGAAGAAGACAATGATCAAGAGGTCCAAGGCCCGCCAAGACCGGGCAAAATTGGTCCTTTTATAGTCTTTGCTCTATTCTTGTTTCACAATAATGAGCAAAGAGGGGCAATTGTAGGAACCCAATTTAGCCCGGGCCCATACAAAAATAATAAACCGAAATAATAAAATAAAGTCCAAGTCCAGTCCAAAATATATCATTTGGCCCGATTGAAAGTCTATCTACAAGCTTGACATACATGGAAGTACAATCTTCAAGGATATGCAATCTTAGACATGATATGCAGTCTTAGAAGTTATGGTATGCAATCTTAGATATGATATGCAATCTTAGAAGATATGGTATGTAATATTAAAATATATGATTTTGTAATCTTAGAGATTTAATTTGTAGATACTTTTTAATCTTAGTCGTTGATGTAATTGATCTGTACCGTTGGATTTGGGGAGGCTCAACTATAAATAGAGGCCTCTCCCTTCATTGTAAAACACACTGGAGTTTGGAAGTAATAAGAATTCTTGAGAGCATTCACTCAAATTTCTCTCCCTCTTGTGTTCTTATTTTTTGTGGCTTGTTCTTATTCTGTTCTTCACTCATCTTCGTTTCTTTTTGAGTTGCTTCCGTTCGAGTTAGATTTTGGTGGAGGAATTTCGTTGAATCCTCATATTGCGGGAGTAAGATTGACTTATGCGTTTTTTTTAAAATTTTTTTTATTTATCCATATCATTTTATATTTTTTATCTTTTAAAAATTGTTATAATATATTAATATATTATATATTTTATATAAAATTATTATATACTATTTATTAATTATTTTTTATTATATATAGTTATTTATACATGTATTAGATTACTAAATAATGTATATATTTATGATAAGTTTTTTTTTTACTTTTAATGTATATATATTAAATCATTTTAAAAGTCACCACATTTTTAATGTTTAAATATGTTATTCCATTTTTCATTTAATTTTGTTATTTCGTGAAAATTTCAATATTTGCTATATTACATGTTTATTTATATTCTTTAGATCATTTATTATTGTTTAACATAGTCCATTATATATTTATGTTATATTATCCTTTTATTATTTATTGTTAGTGTAATTTGTAATTTTGTAAAATTGCTATTAAATATATATGTTGTGATATATTCATGTTATGTTTCACTCAAATCAATCTTTTATTAAAACATATTTTGAATCGACACCTTTTATTTCAAATGATTTTCAAAGTATGGTGATATGTGATATTTGGGGAATTTCGAGAAGAATTTTGCCCTAACTTATTGGGTTTGATTTTTCTCGTGAAACTTTAGGTATTACGTATCTTCCTTTTCTAAATTTATTTCAAATGATTTTTAAAATATGATGATATGTGATATTTGGGGAATTTCGATAAGAATCTTACCCTAACTTATTGGGTTTGATTTTTCTCGTGAAACTTTAGGTATTATATATCTCTTTTTTTAAGAAATTTAAGGTTTATTAATTTCAAAATAAAAAACCTATTCTTGGGAATTCAAAGTGTTTTGCCTTAACTTACTAGGTTCGACATTTTGCGTCTCGAGGTAGGAATTTCCTCAAATAAAGACGAGCTTAATTTTAAAGTCATGAGGTGCTATACCTTAACTTACTGGGTAAAGTACTTTATTTCTTTGGGATAGGTAAGGCTTGGTTTTTTTTCAAATAAAAGGATCATATTTTATAATTTTCTTATTTTCAACATTTGGACATGATTTTATCGATTTGGTACCAATTTTTGGGCGTTATGAGGGTGCTAACCCTTACTCATACGTAACCGACTCCTGAACTCGTTTTCTTGTTTTCGTGGACCAATAATGTTTTTAAAATAAAATATTTTACAAGGTGATCCAATCACACCTAAGTAAAAAAGATTAGTGGCGACTCCCATTTTTGTTTTTTTAAAGTCGATCCCCATTTTTTAAAACCCAATTTTAAAATGGTTTCGACATTATCAATTAACTTTTAGTCCACAATTAATGTACTGAGTTTTATTCATCATTAAAGAATAACAATAAGATTTCTATATCATTAGATATAACAAAATTAAGGAAACACTTATAAATAAATGTTAATAATTTTATTTAAATATAAATATTAATAATAATTATATCAAGTTTTAGGTTTAGAGTTTATGACTTAGGATTTAAAGATTAAGGTTGACATTAAGTTTTGAGTTTAAAGTTTAGGATTTATATTAAATTTTGAATTTCAAATTTTGAGTTTAGAGTTTATGTTTAAATAAAGTTATTAATATTTATTTATAAGTTCTATACTCTTTTTATTTCAAATATAATGAGATGACATATTGTTATTCATTGATGATTAATGAGACTAATGCACTAACAATATATCAAATATTTATCTACTCATGCTGACCAAGTCTTAGTTCAATTGACACAATATTATTATAACAACAACTAAGAAGATAATAAGGTCACAATTGAATAGATCGCGAAAGTTCAAATTGACCTAACATAAAACCTATTAGTCCAAAAGCGTCGTGGAGAGCAACGAATGTCCATAGACCACCTAATTGACACCGACGAGTAAAATCTCCTTGTGCTTCAGGACCCCATAATAACAACAAAGAATGTGCTAAACTATTAGCAGGGTTAAAATTGTGGCGGTTAAGAAATTGTAGCCTTCCAACTAGGAGCTGGTCAATCCATGAGTATACCACAAAGTTACAAAGGTTATACCTGTAAACCAATCTCCTAAAAAAAATAAGCACAATGAAAGAGCAATAGGGTGGACCAACCTACAAAAACGAAATAGTCCCTAAGTAACCAGAGTCATCCATAATATTAAATAAATCATTTTCATCTTTGGTAAATTTACCAAGGACTATAGTCATAGCAATCCTCCTATTCAACTACTTCAACTATTTCGAAACACTTTATGTTATGGGGGCGTTGGGAATATTTAAGTGCGTGTAAATACGTATTTTTTATTATTTAAAATTTGGAAAAAAATTATAAATAAAAGTAAGCATTGTTAATAATTTATGTAGATATAATTATAATTACGGTTTTAGTAAATCATTATTATTTCTAATATATAAATTCCATATGAGAGTATATAAACTCAGTAAGATATATGGCTGCAATGTATGAGTATGATAGCTATGATCGCAATATATAGCACTACCAGAAATAATTAATAGCAATTTATCTAAGCTTTTAATTTGGTTGCTTGGTTGGTTCAATAATAAATATGTATTTTATTTAAATAGTTGAATTCAAATGTATATTTTTTAGGTGAAACAATTAATGTAAATTTTTATGGTTTTTTGAAAAGGTAAATTCATTAATTCATTCAATAAATGAAACTATACAATTCAAAGAAAAAAATAGCAAACACTCGTCGTAAATGGTGAAGGATAATCTCCATCAACACAACAAAGGCTTTAGCCTTAGTATCAATAAAATATTATGACATGTTCACAATTGATTTTGTCATGAATCAAGCACAACGTATCTAGAGTGATCGCAAGCACTTAATACGATAAGGAAATCAATCCGGATAGTCCAAAGTGGTGAGCAAAAATTGACACAAGAATCAAGCATTCACCAAACTAGAGAGGACGACAATAAAATCATCCCTAAAATTACTTGTAAAACTAAGATTACATGCATAAGCAAGATTTAAAAAATGTACTACAAGAGCAGACAAAAACTCCTAAAACTAAAGACTTATTAAACAAGGAAAAAAAAAAAAAAAAATATAAAACTTAAGACAATATAGGTCCAAATCGACACGTGAAATTATTTATCATTCTAAAATACTCTTAAAATAGAAATAGATTAACAAGTTGACGAAAAGCCACCCACCTTCTAAGAAAAACTACTGGTGGCTGGTGGAGTTTTAGCAAACGATAAGCACCGTCATCTATCCATCACAATTTGTGAAGACAACAAAGATATCTACAAAATAGATTTGCAAACTGAAAAGAAAGAAGACATGCGTAGTGAATGAGAAAAAGAAAGAACTAAAAGGTTGATGGGAGAGGAAAAAGGCATGTGATAGCTAGTCCGGAGGCTGACACCGCCGTTGAGTAAAAAAAAAAGATAAGAAACAAATAGCTTGGAGAAAATAAATAGAAAAGTTTTTAATTTTTTATGATTTTAAATGCATAACAAATAAAAATATATGACTTTTTATTATATTTTAGATAAGTTTATTATCAAAATTTAAGCTCAAGTTGGAAATATTATTAATCCAATAAGATAAAAAATATTGAATAATGTTAATGTCACAATGAAATTTTTTATGGAATAATCCTTCTTTTCTTTTTAAAATGTATGTTAATATTTTATTTATTAATATCAAAATACATCAATAATGTCATAATAGCAACAATGGGTAGATCCAAAGATGCCATGTACCTTGAAAGTCTTTTTCATGTAGAGAGTTTATTGTGTGTGAAACAAAAGGAAAAATTGATGGCAATTTTTGAATTGTACTTCAAGTTACTTAATTTTGGAAGACAAACAGGGGACCCCATGGTTCATGGTGTATAGGAGAATTTTCCTTTTCCATTTGTTTTGTATTTGTATGCATGAAAGGGAAAGGAAGATTTTGGGTTGAAATCTATTTTTTTTTTTTTTGTAAAGTATATTAAGGTGATTAAACTATTAGTAAGTTCATATTTTGGTCATTTAGTTTTAAAAAGTTATAAAAATAATCATTGAACTATTTGAAAGTTTTTATTTAAGTTACTGAGCTGTTAAGTATTTTTTAAAGTTTAGCCAACAAATTTCAAGTGATGGTTCAACAATCTGTACGATGGATCAATACCTATCGATAAGTAGAATAACATGATTTAGATTCAAGTCAATCTAACAGTCAATATCGGAGGTTAGTGAATAAAATTATTTGGATTTTGATTTGCAATTCGTGACGTCTAAAATTGTTTCATAAAAAAAAAAACTGAATTGTATACGATAAGAGGAATAACAACTTTCAATCGGGCAATGCAAACAAATGATAAGGGGAACAACAACTATTTTAACAGTCTAATGACTTAAATGAAAACTTTCGAATAGTTTAATAACTATTTGTAACTTTTTAAAGATGAGTTATCAAAACGTAAACTTATTAAAGTTTAGTGACCTTGAATATTGTTTAGCCTTTTTGGAATCCTCCATGTATCTTAACGGTATACTTATTGATATTAAAATCCTATTATTAAATCTCTAACATGCATTTGTTTATTATGGACAATAATTTTAATAAAATTAATTATAAATATATATTTTAAACATTGTTTGTAGATAAAGGATTGTATGAAACAGTCATATTATTCCTTTCCAATAATTTTATTCATATCAGTATTTTTATCCTGAATTTCAGGATTTTAATTTGAATTTGATTTTTTTTCAAAATGAAAATGCTGAAATTCAGGATGAAAATATTGATGTGACATAAAATTATTAAAAAAAGATACAAATGATGTGACGCCATTATTTCGTACAATTCTTTCCCTTGTTTGTAAGGGCAAAAGAACAATAATTTTAATTGCAAAATCCATATTTGAGCAAAGCTTGGACAGCCTTGAACAACCCAACTAGACTTCCTTCAACCTTTCCAAACCGGCTTCAACAGAACTTTTTAGACCCAATCACAGCCCAAATTTCACTAATTCTATGCTTTAATTATTATATTACACTATATTAAAATTTTCCATTATCATTGTTGTAAATAATTATTCATTAATTATATATTATTATAATATATTTGATTGAGTTAGTTTTATTCATCAATCAATTTCAACTTAGTTGTGAAATTACCAAAAGTTTATTCTTTTACAAAGTAACAAATATCATTTTAAAGATATTTATGTATTTTTATATTTTAATAAATCTAAAAATAAATATACATCATTGGAATCATGGGATTAGATTTTTGAACTCAAAGACATCATCATTTTACAATATCAATTTTATCATTTAAACTCAAATCACGTTTAATTTTCATAAATTTATTACATAATTTTCTTAACTCATATCATGAATGTACCATGATTCAGTATTAGATTATAAATTTATGATTATTTGAATTTTAATTGAAATTTATTCAAATTTTTATTATTACCAATCCAAATTTAAATATCGAATATTTTTTGGGTTAAATAATAATAACAGCTTGCCACAATCATTTCCACTATTGTGAATTTTATTTAGCTCAATTATTAAATTGAATTAAGTATATATTAATGAAAAAAGGTCTAATTTTAGTAGTTAATCATTAAAGTAATGCCATAAGTTTTTTATTTTTTATATTCTATTATTGAATCATATAGGCAGTGACAACACTGAGGTGCAAGTAGGGAGCCTCCCCCACTCCTCAAACACTCTAGTTGTTGGTAAAATTGACATTTGTCCCCCTACAAAAATATTTGATAAGATTACTTTTTGACCCCTTACAAAAAATTAAAATTCATTTTTAGTCCTCTAAAATTCTTAGCTTCACCCTCAATTAAAGCACATGTCATTTAATCAATAATAAATTTATATATTTAATATGTAAATTGAACGTTTAAAGCTATTTAGAAAAAATGTTTATTTTATGATTCATAAAGGTTAATCTATTCGAGGGTTTGTAATTATCTTTTTAACAATATTTTTCAAAATTGAAATTTAAATTCTCCCTTAAAAGTAGATCTATAAATGTTATCAAATTAAACATATTAATATAAAATTAAAAATGAAATGTAATATAAATTAGGAAATATAATGTCTTTACAGTTTTAAAAAATACCAAAATGCATGAAACCAACCATGTCTCTTGGATAATTAAAATTAAAATAAATAGACATTTTACTTTCTAAAAATAAATGTCAAGATCTTAATCAACCATCTTGATCTTCATAATAATGACATTTAGTGGGACCCATTAATTAAGAAATTTTGTGATTTGATGCAATGAAAGGTCAAGATTTCATCATCCAATTGTCTTATCTATGATTGAAAATGAAATCAGGTGGCGTCCATAGTTTAGCTTACTGTAACCGGCTTCATTCGATAACTACTGGTATCTAACCCAACGGAATATAATTACGGGTTAATACAAGACACGTAAGCACATTACTGTCGGTTGTACAAAAATCCATGCAGTCACCGACACACATCAACAAAATCCCGTCGGTTCCACATACAATTACAGAAATAAACTTGGGTTTTGCTCACTCAGGATCTTCACACATCTAGTTTAGGTATTAAACACTGTCCATTACAAACTGGTTCATAGATAAAAATATCATGCAAGTTTCTTTATAAAGACTCAAGGTTATATTTTACCCTTTTACTATTAAATTAAAAAGTAAATTATTTTTTATTAAAAATTTTATTTATTTATATTGTTAAAATTAGTGTGATTGTTGGAATAAATAAACAATACGTGTCTTCATGTTGACATATATGAACTAATTTTAATAATAAAATGGATGAATTTTTAACAAAATAATTATTTTGCTCTTTAATCTAACATGAGAGACTAATATGTTAATTTTTGAATAAAAAGCTAAATTCAATCCAACTCTTAACATAAACTCTATATTAATTTACCCAGTGAGAGTTGAAAATGAGAATTTTTTATAAACTCTATATATGGGGTTTCTTTATAAAATATAGTAAAATAAATAATTATTCGAAAAAAAAAAGGTCATTTTAGATTATTTGAAGAAAGTAGATTTTTTTTGTGACCATGTTATGTTAGATGATAAATTGTGCGTGTGACATGTGTCTTGTTTTAATTTTTTTTTTAAAAAAATAGTCAAACTATTACGTGTCATCTTTTTGTGAAGCCAACACATTTAAGTTGTAGAGATGTTTTGAAAAAGCATGTATAATGTAAGATTTAATAGTAAGAGAGTGTGTGAAATTTGCTAAACAAAAAGGTTATGGTAGAATTATAGTTGAAATTTAATTGTCCAATACATTCATTGTTCGAACAATATCTCTTTCGGTAGCATTTAGGATAATAAGTTTTGTTCTTGTTCAAATAGCACTTGGTATAATAAGTTAGGACGACATGTTGGGAGAATTAAAGTGTAGTAAGTGTGTTGGCATTTTTTTTACTTTATTCATCTCGGTTCGTTCTCTTTTAGCAAATGGTTATTGGATTGAAGTTGAAATTATTTTTCTCTTGGTTAGTGAATTTAATTTCAAATGGAATAAGAGAGAAGAGAGGTTGATTGAATGCAAACATTCAGGGTTAAATCAGTTTATTTTCCTTGTTGATAAAGCTAGTCATATTTACTTAGAGAGGAAGCATTTATTTCGAAATTCAAAAGCAAGATTTTATGTGGATAATTCCTTTATTTAAAATGGTGATTTATCTTAAGTTATTTGAAGAAGTTGCCAATATCAGGCTATAAATAGGTTGCATTGATGCATATGTTATGTGCATATTGAGTGCTTTTGTTGAGTATTTTATTAATCTTTTGTTGGGCATTTTGGAGAGTAAACATTGTTGTAAGTGAGGTTGTTTTGGGTGAGCGATTATAACATATTGGAGGTACTTTGTTAGGGTTACGATTATCCAATGTGTATGGGTAGATTAGGTTTTAACCAATAAGGTTCCGGATCTATTGTTGAATAAAATCATTCATTGAACAAGGCTCTATAGAGTAGGATTGGTGAATTCGAACCGCGTTAACAAATCTCATATGCCATTTACCCTTTACTTAACTCTCCTTAACTAATGTTGTTAAATTGCCTTATTTCAAATAGTGTTAGAACATTGATGCGTAGTGACCTAACTAAAAATTTGACTAAGGCAAGTGCATCTATCAATTAATAGTATAGCTACAGTGAGCATAGATATCGTTCCCACGAAGACTAAAAGTACTAGCAATTACCGTCTTTCTATCATTTAACCGATAAATTCGAGTGATTGATTGAAAATTAAAATTAACTAAATTAATTGCTAACGAACATGACAAAGAACAAATTAGGAAAATAATCGAATAATAAGCAAGAAGCAAAACAATACACAAGAAAGAATTCACATAGATTTCATCTGTCACTATCAATCTAAATTATGCAATTTTTTACTTAGTATCTTGATCCGTAGAAATTACTAAATTACGGTAATATCTCTTTCGAGAGTAAGAGCAACTAACTCTAGGTTAATTAATTAAAATTTCTTTCTAATTAAAATCCTTATTATCACATTAACTCATGCTATGGATTCTCCTATTAGATTTGACTCTAATCTAATAGATTCCTGTCGTCCTATTTGTAAGATTGCATGTAACTCCACTCAATTATGCAAAATCTACTCTTAAACAAGGTTTATTCCTCCTCTGATTTAAGCACATCAAACATGGATCAATAATCTAGAAATATCAAACTAAGAATTAATCACATATAATTGAGAACAATATTTAAGTATTTATTGCGTAAAATAAAAATCAAAAGACAGAATTCATCATAGGGTTCATCTCGGTATTTAGAAAATTAGTTCATACTTGAAAATAAAAACATCCAAAACATAATATAACCAAAAGAAACAAAGAAACTCATGATAATCTCCTAAGAAATCATGTGATGGAAATCTATTTCAAAATTGGCTTTAATGATGTTTTTCGAGTTGTTTTATTGAATATTCTATAACGACTCACTCTTATCTTCTTATTATTGTCATATATACGTCTTAGAATGCCCGAAAAACTTAAAAAAATACGATTTCCCGTAGTTTTGGGTGCAAATTTGTGAAATCATCACGGCCTACCACATGGTCGTGTGGCAGGCCGTTTGTTTAGGACGTTGGAATGGGTCAGCCCTTGTGGGTCCTGTAGGTTGCTCCGATTTTTCGATTTTCACTCATTTTTTGCTCATTTTGCTCTCAAATGCTCTATTAAGCATAAAAACATGAATTTAAAGGATTAGAAGCATAAAATTCACAATTAACATCGAATTATCACCCAAAAACGCATTGAAAATGAGGTCAAAATATATTATTTTTAGCACTTATCAAACATCGAATTAGGACATCTAGCAAATTGAACGCTTCTTCAAATTTGATTTAAGGTTATTGGTATTTGACTTAAATATGAATAATTGAGAAGGCAATTGGAATATATGACCAATATATAGTTAAGGATATTAAACCCCAAGCCTATAAGTTTGATGACATTGTGCTTATTTGGATTAGTAGAAAAACTAATAGGGCGACTGATTGGATTGCAAATCGATAAAAAAGAGAATGTGCATTCAAAATTTGGTGTTAGCATCTCCATCATCCTTGGTGCACATTTTGAGCAAAGATGGTAAGGTCATTGTTTTCCTTTTAAAGTTATAGCCTTGATATAAAGTTACATGTTTTGAAGGTTTTATTGGTTGCAGTGATAGATGTATTTCTTACAAAAAAAAAAAATTAAGGCTTGATTCTCAAATTGGGGTTAATTTTTTTAAGGGTTGCTTATATAAAGGTCAAACCTTTAAAAATAATTATACAATGACCTAACATTTACAAAAGTGCTTACATGAAGATCAAACTTTTCAAAATGGACAGATAAGAGTCGAACCTTTTTTAAAAGTGCTCAAATAAGGGCATTTAAAATGTCACATATTAAGTTTCAAATTACATTTTTATTATTTTCTTCTTCATTTTTCAAGTAATATTTGATTAAGTTATTATGCATTTTATTCTAAACACGTCAATATTCATCTAATTTTTACTACAAACCAAGTTGAAATTTGTGAAATTTGAATATTTTGTAAAGGTTAAGCCATTATATGATCATTTGAAAGGTTTGATGTTTCTGTGAGCAACTCCTAAAAAAATGAGCCTAATTTAAACATTTAACCAAAATTAAATATTAAAATTAAAACATCTTTTTAAAATAAATAGATTTAATTAAATTCAATCATTACAAATACTAAATTAAATAATCAACTTCCACAATTAATTAATTAACTATGACGAAAATCAATTTAAAGGAGAACCTATATATTAATATAGGATTCTATTCCAACATGAGATCTCAACGCTTTTATTCAAAGAAGAAAACCATAATGGTTAAAGTACTACATGGAAAGTCCTTGTATTATAACGACTATATTAAATTAGTCCTTCTATTATTAAATAGTTCAATTAAGTATTTATATTGTTAAAAAGAATCAAATAAATCTAAATTGTAATATACTTAATATTTAGTACATAAAAATATTTTTTCAATTATAGTTCAATTCCAAACAAAAGATTTTATTTATAAAACCAGAAAACTTTAAATATATTAACCCGTTAATTAGTAAATGACATTTTTATATAGTAAATGTTAAATCTATTTCAATTGGGTCTTGTTTGATTCTTTTCAATAGTATAGAGACTAAATTGATTCATTTAATAATAGAGGGATGAATTTGATCATGTCCCTCTAATAGGAGTACCTCTCAAATACATTCACCAAAAAATAATGAAGCACACACCATGTTGCGCGCGTGAGAATCTGGTACAGTATTTCCTTTTTGTTCAAAGGCAAGTCTATCCCAGGAAAAAGATTCCTTAGTTTCAGTGTCATTTAAGTGACTGTAATCTAAAATTTGAGATTTGTGCCATTTATTCTCTACAACTTATAATCAAAATCTAAAATTTTCAACACCCAGTTCAGATTAGCGATTCTTAAGTAGATTAATTTAATTGAATAAATTATTTAAAAATATTTTCAAAAAAACTCTTTATTTTAAATCAATATTTATTTTCAATTTAATTGATATTTCAATCAGTTCTCCATTGAATTTTAAAATCAATGAAAAAGTTGTGATTTCTTACTTAACATGGAGAAATAATATTCGCAAAACGAGATAAAAACAATAAAAGAAGCTAATTACATAATATTTAATTACAATATAACTCGAAATTAAAATCTAAAATTAATTTTGAGATTATTATTTTCCCACAAGAATCATTGTAACATTATTGTGCTAACATTTATACAATTACTAATAAAAAAAACTTGAAACAGGAAAATAAATTGCAAAAAGCCTTGTCTATTTTCAAAGGTAATTAAGAAAACATTACAGTGGACAAATTACAATTGTGAATTTAAATATAAAACCATAAATAAAAATAAAGGGAAAAAATGATAACAAAGGTGAAGATACCGTTAGAAATTTCTCAGCACAACTTTATGACAGCAAAATTTGTTCATTATTGCTACAAATTGTAAGTGGCTGAGATTATGGCAATTTTTTGGACCGACTGATTTAATAATAATAATAATAATAATAATAATAATAATAATAATAATAATAATGTACTCCCCCAAAAAATCTTTAATTAATTAATTAATTTTTCTTCCCCTCTTCACCGCCCTCTTCCAGGTAAGCCTTCTTTCTCCTATCAACACCAGCAAACAAACAAATCACAAGGAAAAACGTGGCGTACATTCCATGGACCTTCCAATTAGTCTTAGGCGGTTGATGCAAAACCACTCTATGAAACACCGCCACGTAGTAATGCAACCCGACGGCAAACCCCACGAATATCTGACCCAAACCCAACATCTTGGATCCGAGACCCGACTCCGTCGAGAAAACCAGTATCAAATACATCAACAACAGCAACAAGTAAAGCACGTACCCAAGCGTTTGAAGCACTTGTAAACACACGTAGGTCGACGGCGAAGTGGCGTAAAAGAACTTAAGCGGCTCAAGTCCGGTGACGAGGGAGGTAAGGCAAAGGATTGAAAAGTAAATCGAGAGGTAAACTTGGATGAAGATGAGAATCTTTTGGAGTGAAAAATAAGCTTTGATGCGGTTAAAAATGAGGGAAACTAATAGTAAAGGGATTAAAAGGAAAGCACAAGATATTACAGTAGCAATGGTGGGAGCATGTTTGTTGCCAACATATGGTTTGAACTGTTTGGTGAACTCTTTGTTGTATTTGTTGATGTAAACTTTCGAGGTTGTCGAGATTCTCTCCAAGTCCGGTATAAGTGTTTGCTGGAACTTAGCCGGTAGATCCCGGAACTCCAACACTAAATCCGATTCATCATCGTCGTCGACCCAACTGGGTTGCTTCTTTTGTTGTTTCTGAATCTGGGTTGTTGTCGGTTTCTTTTCAGGTTTTGAAGATTGAACCGGTGTTTTCGTGGTTGTTTTGTTCTTGGGAGAGCTTAATTTGAGCAGATCCGAAGCTTTTGGTGTTGTGGAATTCAGTTTCTTCACCTTGGAAGTTGAATTAAGCTTCTTGGGAATGAAACTCGACACCGTTGGCTTTGCAGTTTTGGTTGAGTTGGTCTGTTTCAAAACCTTGGTTTGGTTCTTGGCCGACAAATTCGACGTTTTGGTTGAACCATTCAATGATTTAACGAGCTTGGTTTGGTTCTTGGTCGATACATTCACTGATTTAACCAGCTTGGTTTGGTTCTTGGTGGATACATTTGATGGTTTAACAAGCTTGGTTTGGTTCTTCTTGTTGGAAAAATTGGAGCTTTTCTTCTTCAACACCAACTGTTCATCTTCTTCTTCGAGCTCCAACAATCTTTTTCCACCGCCACCAAACCGAGTGGTTCGAAGCTCGTGGCTATCAACAATGGAGGTACAAACCAGCAACGAAATCAACATAAAGAAAGCAAGGTAAAGCAAAAATACCTTACGGAAATTGAAGTACAACAGTGGAGCCATTGTTGGTGAAAACTGAGAATTCTGTCTATACCTTTGAAAGATCAAAAAAAAAAAAAAAAAGATCCAATGATTTTTTTCTTTTAAGGCTTTGGATTGGATCTAAAAGTATTGAACTAAGAAAAAATAAAGAAGAGATAAAAGAGAAAAAATAAAGTAAGAGTGTTTATATATAGGTGTAGATTTTACGTGAAAGAGTAATGAGGGACATTTAATTGAAAAGTGGGAAAAAGATGAGGTCACACTCACATGGTACTAAAGTGAAAATTGTTAAAAAAAAGGTAATGAAAAAACAAAAATTTATGCTTTAATTACACTATTAAACGCGGTTTTCGCACTGTTCCCCTCGCTTCTTATATTGCTTCACTATCTCATTCTGTCAGTAAAAATATGGTTTTATTCTAAATATGCCCTAAACTATTCCTCAATTCCTAGATTGGTCCTTTAAGTGTTTTAAGTCAGATGATTTCAAATGTATCACACAGCATCTCATAAGAAAGTATTAATTGTCATGTTCTTATTGATTGATATTGTTTTTTGATAAATTGATGGTTTAGCGACTAAATTTGACTAAAATTTTTTTTGAAGGATCAATCTATGCATTGAAGTATTGTTTTAGGGGTAAAAAATCATTGTTAAAAATAAAAGGTTAATTCAATAGGCATTCTCCCACTATGGTTTGTAAATTTTAAAACGATCCGGCACCATTTTATCAATCAACAAGGGAGGCACCAATGGGGTAGGTAACCGCTTCAATCCATTGAATTTGGTAAAATTATCTTTTAGATCCTTAATATTTGTAATTTTATAGTTAATAAAATGGTGAAAATTTTGTTTAAGCCCCCAAAATTTTACAATTTAATTTTCCTCTCCGACTATAAAATTTTTAGCTTCATCCCTATCAATTATGTCTCTCTGTTAGCCTAATTGTCAACTTAACGTGGGTCAAATTATTAATATATATAAACAATTTAAATCTGACATATTAAAAAAAATTCAGCTCGTATTTAAGTAAAAAAAGAGTACTAATAATTCTTCAAGTTGAATAATGTAATTTAACTCGACGACTTTTACATCACAGATCATCTTCTATTCCTTACATAGTGGAAATTTTTGACTGATTTTTGGGTTGAAAATAGAAAAATGTTCAGAATAAGCCAAAGAACCAACCACCTTTCTTATTAGGGTTGATACTTAATACCCTTTTGAAAGGGACAGAAGAAGACAGTCCTACATTTTTACGTAGTAAAACCAAACCTTCATCTAAATTGTTTGGACATTGATAATATTCGGTAGATTCATCGTGGGTGATGTTAGAAAATATTTTTGAAGTAATCTGAATTAAATTCTATATTTTTACGATAAAAAATATAATTTTATCATTTTAATAGTTTATATTTTTATAATTTTAAAATATTAAATTAAAATTTTATTATTTTTAGAGAATAAAGTATCATTTTATTATTACTAATTTAAAATTTTATAAGTTATAAAATACTTAAATAAAAATTTTTATTTTAGAGAAAATTAAAGTCCCTACTGAAGTTTAAAAATTTTACCGGTAATATGCTAAATATTTTCTCTTAGATTAATGAATTCAATGAATGGGTGATATAAATGAAAAGAAGAAGAAGAAGAAAAAACCTAAATATTTTGCCTAATTCCACTACTAGTTGGGTTAGTTTGACCTATAACCTAAAAGGTACTTTTGGTTACTAGGATTTCAATGGGTAAATGAAAAACTTGAATGAGAACAAATTAAGTTAATGGTATGAAGCGGCTGTTTTTGACTTCTTTTTGTTGGGGTTTGACCTTTGTGTTCCACTATTACCTTATACCATCGCTTATGCAGAAATAACAAAACCCGATGTTAAAAAATAGTTTCCAAATTAAAGCTGAAAATTCAATGGATTCATTCTTCTATGCTAAAAGCTACAATGTTAGATGTGGGACTTTAGGCTGGGTTCTCACTTCTCATTGAATTCTCATCATCTCACCTAGGCTAATTTTATTATTATTTCAGTCTATGAATTTCACAAAATTGAATTAAAATTTTTAAATACAATGATTATATGTTATATTATATTTAAGAAGATAAAACGCGTTTTAATACCGACTAAATTAATATTATATTAACATATATTTAATATTAAATTTTAAATAAATAAATTTAGAGCTAAACATTAATTTATTGAGATAAACATATTCCAAATTAAGGAATAAATAGAAGCATGAAAGATTAAAAAATTTATTTAAAATAATTAAAATGTTACAAATATAGGCACGACATATAATTAAACTTTAAACGTTAACTTTTAGATGAGATGGATAGAGATTGTTCTGGTGGATGTGTCAAAAAATTTAATGCACAAATTTCAAGTCGTAAATTGATTTTAAAAATTTAGAGTCAAATTATACTTTTAACTTTGAAAAGATTACAATATCTTAAATTTCTTTAATACAGATAAAAATCTTTTAATTTTTCTCTTTGATGGAGCTTTAATTTAATGGTTGTTTAGACTTGATTTTTGAAAGATGTGGTTTATTTAAAGGGTTGTCGAGACTTAATCTTAAATTAATAATTTTCTCTTCAAGGGTTGTCAAGACTTGATCTTAAAAATGGGTTTGGGGAGAGTTTGGATCCAAACGATGTCAAGACTTGATATTGGATGGTTGAACCTACTTCAAGTGTCGTGATGGCTTGCTCTTGAAATAGATTCTAACCTCATCCTTTAGTTGAATCGGACTGATGCGACATTCTTCAAATTTTCTTCAAGTTCTTGAGTTTCTTCAGATACTTTTGAAGAAAATTTTTGAACTTTTTGAACTGGTGATGCGTGTTAATGGTTTAGAGGTGGCCCTTTCTTATAATGAGAGTCAGTCGAGTAAAAGAGAGTTCTTGAAGAATTTAACTTCTTCATTTGAGTATTCTACAAAAATTAAGCTCTTTTTATTGATTTTTATCTCATATTTATATAATTAATTAGAAATAAAATCATTCTTAAAAACATGAGTTTTCTATAAAAGAATTTAATTTTTGATTTATCTCTTTATTAACAAATTTTAACTTAATTAAAGAAAATAATAATGACAGATGATGAATCACGGTGGTATAAAATTTTCTCCCTATACATTTTGGCATAATCAATTAGGTCATTCCATTGTTGAAAAAATTGTAATTTTTTGGAAATTTTGAGGCATATTCTGATTGGTAAAGATGGAGGGTTCAATTATAAAATTATGGTTTTATATTCAACTCCATGAGATCTTTATAATGATATGTCATATGCTCAAAATGGTTGAGTGATAATGAGAAATTGATGCTCAAAGTAAGCTACTTGTGAATATTTGTTGAGGAAAAGAAAAGCTTAGATCCTACATTGGTTAAATACTAAGTGTAAGATGTTTATATATATATGAGAACCCACTTAAAAGATAATTAAATGGTTAAGTTTGAAACATTGTCTCGTGCATAAGGGGTGTAGATCCAAACCCATTAAGGTTGGAGTGTGCATTTGCACGATATGAGCCACGTGAAATGTTGGGTTTAAAATGAATTTATGAATATTTTAGCCCAACATGAATTTTTTTCTCTCTCAGCAAATATACAAAATTTAATTTAAAAGGATATATATACATTGATTTTATTTGATTTCAATCTATGTGATTTGATTTTAATCAAATTGATTTAATTGTTCCTTAATGCATATTTTGTATCCTTATTCATGAATATTTCCAAAATTTATCTATATTGAATGCCTATAAAAGCCAAAGAATTCTTCAGAATTTTTTGGACAATCACTCTCTCATTCCAAGTTTATTTTGCTCTCCAAAATTTTTCTCTTTTCCTCTCTGTATTTTCCAACATTTCGGTGATAGAAAAAGGCAATGTTTGTTCATTGATCACTACAGAGGTGCTACTGTTTCGATCATTGTGTTGTTGTATCCTAGGAGATAGTTGACCAATGTTTCTTCAAGTACAGTAGGAGCGGTCGAATCTATCTTAAGAAAACTATGTAAAACATGTCTCAGCATCTAGTAAAACTCGATTTTTCTTTTCGATTTCGATTTTTGTTATGTTATTTATTGGTTTTTTGTATCTAATAATTTAAATATAAATTATTTAATTTAATTTAATTTATATATAAATATTTATTTATTTATATTAAATATTTGTTCGCTAACGTGTTTTGTCCAACATCTATCAACTTAGTTATCAATTTTGTGAGTTAAATGGTAGTTTAGATATGACAAGTCGCATATTTAAAAACATATAGATCAAATCATAAATATGTATGTACATACTGCATATATAAATTAAATTAGACATTTTTAAAAAAGATGATGTGGAGAGCTAATTTTTTAACGCATTAGATTTAAACGATCTAGTCAAGAAGTACACAAGCATTTACAATTCGATCCATATGTTTTGAATGTACTATTTGAGCTTGCAATTAACAACCAAGCTGTAAACTCAGACCAGGAAAAGCCTCAGAGTTCTTCAACTACAAGATTGTTTAAATTCAATTACATCCCTTCAAAATCTCTATATACATTTGTTTTGTACGGTCAACAAAGCTCCTATCACTAGAATAATGGCAAACACATTACGCTGCCAACTAAGTGTCCTCTCAAGAGAAAGAAATGGGCGACATTGTTATCACTTCCACTATCAATTAGAACATTAAAAAAATAATTAAAATATAAAAATATACAAGATAATAACAACAAAAAAAAGAGAGTAAAACATGATAAAGAAAACAGGACCAGACATTCAATTTTTGGGCATGCATGTTCCTCCAGAGTTTCAGTTTGTATTATTGACCAAGGATATAGGAGATAATTTTTAATTGGGTAAATGAAGATCTATTTAAAATTTTTAAAGAGGAGAGACCAATAGTTGAAATGGTTGACTTTAACTACCTTGATCTGCATACATAAATTATTCTCATATTGGAAAATTAATTGAAAAAATAAACAAGTTGTAGGCTCGAGACAAAGGCCAATCTCTAAGAAAAGAAAAAGGACCAAATATTGAGAATTTTGTGAGGATACTGGGACTTGAATAGGGTCCCATATAAGAAAATTATGTCTAGTGCCATTTGCCTATCATAAAATACCAATATGGTCCTTGGGTCACCCAAAAACTAGTTGAAGGAAAGGACTAATACCTAAATTTGATATTTTTTAGGGTAAAATATTAAAATAGTCACTTTTATTTACTTTATATTACATTTTAGTCACTTATGTTTGAAATGTTACGTTTTAGTCACTTATATTAACGTGTTGTAACATTTTAGTTACTGAACGGTTGATTGTCGTTAACAGTGTAACGGTAAGCTGATGTGGTACGTTAAATCATCATTTTAAACAAAAATTTTAGGTTAAATTATACAATTGGTCCCCATATTTTTTTCGTTTTGAGCAAATTAAAAATTTTCCTTTTATGTTCTTTTAATTTTTGTTCTTTATTTTCTATTCTGTTGTGCTTTTCTCTCTGTTTTCCTCCCTTCTCCATCTCTTTTAACGTAATTTTTCTATATTTTCCATTTGCCAAAACTAGTCCCAATACTTTTTATTTTTTTGAACAATTTAAATTTTTCTTTTTATTTCTTTATTTTCCTTTTCTTCTTCCCTTTAGTTTTAACAAATGGAAAACATAGAAAAACTATATTAAAAGAGATAGAGAAAGGAGGAATACAAAGGAAAAAGTAGAAAAGTTAGAACAACATAAAATTTTTTTTTACTCAAAACGAAAAAATATGGGGACAAATTGTATAATTTAACTTAAATTTTTATTTTGAAATAATCATTTAACGTGTCACATCAGCTTACCATTACAACGATAACGACTCAATGACTAAAATGTTACAACACGCTAACATAAGTGACTAAAATGTAATATTTCAAACATAAGTAACTAAAATGCAACGTGAGGTAAGCAAAAGTGACTTTTGGTAGTTTACCCTTCTTTAATATGGTACATCTATTTGATAAAAGTTATACATTTTAATAGTTAAAGGTAATACTATTAACTTTTTAGTTTTAATTCAATTTTAGAGTTAATTTGATAAAAATTCATAATTGGTTAATAACATTAGCAATTAACTCTCATTGAATCAACACTAAAACACGAATTAAATCAAATTAATCAGGCTGCATATGACAAATTAAACACGGAAATAAATAATTTCACAATTAACACTAAATTTATTCTGCTAACAAGATTATGAAAAATTCTAACACGATAATATTAACAATAAACTTTCTTCAAATCAACTCTAAAACTTCAATTAAAAACTAAAAAGTTAACATTGTTACCTTTAACTAGACTTGTCCATGAGCCGTGTCGAGAGCCCGCCCGAAAAGTAGGAGGGTTTGGGTAAAAATATAGGTATGAAAAATAGGTTTGGGCAAAAAATAAGGCCCGTTTAAAAAATGGGTCGGGCCTCAGGTAATGCTTTTGTGGCCCGAGCCCAGACCGACCCAAGTTTTTTTGGCTTTTTTTATTATCTTGTTGTTTTTTTTCACTATTTTGCTACCATTTCTCAATTATGTTGCTACTAATTTATTGTTATTATTTGGAAATTGTATAACTCTTGTTTTATTGTTAATTTTGTTACTATTTTAGAGGAATTTGCTAGTTAAGTTGCACATATATTAGTGTTATTTAAGTATACATATTTTTTTAAAATTTATTTTTAATTTATTGGGAAATATTTATTCTAATGTTTTTAGTATTTTTGATGTATTATATTTAAAAAAAATTAATATGGGTTGGGCCCGAGTTTTAGCATTTTTATCCGGGCTAGGCTTGTGTAAAATTTTTGCCTCATTTTTCGGGCAGGACCTAGCAAACTGGCCTAAAAATTTGATTAGGCCCGGCTCAACCCATGGACACCTCTACCTTTAACTATCAAAAATATAACTTTTGTCAAATACATGTATCAAATTAGATAAAAAATTACATAAGTATCACCTTAGAAAGAAATATCAAACTTGGATACCAAATGATATATTAAATCGAAGGAAAAACCGCTTTGATTATTAAAGGTAAAACATGTGCTTAAGCTTTAAAAGTTTAATTAATTTTAAAAAATTAGAAATAAATAAGAATTTCTGAAAATTTTAGGAATCTAATTAAAATTTTTAAAACTATGTTTGTTTTTCTATATATCTTATAAAGGAAAGGGTAAACGCCTTTTTCCTCAAAATCTAGAGGTGACATGTCTTTATCATACGAACAAAGGTGGAATTTTCAGACTTTATATAATCATTTGAGGGTATGACATGGACATTAAGCTAGCTGTTAGTCACTACAAAAATTTCAGTCCAATGGAACTGTCTCATGGAGAAGTGTCCAGAGGTTATAAAGATTAATGGAGAAAGATAGATCAAACAACATGCAAAAATTATATTGTCCATCGTTCCTAATAATATTATAAATACTTAAAATATTTATGATGGTTGAGCATTTATTTTTGTCTCTCTTGAATGATGGTATTTGTCTATTTATATTATATGGGTAATAGGTTTCATGCATATCAACATGTATCTTACCCTAGATTTAACACGTGTTTATGCAGTCTCATGCAAGATCTAATGTGTGATTCCATAGAGAAACATAGGTAATATAGGTACCCATCCTACAAGCTCAGTCTGTGAGATTGATGTGCAAGCTCGATGGAAACCGACCCATCCGACCCGAACCTATTCAAGTCTTGAATCAGTGATAACAAGTATGATAAGAATGATTATTATTTAAAAAAAATTATACGAGTTAATGGAATTGATGTAGTTTTGGTTTACAAATAATAATGGATCACATGAAAGAAGCAAATGTGAATGGAGATTGAGACTTGTATGCAAAGTCCATGAAAGGGCAAAAGGAAAACTACTACTTTTCTGCTTGTGTTTATTAAAGTACTCATGCATATCTCCACATGGTGTTGGATCCAATGTCTTTTGGTCCCATCAATCAACATGGGTTTACACTCCTTTGGTTTTAAATATTCTATATTTGGTTTATTATATGATGTATTGATGGTGGGATTTTTAAATATCGAAGCAAATAAAATTAAAAAAATACATATCAAGAAAGCAGTATGAATATGTAAATAAAAATTAGATCATATGGAGAAAAACGTCTAAGCCCATCATTTCGAAGGAAACGAGTCACTATGAACTTGAAAAAACCCGAAATACTATTAATTCCACAGGATTTATTATTTCGAAACCACTTTTTTTTTTTTAAAAAAAGTTAATTAATACATCATTTATCATAATTAACACTTGATGATAAATTTAAGTAAAAAATATTATTTTTAAGGAGGAGGAGTAATAAGCACTTATTAACAAAATTTGATATGAAGACTTGTTTTTAAGTTTACTCAACATTTTGATTAAATGATACTTAATACATAAACCCTTAATTAATTCATTGAAAGAAAATAATAAATTAAATCAGTGGTTAAAACATCGATAAAAGTAATCATGGACCGTCCTTAATAAGAAAAATGCTTGGCAGTTAATGGTCTTTAATTACAACATCTTAATTAAGGTAGAGAAACTAGAATTAGATGCATTCAATGAAGCAAAAGAAGTAGGGTTGAATTGATAAGAGTAGTAAATGTGGAGGGGTCAAAATCAATTATGGAAAATGATGATCTGACTTAAAACTATAAGCTTTGGAATTTACAATTAAGCAAATAATGACAACCTATTTTTTTATTTATTTTTCACATTACACTTCTCATTGGATGTTAAAGAAAAAAACATAAAAACGTGGAAGGTCAGGCAAACATTAAATCAGGGAACAATGTACTAGACAGCCGTCAAAGATTATTTTGCTTATAACTCACCGCCAACCGACATTGATTTTTTTAGTTTTTCTCTTTTTTCCCTTTCTTTTTTGGTAACAACTACTCTTATGGTTAAATTTTAATTATTTAATTTTAAAAAGTTATAAAATAATTATTAATTATTAAATTATTAAGTTTATATTTTAAAGTTTAGTTAGTGAATTCTAAACTATGATTTGACGATTGGTATATTGAATTTGTACCCGTCGACAAGTAAAAAAATATAACTTAAATTTAAGTTGATCTGACGGTTGGTGTCCAATATCAGAAAATAGAGTTATTTGGATTTTAATTTGCAGATTCTTAATTGTAGAAGAGGAGAAGAAGAAGAGCTTCCGATTAGTATATGAGGTGCAAACAGTGAAGGCCATACAGCAACGATTTCAACAACCCAGTGACTTAAATGAAAATTTTTGAATAGTTCAATTGCTATTTTATAATTTTTTTAAAATTGAGTAACCAAAATATAAACTTATTAATAGTTTAATAACATTAAGTGTACTTTATCTTTTATAAGTGTTCAAAATTCGAAAATGTTAAATGTTTATGGGATGAAAGAGGTTTCAGACTAGACATCAATGTAAATAAACTTGTTTATGTTTTATGCGTTGGGTTATTCACCCAAACTCGAGTATTTGTTTAAAATTTGAAAGTATTTGAAAAAAAAAATATTAAGTTCAATAAGAGAGTTCAAATAAAGCACAAGCATTCTTTGGCTTCGCTCAGTATGTTTTTAAGTTTTACTATATTATGTTATTTTAATATTTTATGTAATTTATAATAAATAAAAATAAAATTTATAGTAATATATAATACTATATTGTAAACATTAAAAAATGTTAAGTTATTTACTCATAAAATTTTAATAAATGATAAATATATAATTTTCAAAAATTAAATTAAAAATAATATGGGTGGATTTAAAATATGCTTGAATTAGCTCATATTTTAGGCGGAACTAAACTTTAACAAAAATAAAAGTGTACTCGTATCATGTTTAAACCCAAGTCGACTCCTAAACACCTCTAAATATAAATAAGTGATTCATAATTTATTAGATTGAGTGGTAAAAAATTATTTAGAAGTAAATCCCTCTCAATAAAAACGGTTTTGTCTAGCTAAAATGTTATTAATTCGATTTACACCCTTTTAATATAATTTTTTTTTTACTTTGACCTCTCAACAATGAACTATTTTATCTCAATCCTTTAATAATAAATTTCTACTTAATCTTCGAATTTAATGTCTCCTAAGCAATGACTCGAATTTAAATTTTATGAATAAAATAATATTTGAAAAAAATTGCTCCTGTTAACTTCAAATTAATATAAATTCTTGGACTCTTAATCAGTAGTTAAACAACATTTTAGTGAATCTAAAGGGTTGTAAGAAATATTAGGTAGTTTTGCATGCATGTTCTGAAGTTGGGGTAATGCCATTGCACAATTTGCTCTGCATCTGAATATGTCAGGTCTCTACATTCTTTTATTTCTTAATAAAATTGGCTTAGGATCAGAGGTGTTATCTTATCTCTAAGCTCAGAGCATGCTGCAGGCTTGTTTTGGGATTTTCAGACCGTTCGATTGGTAAATTTAAAGGGTTTATCGGTTTATTTTCTATTAATGAAGGATGGTCGTCAATAAGATTCGAGTTTAAGTGATGTGCACACAACGCATTAATCATTTATGTAGGGGTTAGTAATAAGGGTGAAATTTTTAAAAGATTAAATTAAATTTTTTATTTTTTTTAGGGTTAAAAGTATAATTTTAGTATTATTAATTTAAAATTTTATAAATTATAAAAGTTTAAATGAAAAAAAAAATATTTTAAAAGGGATTGAGACTCTCGCCAACCATTGTCTCCGCACTTGCACTTATGCTAAACCCTGTTGGCTAAACAAATTATATATGCAAGAATTAAATTGCATTCTTGACGAGGTAATGTCAACTTTAAAGGTGAATACCGATATTTCTATGTTGTTTTTTTTTTATTTTATTTTTCTTAATGTAATTACAATCCAATTTTTAAGTAGGAGTTAGTAACAGGGGTGTTCAAAATTCGGTTAAAATTAAATTAATCGACTGAATAGATTTAATTTGGTTAACCGGTACCTATTTAATTCGATCGAAAATCAATTAATAATTTTTTAGAAGTTCGGTTATCGGTTAATTCAGTTTGGAATAAGGTATTTAATCGAATTAATCAAATTTAATAATTAATAATACAAATTATATGTAGTTTTAATTGGTTAATTCAAATAATTTGGTCAAATGAAAATTATTATTTTTTTGATATGTTTTATACTTGTTTTGATTAAAAAACACATAAATTTCAGTTGGATTAACTGTTAAAAGATTAAAAATTTTGATTAATTTAATTAATACTAGTTCAGTTAATTAATTCTTTGAACATCCCTAATTAATAATGATCTTGGTTCTCTTTGATAAAAGAGCGTAGTTTTTAAAAAATAAATTCAATTAAATCATTTCACATAATATTTTTATATTTTTATCTTTAAAATATCATTCGTGAAGAAAAAAAGACTTTGATTCCTAATCATTTATATTTTTATTTAAGAAATTTTTAATAAAAATTTCTTAAATTCGTCCCTGCCTCAACTGGAACAACTTTTGCATTGTTCAGGAAAAAGAAGTTTTAAATTAACCAGAGTATAGAAAGAAAAGTTGTTGGGCGGAGACTTAGGCCCAGCGAACCAATAAGCGAAGGCCAGGCAAACCCATAAACATAAAGCCCGGAGAAAAAATTATGTCATTTAACATGAAATTTTTAGGTAAACTCAAGAATAGTCATTAAATTATTTAGTTGGTTCTATTTTAGTTATTTAACCTTTTTTTTAATCACTTAATTTTTTAAAATTAAATATATTAGTCATCCTTTTGTTAGTTGCTTAATGGATGTCTAACATGAGCTTTGTATTATTGGTCTAATAATAAATTTAACCTTTATTGTTTACAAATTCTATCAATTTGATCTTAAATCTAAAAACTAAAAAGAAAGTTGACAATGTTTACAAGATTTGTCATTTTAATCCTAATTATAAAATATATTTTAATAAATATATAGTCAATAATTTTTAACTTTTACAAAAAAAATTTAATCAATTTTTAAAAAATAATCAATAACTTTCCAAGTACAAAATAATTTGTAACACCTCATACCCAGTCCGGTCACTGAACACGAGCTATTGAACACCACATTAACCACCCAAGTGACTCTCCATTTAAACCCAATCTACCCTCTAGCACATCACAAGTTAAAACATAAAACATGTATAGATTTAAGGAAAAACAAGCTCTAGAACTCACTTCGCTTGCTTCATAATATGCAGCGAAAATAACATGCAAACTTACTTCGCTTGCAAGAACTTCACTTACTCTTTACCTGAAGTCATAAATACTTGAAGAAAGAAAGAAATAAAGAACATGCGAACCTTAAGTTTTGCAAAACAATGTACCTTGCATAACACAACTATTCATCTATCTGCCATAGGGGTTCGCACCCCTGTATAGCTCGTGCAATCTAAGACTTTCATGGGTAAGTTTATTTAAACAGGGTAAGTCTTGCGAACTACAGGTATGTGTTTAGATACTGCGAACAAAGTTCGCAGGGTCTCTCTTATAGCACATATCAAAATACATTAAAGGTTCGCGGATAGCAATTTGCCAATTGCTGGGGTTCGCACTTAGTATAGTTCGCAACCTTATTACTTCACAGCAATTTTGGCGAACTCTGCTAAGTTCTGTCAGTTTTTTGCTGGTGACTAACACTATGTTATAAATCACTTACTTAAAAGTGAACTTGTAAAATTAAGAGAACATAAATCAAATTTGGTATATATTTATATACTTAAAATTCAGATGTGTTTATAAAACATTACCCATTTGCAATTATATACATAAAGGAAAACATAAGAAAACATAAAAATAACTAAGTTCTGAAACAATCGGCGAAGTCAACAAAATTATATCTCTGAGCCTAAGAAGAATTCCCACATGACTTTTAATCTAGAGTTTGCTTGAACTACCTTTACAGCATGTATACTTCGCCTAGACCACTCACCTCGCCGCCGCTCACATTGTGATCTAGCTATCTGCAGTGAATAAAAAGAAGTATGTGAGTTCTTGCAAACTCAGTGAATTTACAGGAAAGAATAACTACAAAGCACGCATAAAACATAAGTTAAACAGAAGCTTGGCAAGATCATAAAACTTGCGAACTGGGTTCGCCATACTTACTTATAACGTAGTTCGCCAATACTTACTATTAGACAAATTTAAACTGTAAAACATGATATTTTGGAAAATATAAACTTGTTCATATGTTCTTTATTGTTGGATAAGCGAATATCTTTATAACGCCTTAGAATGACTCAATAAGTCTTAACATGTCTCATAAGTATAGCATAAAGCTAAACACTCTCCAACTCACCAGCATGTCCCATTGAGTGGAGCTTGGCTCGACACTCCCTTATCTCTCCAACCTGTCCCAGGGCTTCTCGCCTAAAACACAAAACATAAAGGTGAGTACTCACAATTCTATGGTATGCCATTATATCCAACAAGTCAGAAGTTTATCGTCGAAACAATTACTTAAAACATAAAGCTCGACAATTATAAGGAGCTCGCAAAGTACTGTTCATGTTGAGCTCGTAATAAAAAGCTCGTATGTCATTGTTCATAAAAACACATATTTAACACTTTCACAAACAAAATTTAGAAAATACTAGGCTTTTGACGAACCTAGTTTCCTTTGTTGCGAACTCTTCTAAACACAATAGAGGAACAAAGTCTTACCTTAGATTCTAAAAGCTAAGTTTTGGGTTCTTAGAACTTGATAACAGAATAATCGACGAAGAATTTGAGAGAGTTTTGTTGTTTAACAAAACATGAAATTTCTAATAGAAATGACTTAATTTATAGGCATTTACTGTTTTAGTGTTCTTAGGATACCCTAGTCGCAGTAGAAGTAGGAAATAGTTACATGCATAAATGGTGTTGTGCAAAGAAAAGTAAGTTAGCGTCCTAGTTTTGGTATAATTACCTTTTAGGTACTCTTACTTTTGACTCTCGGACCAAAATAATTATCACAGCTTGCTAGACTCACTGGCGATCTCCGTTTGTTGAATCCACTGGCGAACATTAGCTTGCCAGACTAACTTTTGAATACTAACTCGCTAGACCTACTGGCGTACACCATCTCACTACTAGCTCACCAAACTTTGTTATACCCCCACCACAATATGACATGTGGAGAGTTATTAGAAAATCCATACGTGACCCTCCATTAGGAATGGCCAGCATATAATCCTTCATAGTCTGTAAGCAACCTTCGCACTCGTAGGTAACTATTTCTGAATCCTGTCTAATTTAGCTTAGATATATCCCGCTATACATCCTTCGCTAGGACCACTAAGTCATAATTTCCTTGTACAACCCCAAGGATGAGAATGTTAAAATAGGACAACACAGTACACTCTATGGTGACAACTGATTTGCAGCAACCCTAGCACCTAGCTAACTTGTACAACCATGTAGGACAAAGTATTGTCACGTGGCATTATAAGACAAGGGGTAACCCCCTATATAACCTTGAGTGCACAAGGAACCAATGATCGACTCTTTTCCTTAGCAACCTTAGAGCATTATTCTCTTTCTCTTTCACCCATTTCTTCTTATTCTTGATATCGACTCTCCATTTGACATAGGTGAACCAATACTCCCCTCTACCATCCTTTTCTCCTTGTTAGTAACTCGTATCAACAAACTTATATTTCAAAAATTGTTCAAATACCACAGTTCAAGTTTATTTTCGATTTTTTTTTTTTTTTTAAGCTTAAGTACAAATGTAATGGTAATATTTTTAGGAATTGGTCTCATTAGCAACAAGGAAATGGCTAACTTCATTGTACTTATTCAAATTGTAATAGAGGTTTTAAGTTGGGTCTCAAACTTTAATATATTTTAATTGAATCATCAAAATATCCCTATTATATCAATCTAATTGTTTTGTTAGCCTTGTCATTAGTTTGAGCATTGAATTATAATTTGGACATGACATAAATCACGTTTAAAATAATTGGATCAAGTTTTAATTATGTTATCACTTACTACAAAATCAATTTGTATCTAATGTCTGTTGGAAAAAAACGGGTTTGGCACGTAACAAAAAATAAATTTAAGGAAAAGCCAGAGTTTTAATGTTTTTTTTCCAAAACAAGATCTTGGTTGTGATATCTAAAGAAATAAACACTAAATCAAAATTGTACATTTTAGATTCGTCTAGGATGAGTGTTTTGACCGACTAGTCTTTTCTGTTATCCTCAAGTTTATGTCTGTTGAGTGTGGGTAGAGTTGATCATGGGCCAGGCCACCCAGCCCAGCTCGAAGGCCCACCCAAAAAATGGAAGTGTTCGGGGAAAAATATAGGCCCAAAAAATGGGCTTGGACAAAAACGAGGCCTGTTTAGAAAACGAGCTGGGCCTCGGGTAAGATTTTTTTGGCCCGGGCTCGGCCCAAATTATATACTAAATATTTTATTTTATTTTTAATCATTTTTAATATTTAACTTTTCTTTCTTTTTTTTAGTTTCACTTTCATTTCTTGCCTTCCTCCCCTTATTCCCATTTCCAAAATCAAAATCCTAACTCACCACCACTGTAACACCCCCTAACCCTAAACTGTCGCCAAAACAGGGTTATGAGATATTACTTGACATATCAAATCAAATACGAAATTTAAACAGATAATTTACATATATTTCATAAATATATCATATGTATTATCCAAATCAATTCAATTGAATTCATTCAATCCAATTCAAATACCATACCAAAATAACCCAAACATGCCATTTCATAATCTTAACATTTCATTTATATTGTATATAACCACCCAAGGTTAATTTATAATACCATTCACAAACATATTCAAAATTACCCATACAATCAACCTAGGTACATGCCATTTTACAAAAGAAAATATACATCACCACTTTGCTGAGTTCGGGATTTGCTTGGATGCGGAACATGAACTTTTGACTTCAACTAACCTGCGCACGGAAACAAGCCGTACGCTGAGTATATACACTCAGTGGTATTATTATAATTGAAATTTATAAATAATATAGTAATTGTGCATATTCAATTTACACAATTAATTTTTCAATAACCATTTCATAAGTTGTATTCAATTAAACTCATATACTATTTCATGAATTTCAATTCATTGCATTCTCACTTCTCATTCCAATATTTCAATCCATTTCATATACATAATCATTCGGTTTATCAAGTCATTCAATGCCAATTCTAATTTCCAATTCATTCATTTACCCCTATTAACTTGACTCGGACTTTGACGGATACACGGATCCAACCAAACACACCAGTACGACAGCTTGTGCCTCATCGGCCTTGACGAAGTGAATCAGTACCTAGTACCTCATCGGATTTAATCCGAAGCAATAATACGACACATATTGCCTCATCAGAATTATCCGAAGCAATATTTTGACACATATAGTGCCTCATCGACTCGAGGTCGAAGTATCCCTGAACATTTCCAATCCTATGGCATGCCAACTATATCCGACTTAGGATTAGTTTGGTAATGCTTTTGAAAAGTGTTGTGGAAAAGTGCTTTTGATAAGTACTTTTGAAAAGTTTGGTTTAAAATTTGAGTGTTTAGCATTGCTGTCAAAAAGTGCTTTTGAGAAATAAAATGTTCATTTTAGGCATGTTATTATCAAGTAACAAATATGCATTTAAATAATATTTAAATTAGTTAATATTATTATATTTTAGTAAGAATATAAAAAAATATTATAACTTGTTGTTAATATTTTAATATATGAAATATAAATTTTAAATATTTTAAGCAATAAATATTAATTATTTATAAAATTTGATTAGTATATAAACTATATTTTAAATATTTAAATATAACCATTAAATATTTGTAATTAGTATTTTAAAAAATATTTTTTATTTTTAATTAATGATTTTAACACATTTGTAATTAAGCACAAAAAAAGGGAAAGTACTATGTTATTGGAGGAGTGAAAAAGTAATTAAGCACTAAAAGTACTTTTGGGAGAGGAAAAGATAAAATTTTAGCTTCTTCTGTAATGCCCCGATTTTTCTTAATTTCGGCTTTTGTAATTTTGGCATGAATGAGTGCTGCTTCAGTGGTTATGTGTTCTAGGTGTGTGTGGGAAGTCCCAAGTTCAAGTCTCAACTTGGGCAAATTTTGGTATTTTTATGAATAAAGCCCAAACTTTGGTGAGTAGGCTTTTAAGTAAAAGTGTATAGGTAATTAGCAGAATGGGCCTACTGGTCTGGTGGTTAAGTGGAGTGTAAATAAGTTAGAGGTTGGGAGTTCGAATCCCTGAGCAGGCAATGGATGTATTTTTGCTGCCAATGCCATGTAGGTGTTTGTGTTGAACTAAAAATCTGATAGTAAGGAGATTTGGGGGTTATCAAAAAATGAGATATCTTTTCTGTTATTTTTCTTTTTTGCAAAATTTCACCTTTCCCCTAAGAAACCGACGTTGGTACCCTATTCTCTACCGTTTTCCTTCTCTTTTGCTTCCTTTTTGCTTTCGATTCCTGTTCGTCGGCCGTCACACCTTAATTTCATTACTTCTGTTTCGTTGCACGTTCCGGTAAGTGTGGTGAGTGCGATTCTTATGTTGGTTAATAAATTTGGGTTAATGGAATTCGTTTATGATTAGGGGGAATACAAGGGGCTGGAGGTTTGCAATCAGCATTTTAATCATTTTGTAAGCATCGTTGTTCGTGCTAAGGTAAGGGTTTTTAGTTATCAAAGGGTTGTCCTTTGCAAGATGTTTCGGTTTAATGTCGGTTTAAGAGACTAATTCAGGGTTTAATTGGTTAATCATAGGTTCTGGTGGTCTCAAGAGTGCTTTGCATTGAAAACATACCAAGTGTGTACCTAAAAACATAGAAAACGAGGTTTCAATGAAAGCGAAAGCCATTCTGTCGATTCCACACGGGCGTGTGGTCGCCCGTGTGGTAGGCCATGTACAAGACTGTTAGTCACCACACGGCCGTGTGATCGATTAGCCAGGCCGTGCGATGGCTGGGCGAGGCCGTGTGCGACATACAGGACTCAACCAATTGAGCCGTGTGGGCCACATGGACGTGTGGGATTCTGGGTCAGGCTGTGTGGTCGACGAGCCCGGCCTTGCGCAAGTGCATATGGCCACACGGGCAGGCCATATGGGCGCGTGAGCCCATTTTTCTATATTGTTCTGTAAGGTTGCACGGGTTGCCCTAGTTGACTGTGGGCCTAATGTAGGGTCGATAAGCTTTACCTAAACCCCTAATTATGTGACTTGACTTTCTGATTTTTGTACGGAGCATGAATTCTGATGTATGAATTGTGTTTTCATAATAGCATGACATTTTATGTATGTTGCATTGCATCGGGGTGGGTTGATGATTCGGAGGAAGTATCGAAAGGCTCTCAAGCTCATATATATGGCGACCCAATTGCAACTTTTTGATTATGTCTTGCATTCTGCACAAAGATGGTGTGTAGGGATGGGTGGGTTGATTTTATCCCCACATGGTGTGTAGGGTTGGACGGAGTTGGTGTGTAAAGGCTGGTGGGTAGGATTATACTATTCTGTCTGATCTGTTTATTATGACTGAAATGGGCTAAGGCCCTAGACCATATTGATTCTGCATCTGAGTGGGCTAAAGGCCACACCGTTTCTACAATGGGCTCAGACTCGAACTATGAACTTATGTCTGATTTCTGACATTACTGTGTGCATTCTGTGGGGATTTACACACTGAGTTGCAAAAACTCACCCTTTTCTGTTTAAATCTGTTCAGGTAATCCCCAGTAGTAGATGGATCGGTGCAGCGGAGGTCTCGGTGGAAATCACTGTAACACCCCAAACCCGCCCATGCATTATGACTGGATCTGACATGTCACATGAGGAAAAACATGTTAAATCCTTTTTATTCGAACTAAAATAGGTATTAATTCATTATAATTAAGAAAACAAGTTTGATTTGAAATATTTGATAAAATACAACTAACCACGAAGGTTAATTGATAAATCGATAATTTGAACTAATGAACTTATAAAACCGTGACCTTTGAAAAATATTGTTGATAATTTGAGAGAAAATTTTCGAGTTAAAATATTTGTATAAGTTTGTTATCAAATCCATTTGTTAGTCTATTTTAGAAAACCTTTATTTTAGTTTTTAGAAAAATTTCCATTTAAAGCAATTTAAGCAAAATAATAAGTACGTCAAAATAAAAATATTCTAGAGGCCTTATTACAACTTTTAAAACCCAAAATAGTGAAAGTAACGAATTAAACGGAAAAGAAGTTTACTAAAGTTCAAAATCATTATTTGCAAAGTATAGCCTCCACCTAATCATCCATGGGCCCAAGTCCTCGTCACTGAGCATTACCTACAAGGATTAAGAAAGAAGGGGGGTGAGTTACAAGAACTCAATGTATAATCCCTTACCGTCATCCACTGGGTCTGAACCCGTTTAGCAATAACTTGGGCCGGAGCCCATGTAGCATAATCTTGGGCCGAAACCAATTTACATAAAGAATATATATATGCAATGTATGCAACCCAACCCATCCATCCAATCTCTCCCCCGACCAGCCAATCTCTCTTGTGAGGATCAAGTCAACCCACCCCGCCAGTCTCTCCAATTTGCAGTCAAGCTGCCATTTATAATATTTGTGTGGTCAAGCCACCGAAATCATATACGGTATTATAATCGGCACACAGCCTTGGGTAAATACGTTTAGCATAAAGCTATAATCACAATGGCACAAAGCCATATTTAGGTTGGCACATAGCCATTATCAGAATTTTTGGCAATGCCACGGTCTATACTTCTCTTCATTCAAGTTTTCCCATCCCATGCAATATGTAGAGATGCAACATACATAATAACATAAAATATCCACACATAAATAAAAACCATTAATCTATTGAATACTTTTAATGAATCGGCCATTAAAGCAATATAATATTTCGGCCCACTAAGGCATTTTAACAAATCGGCCCATAGGGGCATTTCGATAATTCGACCCATAGAGGCATTTTCGTAATTTCACAACCCAAATGTATTTCTGTAATTTTCACCCATTGAGGGTATTTAGGTAATCTCGCAACCCAGGGGTATTTCAGTAATTTACCCTCTAAGGGTATTCTCGTAATTTCGCAACCCTGGACTTAACTACTAATTTGGGGCATAAAAATTAAAATTGTCCATCTGCGTCATATTGACTAAATTAACTATAACTCGAGTTAGGAAACTCAAAATTTAGATCCGTAAATTTTTCTTGAAACTAGATTCATATATATTCTTACTAAAATTTTTCCAGAATTTTTAGCTTAGCCATTTAGTACAGTTTATTCCTCAAAATTTCCCCTATTTCACTGACTAATGGTTCTGACCTCTCTTACCCTAAATTCAAATATCTACTTGTACAGTTTTCATATGTTGCTCCAACTTATTTCTATTGAAAATAGACTCATTAAGGAATCTGTACATATAAATTATAACTCATAATTCACTTTGTACAATTTTGAATGATTTTTCCAAGACAGAACAGGGAACCACGAAGTCATTCAGAACCAGTCTCACTAAAATTAAAATATCACAGAATATTAAATTCCTCTTCCTACTCTGTTTCTTTCATATAAAAATAGACACAATAAGATTTAATTCTATATCTTATTAACTTTCAAATTTCCTTTCTCCTATTTTTGTGATTTTTCAAAATCACGTCACTGCTGCTAACAAAAATTATTTCATTGCAAAATATGGTTTCCACTACTAACATACGCCGGTTTTCGGTTTTTCGATCTTTCGACCGATTCACAAAACATTTCATGTAAATATTCAGAGAGGTATGAGATTACACACCATTTCAAACATAGATTTGGAAGGTATGAGATTACACACTTAAATTATGAGTTGTGCTTTCTACCGATTTCAACACCTATAATGATAGTTGACAGAAGGTTAATCTCTACTTTGATAATCGTAACTAGAAACACTTTACTAGGCTAACTCCACTTACCACGAATGTGATCTCCCTCAGTGCACCAAGAATCGATCCTACCCCTTGGTTACTGAAATCCCGTCCTAACAATATTTTGTGAGTGAAAGAGTTGTTAGTAATTATCCCACCTTCGACCAAAGCAAATCTTATGACAACGTACTTACTCACTTGCTTGACCAGTCGACGATAACGATTTGGTTAATACAAATCACTTGTGCTCCTTCACCTTGTTGAGAATTGAAAAGGAGATGACCCAAAATGCTTAAGGAAAAAGTACCCAAAACGTCACTCTAAAAAAGAAACCTGAAAGAACACTCAAAAGCAAAGAAAAGTTTCGGTTTCTCCCCTTACACCAAATGACCGAAAATGCTATTTTGGAAAAAAAAAACACAAAATTATCAAAGGATAAAAAACATCTCTCATGCACAAGACTTGCAAAAAGGTATGGAAAATTCGGCTCCTCCCTCTCCCTAGCAAGACCGTCCATCACATTTGCCTAAAGAAAAAATGTTGACCAAAATTCTTTCCAAAACATCTTCCACCCTTTAAGCCAACATGTTCCCTACTCTTGCCTTTTCCTTCATTTCTTTTCTTCTTTTCCCTTATCTTCCTCCTTGCCATATTCCTTAGCCTCCTTGCCATAAATAAAAAGTCTCCTTTACCATAATAAAGCCTTGGTCGACACTTACCTTATTAGTACAAAAATTTAATCCAAAATATTTGCACTAGGTGGGATTTGAACCTCAAACCATTAGTATACTCAACACGCCTACTTTCCACCTTTACCAATAGACTCCTTGTGCTAGCAAAATGCACACTTATTTACTTAAGTCAAGATGCCGCTTACCTTTTCTCCTTAAAGTACTTCAACACAAAAATTTACCTATAGCCTAACTTGAACCCGGAACTTCCTAGAAACCCCGTAACTTTCCAAAATCACCTTCCCAATAAGTCCAACTTGAAATAATACCTTTCTCTTATTCTCAAAAATTTTAAACGCTCCCAAGCCCAAGGCCCAATGGGCCCAATTCTACTAGGCCCAATGGGCCCAATTCTACTAGGCCCAATTTCGGGATGTGACAATTCTACCCTCCTTAAAAAGATTTTGTCCTCGAAATTTCCAACCTACTACTAAACGCATCACTCAAAATCACACCACTATGCTTTTGCTGCGCACTCTGATCTTAATAACACTAATGTACTTTTAACTTAATCTTGAATCCTCTTACACACAACCAAACATCTAACCATAGAAGCAAGCAGTTATCTTCCACTTATTCCTACAATTTCTACATTCAAACATTACGTCCAACCAAAACATACTTGACTTGATGGTGATGAAACAATCTTGAGCCTTATGCTCCTTAGACCCACATCTGAAACATGCTTCTGACCTCCTCCAGCATTCTCCGGATGATGCCTTCTGCAATAATCGCAAGCCGGAAAGTTTGGACGTGCCTTAACACGCTTTACAAAATGAGATTGCAACTTTAAAGAACCGTGATCTCTTTTCTTCTTACAGTCTATGCACCCAACTCGAAGTGCCTCACCGATTCCTTTAACCTCCTCCAATACCTTCTTAACTAACTGAGTCAGCTCATCAACTCCGGCTCGGTCATTAGACTTCATCTCAGTCACTGGCGATGCCGGCGCCTCCCTTTCAGGCCTAATCCTCGATGCCGAGGGTCCAACCCTAGCACCCCGACCTCTTACCACGGCCTTGTCTACCGCGTCCATGTCCTCTAGTGCTCATATCAGCTAAGTCGATTTAATCTTATTAAGAGCCTTATGAATCAGTATACTATTCAATGTTTATTAAACAATGTTTTATGGAGTATAGGAAGTAAAGTTGTTTTCGCACAACACATCCTATAGTCTCAATCTCTATAGCTTTAGCTCCTAAAGCTAAAAGTTCTAGAGTATTTCTACAGTCATACCACAATAATCATAAAATGAAAACATAAACTTACTTGACTTGGTGCCGGATACCCGTGGTGCCATACTTCCGCTAAAACATGTATTTATAAATCCAATTTCAAGCAACTTTGGAAAACACTTTTGAACCCAAACCACAACCGAGTTTTGCAATCGGGCTCTGATACCATAAAATGTAACACCCTAAACCCGGCCCGTGCATTATGACCGGATCTGACATTTCATATGAGGAAAAACATGTTAAATCCTTTTTATTCAAACTAAAATAGGTATTAATTCATTATAATTAAGAAAACAAGTTTGATTTGAAATATTTGATAAAATACTACTAACCACGAAGGTTGATTGATAAATCGATAATTTGAAGTAATGAACTTATAAAACCGTGACCTTTGAAAAATATTGTTGATAATTTGAGAGAAAATTTCGAGTTAAAATATTTGTATAAGTTTGTTATCAAATCCATTTGTTAGTTTATTTTAGAAAACCTTTATTTTAGTTTTTAGAAAAATTCCCATTTAAAGCAATTTAAGCAAAATAATAAGTACGTCAAACATAAAGCAAAATAAAAATATTCCAGAGGCCTTATTACAACTTTTAAAACCCAAAATAGTGAAAGTAATGAATTAAATGGAAAATAAGTTTACTAAAGTTCGAAATCATTATTTGCAAAATATGGCCTCCACCGAATCATCCATGGGCCCAAGTCATCGTCACTGAGCATTACCTACAAAGAAAGAAGGGGGGTGAGTTACAAGAACTTAGTGTGTAATCCCTTACCGTCATCCACTGGGTCTGAACCCGTTTAGCAATAACTTGGGCCAGAGCCCATGTAGCATAATCATGGGCCGAAACCCATTTACATAACAGAATATATATATATATATATATATATATATGCAATGTATGCAACCCAACCCATCCATCCAATCTCTCCTCGACCAACCAATCTCTCCTATGGGGATCAACTCAACCCACCCCGCCAGTCTCTCCAATTTGCAGTCAAGCTGCCATTTATAATATTTGTGTGGTCAAGCCACCGAAATCATATACGGTTTTATAATCGGCACACAGCCTTGGGTAAATACGTTTAGCATAAAGCTATAATCACGATGGCACAAAGCAATATTTAGGTTGTCACATAGCCATTATCAGAATTTGTAGCAATGCCACCGGTCTATACTTCTCTTCATTCAAGTTTTCCCATCCCATGCAATATGTAGAGATGCAACATACATAATAACATAAAATATCCACATATAAATAACAACCATTAATCTATTGAATACTTTTAATGAATCACCATTAAATCAATATAATAATTTGGCCCACTAAGGCATTTTAACAAATCGGCCTATAGGGGCATTTCGGTAATTCAACCATAGGGGCATTTTCGTAATTTCATAATCCAAATGTATTTCTATAATTTTCACCCATCGAGGGTATTTCGGTAATCTTGCAACCCAAGGGTATTTCAGTAATTTACCCTCCAAGGGTATTCTCGTAATTTCGCAACCCTGGACTTAACTACTAATTTGGGGCATAAAAATTGAAACTGTCCATCTGCGTCATATTGACTAAATTAATTATAACTAGAGTTAGGAAACTCTAAATTTAGATCCGTAAATTTTCCTTGAAACTAGATTCATATATCTTCTTACTACAATTTTTCCAGAATTTTTGGCTTAGCCATTTAGTACAGTTTATTCCTCAAAATTTCCCCTGTTTCACTGACTAATGGTTCTGATCTCTCTTAACCTAAATTCAAATATCTCCTTGTACAGTTTTCATATGTTGCTCCCACTTGTTTCTATTGAAAATAGACTCATTAAGGAATCTGTAAATATAAATTATAACCCATAATTCACTTTGTACAATTTTGAATGATTTTTCCAAGAGAGAATAGGGAACCACGAAGTCATTCAGAACCAGTCTAAATAAAATTAAAATATCACAGAATATTAAATTCCTCTTCCTACTCTATTTCTTTCATATAAAAATAGACACAATAAGATTTAATTCTATATCTTATTAACTTTCAAATTTCCTTTCTCCTATTTTTCGTGATTTTTCAAAATCACGTCACTGCTGCTAACCAAAAATTATTTCATCGCAAAATATGGTTTCTACTACGAACATACGCCGATTTTCAGTTTTTCGATCTTTCGACCGATTCAAAAAACATTTCATGTAACTATTCAGAGAGGTATGAGATTACACACCATTTCAAACATGGATTCGAAAAGTATGAGATTACACACCATTTCAAACATGGATTCAGAAGGTATGAGATTACACACTTTAATTACGAGTTGTGCTTTCTACCGATATCAACACCTAATGATAGTTGATAGAAGGTTAATCTCTACTTTGATAATCATAACTAGAAACACTTTACTAGGCTAGCTCCACTTACCACGAATGTGATCTCCCTCAGTGCACCAAGAATCGATCCTACCCCTTGGCTACTGAAATCATATCCTAATACTATTTGGTGAGTGAAAGAGTTGTTAGTAATTATCCCACCTTCGACCAAAGCAAATCTTATGACAACGTACTTACTCACTTGCTTGACGAGTCGACGATAATGATTTGGTTAATACAAATCACTTGTGCTCCTTCATCTTGTTGAGAATTGAAAAGTTGATGGCCCGAAATGCTCAAGGAAAAAGTACCCAAAACGTCACTCTAAAAAAAAAACCTGAAAGAACACTCAAAAGCAAAGAAAAGTTTCGGTTTCTCCCCTTTCACCAAATGACCGAAAATGTTATTTTGAAAAAAAAACACAAAATGATCAAAGGAGAAAAAACATCTCTCATGCACAAGACTTGCAAAAAGGTATGGAAAATTCGGCTCCTCCCTCTCCCTAGCAAAACCGTCCATCACATTTGCCTAAAGGAAGAATGTTGACCAAAATTCTTTCCAAAACATCTTCCACTCTTTAAGCCAACATGTTCCCTACTCTTGCCTTTTCCTTCATTTCTTTCCTTCTTTTTCCCTTATCTTCCTCCTTGCCATATTCCTTAGCCTCCTTGCCATAAATAAAAAGTCTCCCTTACCATAATAAAGTCTTGGCCGACACTTACCTTATTAGTACAAAAATTTAATCCAAAATATTTGCACTAGGTGAGATTTGAACCTCAGATCATTAGTACACTCCATACGCCACTTTCCACCTTTACCAATAGACTCCTTGTGCTAGCAAAATGCACACTTATTTACTTAAGTCAAGATGCCACTTACCTTTTCTCCTTAAAGTACTTCAACACAAAAATTTACCTATAGCCTAACTTGAACCCGGAACTTCCTAGAAACACCGTAACCTTCCAAAATCACCTTCCCAATAAGTCCAACTTGAAATAATGCCGTTCTCTTATTCTCAAAAATTTTAAACGCTCCCAAGCCCAAGGCCCAATGGGCCCAATTCTACTAGGCCCAATTTCGGGATGTTACAACCATAATTTTGGATATTTATTTTATGGTTTATTTTTAATTATGCTTTGGTTATTTTTGGATAAATTTCATGTAATAAGGCCTTTACGAGATTTTTGCTTAAAATTTGGAATTATTAATTTATGAACTGCTAGTAGTAGGATAAGACGTTAGTTTTCAAAATAAACAAATGTTTTATTAAGTACTCACAAACTTGGCAAATTAGTTTTTTAAAGCTTCCGCAACGTATAATGATTGGTGGATAATGAATGAATAAACAACATATTTTGACGTTATCCTAAAATATCGAAAATGGCAGTATTGTAAATACATTTTCTAAAGTACTATGATGTGACATCGCCAAATTCGGCCATAACGTCTAGGCCGAGTTTGGGGTGTTACATCTCCTTTTCAAAAGTGCTTTTGAAAAGTAATTTTAAAAAGCCAAAAATTTCAGCCAAAAGTAGCTTGTTTCGCACAACTTTTCTTCCAAAAGTGCTTTTAGAGCCAGAAGTGCTTTTTTTAAGCATTGCAGACAGGCCCTTAGCCCGACTAGTTAATAGGGTTTCCAATTAACTTTCTCAATTCAATTTCAATCAAACTCATACCAAACTCAAGTTATCATATTTTCAATTCAATATCACAATAACTTATTTAATTCAATTCAAATCACTTTCAATTTCCAATCAAGATACATTCAAATATTCACATAATTCACAAATCAATATCATTTCTTACCTCAATTCCACTTACCACTCACATTAATTAAAGTTCAAAAATAAATAATAACTAAATTAGAATTATAGTAATACAAATCGTAATTTCGAATCACTCCTCGTCGACTTTTCCTTTCCTTTCTTGGTCGATGTCTTCTGCACGATATTAGCTACGAATATTAAATAAGTTAAAATTATCAATACAACATCAATTCACATCAAATATTTAAATTTTCTATTCAATTTTTTTTACCTTAATTTCAATTTAATCTCTAATCAAAATTATTTTCATTCCTATCACAATCTATACCTTATTTTCACTTAATTTCTACTTATAACTTAACTTAACCATCAAATTTTCATCACAAAACCCTAAATTTAAATTTCTTACAATTTAGTCCCTATTACACAAAACTTACAACTTATTCCACAATTTAATCTTTTTCCCAATTCTAATTTGAAATTTCTATCAATTAAATCCCTAATTCATCAATTAATTCAACATAAACTATATCCAATAATCCACTAATTTTCAAAATTTCAACATATACCTAATAGTATTTTGTTCTAGGATCATAAAAACTCAAAAATCACAAAAAAATGAATTAAATTGACTTACCAAATTAGCTTGGAACCCTAATTTCCCTTTTTTTTTCCTTTTTCTCCTTTCTTTTTCTCCCAATTCTTCTCTGTTTTCGTTTTCTATTCTGTTTATATTTCTTTTTTTCTTTTGTAACACCCCAAATTTTGGGGTTAGAAGTTTTGGGGTTTTGTGGTAAAGGTCTTGGAGATGTGCGTGCTAATGTGTTTAGTCGCGTGTTTAAGTGTCATAATAGGCCTGCTGGTCTGGTGGTTGGGAGAGTAGTAGTGAACCTTTGGGTTTTGGGTTCGAGTCTCTGGATGTGCGTTTTTAACTAATACATTTTTTTGTTAGACATTATTTTGTAAATATTTTATTTGTTTATTTAATATCTATTTTTTTTACTTTTTATTCTATTTTTGATTCTATTTTTGTTTTTGTTTTTGGTACTTTTTTCTCCCTTTTCTTTTTGGGGGTTTTATTTTCTTTCCCATTTTCATGGATTTATTTTGAAAATGGGTTGCTGGTGGATTTCGAAGAAACTCGCTCCTCAATCGTCGAAACAGGTGTGGGATACGAAACTTCTCTATTTTACTTTGTGATTATTCGTTTCGGTAACTTTTGAGTGTGCTTTAATTCCGTCGATTTTGGTCGCTAGAGGTTGAATAATACGAGGTATATGGCATATTTTGCTATACTCTTGTTATTGTAAAGGTTAGGGACCAGTTTTGGTGGCTAGAATGGCGATTTTTGCCTGTTCTGAGGTGGTTTCGTGGCCACTGGGGTTTCCACACGGACGTGTGCCAGTTCACACGGCCGTGTGCCTTTGGGAATTAGGGTTTTGAGCCAATTTTTGTGCCACATGGCTGTGTGGCTTACATAGGGATTTTATCGCTTCTCATACGGCCGTGTCCCTTGAGCACACGGGCATGTGAGTTTAGGGATTAGGATTTGAGTGATTTGATGCCACACGGTCGTGTGGCTAATTTGGGGATTTAGGGATTCTACACGGGCGTGTGTTTTGGGATCCACGATCGTGTCGGGTGGGTGTATGGGCATGTGAAACCCTCACACAATCGTGTCAGCCCTGTACTTGAATTTAGTGCAAATGGACAGAGAGTTACTGTAACACCCCTAACTTGTTTTCGTCACGGATTAGGGTTATGAGGCATTATTGATCAAAACACAACTTAATACGGTCATTCAATTCAAATCATGCACAAAGTTATAATAACTCATTTACAATAATTTTTAAATTAAAATAGTAATCATCAAATTAATCATATAAATCACATTCAATCATAATAAACACATAACCAACAAAATCAAAACATGTTTATTTAACTCATTCACATATACAAATTATGCTCCAAAAATTCAATCATTTTAATATCAACTTTTTAATCACATATTCGAATCATGCATACATCTCACTCATGGCATTTGACTTATCAAATTATAAGAAAGCTTATTACATTACAATTCCATGCGCATACATTAATTCATTCAAGCATATATCATTACAACTTTTGCACATGCGCATATTAAAATTAATCAAATCATATTACACTACTTAATATGCATTCACATATACGACATAGTAACATTACAGCATAGCCGAACATACTTTTGATGCTATCTTATTATGCACATTACCAAATTAATACTATCCCATTCCATTTACTAATTAATAATTATACCAATTCACATGTTATACACATTTGTGTATTAATCTAAATCAAACTATCCCACACTGCTTAGTAGACAAAATAATACAAGCATAATCATGAATTACCATATGACCGAATTTCAATCGTATTTATAACTAATTCAAGCACCACTCACTTGACTACATTAGTCATTTTCTAAGTACCATTGCCGAATCAAATCATGTCAATTTCATATGCTATGCATCATGCCAAAATGTCATTTATATAACCAATTTGTTTTTCATCTATTCGGATAGCAAATTAACTAGAAAAAAAATCAATTTCATAACCAAATAGTCATATTAACTAAATACATTATACTTGACTCAATAACCAACAAATCAACCATAATTTGTAATCATTCATTGTCCCCATAAACCACACCAACGAATCCAATTACACAAGCAATGATATATTCATAACTTTGCTTATCCAATTAAGCCACAACTGAAAACACATTCATCAATTGCATTGACATTACTCAAACCGGTTTATAAGTCCATATATCACATAAAAAATACCATAAAACAGACTTCTAAAATGAGTTAATTTCATGGCCAATTATACACCATACTTACCATTTCTTATTACCTGAATAATACAACTAAACACCCCAAGTATATATACCATGAAACCTACTTCCAAAATAAGTTCAAAGCATAACCAAATTCACACAAACATTAACATCAAACTCAAGCCATTTTCGCATGGCTATATATACACAAATTCAAAATAAAAAATAAAAAATACAAACACATTAAAACTAGCCTATACATGCCACATGTTCAAAGTTTCAAACTTCAAAAATACCGAATGATAGTCGATAGTATGATGATGATCCTTGACGATCCCCGAACTCGAAATTGCTAAGGATACACGGAAATCATATAAGCTCGTATAATGCCGTATCCCGGATATGGTCTTCCATGCTATCACATACCGATGCCACTGTCCCAGACAGGGTCTTACACGAATCATATACGATGCCAATGTCCCAGACATTGTCTTACACGAATCACACATCGGAAGTCCTAATGTCATGACATACGTATCCTATATTATTCCTATGGTTCTTACGAGGCTTTCGGACGTCGTAATTCGATCGATTCAAACTCGTAACTAGTTCTCCAATGCTTAATTCAATTCGACATATACACATATATTTATTATAATTCAATTCGGCACATATAATACATATACATTCGAATTTAACAACATTTATTTACTTATGAACTTACCTCGTACGGATACGAACGGACAAAAATGACTATTCGAAAACCTTCGACTTTCCTCGATCCAAATCTGATTTCCTCTTTTCTTGATCTAAATAGATTCAAATTTAACTTATTTAATTACACATTCATTCAATTTCATCCAAAAACACATAATTTGGAAATTTTGCACTTTAGCCCCTAATATTTCACATTTTCACAATTTAATCCTTATTTTAAAATAACACAAAATACAAAAAATCTCATCAAACCCATGTTAGGCCGAATTTTCCTTAGGTTCCTAGTAGCCCATTTCTTTCATTTATTTCACAATTTGACCCCTCAATTTAAAAATTTCACAATTTAATCCTTAATACACATTTTTATCAAAAATCACTTAATTAAACATTATAATCTAACAACATATATTTATTTTCATCATCAAACAACAAAAGCATCAAGCTATCAACAATGGCAAATCACAAATTCATCAACAATTTCAAAAATTCGAGCATGGGCTAGCTAGTATTCGAAGCAACGATCTCAAAAACGTAAAAATTATCAAAAACCGAATGATCGTGTGTCAGAGTCTTAAAAATTTATAATATGATTGATCTAGCCTAAAAACTAACTGTGACAACGACTTGAGGCAGGCGCACCTATCGAACAGTAGTTTAGTTTAGTGGCAAGACCGGATTGTCGAACCCAAAGGAACCAAAAGTACTAATACTAACTTTTTTTTATTATTTAACCTAAGAATTAAAGGAGTTGTTATTTAACCTAAAATTAACTAACTACTAAGCTAAAGATGCTAAGACAAAGAGAATGAGCTGAGGAAATACTTGTGGGAAAAACCAATTGATTGGGACAATATCCGAGGAAGAATCCACCTAGACTTTACTTGTTATTTAACTCTGAACCAGACGATTTATTCACTTGACTTAATCCGTAGGTGATAAACCATAAAAGTAACATATTTTAATCCCACATTTAGCATATTTTTGGGTGATTTATTCCCTGAATTGTGTAAAAATATGCTCTTAATCCTTTCTTTTCATGTTTTATACTCAGGGAAGCACCTAGGGATGAAAAGAATGAGAAACAGCCTAAAATGGACCAAATTGGGCCAAATAAGAAATTGACACGGCTTGAGCCCAAGACCACACGGTTGTGCCTCACTAATTTACTCTAACACGGCCTGGACCCTGAAACACACGGGCGTGTCTCTTCAACAGAACCCACCTTTGCTCGAAATTGATTCACACGGACGTGTGCCATGGGCGTGTCACTACTGTGGCCAAGAGGAGTTTTACTCAATTTGGGTACTTGAAGGCAAAGAAACACCTTCCAAAGCCTATTCAAACACCCTAGTAGGAATTCTACTTGCATTAGGATATGTAGGGGCCAAGTAAAGCATCTCAACGTCTATATAAACGCCCTAGGGGGTAACTTAAGCGGGGAGTTCGATAGAAACCTTCTGCCAGGGCTTTTGGTGGAGAGCTAGGCCAAGGAGCCAAGCCAAAAGGCCAGATTTGTGGGAATCACTCGAAGATAGCCAATTGATCCATCTCAAGAAGCCGAAATTCTACTCAAGACGCGGATCTCTCCTTTAATTCCTTCAGGGAGTTTTAGGGATTTCTTATGTTTTGTTATATCTTTTCTTCTGAGATGTTTTCTTTTATTGTTATGAACTAAACCCTTCAGATACCTGAAGGGGATGAAATCTAGATGAATATTGTTATTATTTTCTAAACTATATGATATATACTTAATTTATTCTTAATTATGTATGCTTAATTCTTGTGTTAATATTTTGGGATATTGATTCAAGTCGAATGTGCTTAGGTGGTAAAGCAAAAGCCCCTGCCTAAGAGTAGATCTAGCATAATTAAGCGGAGTTGATCGCGCCTAGAGATAGGGTGACGAGATTTTGCTGGATTAGTGTGAAACATAATATATGCGATTCTAGGGGTTTTAATTAGAAAGAGATTTCAATTAATCAACCCAGGGTTAGACGTTATTTGCCTCGAGAGAGGGTTTAATATAAATTAGGAATCCTACGGATCAAGTCAAGTGAATAAATAAATCGTTCAAGATTAGATAACAAGTGAGGTCTAGGTGGATTCTTCTTAAGGGTATCGTCTTAGTCAACTGAGTTTTCCTAAAGTTATTTCTTCAATTCATTCTTTTTGTCTTTGAATCTTAGCTTAGTAATCAGTTAGTTTTAGATTAAACAACCAATTAATATTTAGGCTAAATAATAGAAAGAAGGTTAGTATTAGTACTTTTAGTTCCTTTAGGTTCGACAATCCGGTCTTAGCTATACTACTATTCGATAGGTGCACTTGCCTTAAGTCGTTGTCAGAGTTAGTTTTCAGATTTGATCATTCTTTTTATAAATTTTAAAACTCGACAAAACAACGATCAAGTTTTTGGCGTCGTTGCCGGGGAACTAAAATATTAAGAAAGCCCTATTTTTATTACTTTAGCCATTATTTTTATTTTTTCGCAATTTATTTTTATTTTTATTCTTATTTTAGTTTTAACCTTGCTAATTTTCTGTCTTTCTTTTCCAACGCAAGTACCTCTAGTTTATGACTAGAAGGAACCCGAAAGGACACTAGTATACGACAGTGATATTGAAGTTACCGCTCGTAGGAATCACAGAGAAATTAGGCGAGCCCTAAATTACAGAGAAGAAGAACAATAAAGTGGATCCAATCCTACTGAAGGGATGGACGAGAATAACCCACCACCATAAGATGTGGTAGAAAACAATGCTCCACGTACTATGTATGATTATACTAAACCTCATTTAACAAGAGCAAAATCGAGTATTGTTAGGCCTGGTATAGCTGCTAATAATTTTGAATTAAAGCCTAACACTATACAAATGATTCAACAATTTGTTCAATTTGATGGTTTGCAGAACGAAGACCCAAATGCTCATATAGCTAATTTTTTAGAGTTTTGTGATACCTTCAAAATAAATGGCATTTTTATGATGCCATACGTCTTTGGTTATTTCCCTTTTCGTTAAGGAATAAAGCCAAAAAGTGGTTAAACTTGTTACCACTAAGGTCAATCACCACATGGGATCAAATGATCAAAAATTTTTTATTAAAATATTTTTCACCGGCCAAAACGGCCAAATTACGGAATAATATCTCTTCTTTTGTGTAGATGGATTTAGAGACATTATACGACGCATGGGAGAGATACAAGGATCTCTTGAGAAGGTGTCCGCACTATGGTTTACCCTTATGGCTCCAAGTCTAAACTTTCTATAACGATGTAAACCCCTCAACGAGGCAACTAATTAATTCAGCCGCCGGTGGAACCCTGAACAATAGAACTCCTGAAGCAGCCTACAAGTTTATTGAAGAGATGTCACTGAATAACTATCAGTGACAGGTTACAAGGATAAAACCAACAAAATCAGCCAATATTTTCAACCTCGACTCATTAACCATGCTATCAAACCAGATAGAGCTTTTAAGTAAGAAAATTTTTGGTTTGTGTAGCTCTATACAGGTACATCCAGTGACGCAATGCAATACAAATTGAGGAAGGATAAGCAATACAGAATACCCACCCTACAACCATGGCATAAAGAATGAAGTAAGTGGAACTGTGGCAAATCCTGAGTACCCACCCTACCAACCGGGCATAGAAAGCAAACATATGAATTATATAGGTAATAATTTCAGATCTATTAATAACCCTTATAGTAATACCTATAATCCAAGTTGGAAGAACCACCCAAATTTTTCGTGGGAGGTAAAGGAAATCAAGGACAATAACCTCCTTAAAATTTCCAAAATCAGCCTTATCCACAAGAAAAGAGGCCGAACCTCGAAGAGATGTTGACAAAATTCATGGTAGCCATAGAAAATCGTCTCCAAGACACCGAGGCAACACTGAAAAACCAACAAACATCGATATAAGGGATCAAGAACCAAGTCAGGGAACTTACCAAATCAGTTGGGGAACTTACCAAGTAGTTGGACAACTTGTAAAGTTAATGTCCGAACGACAGCAAGGGCGTCTACCAAGCAACACTGAGATTAACCCAAAAGAGCAAATCCAAGCTATAACAGCTTAGGAAAATGTCGGGTTGGATGAACCCAATTCAATACAAGAAAGTGAGGTAGAAGAAGGTAAAGTTGAGGCAACACAAGAAAAGCCAAAATCGATAATCAAAAAGTACCAACCCCGCATACCTTATCCCAAAGCGATGAAGAGAGACGATACAAAGGAACAATTCAGTAAGTTTCTTAAACTTTTAAAAAAATTACATATTAACTTAGCATTTCTTGAATCTCTTTCACAGATGCCAGATTCAAGAATTTTTTAAAACAACTCTTGATGAACAAGCGTAAGTTAGACGAGGAGTCGCATGTAGAGCTAAATGCAATATGCTCAGCAATCCTACAAAATAGACTACCACGAAAGTTAAAAGATCCAGAGAGTTTTACAATTCCATGTTTAATTGGTAGTTTAACTGTTGACAATGCTTTAACTGATTTAGGGGCAAGTATAAATGTCATGCCTTATAAAATATTTAAACAGCTAGGTCTAGGGAAACCCAAACAAACTAGGATGAGTATTCAATTAGCTGATAAAACTGTTAGAATTCCTAGGGGGATTATCGAAGATGTTCTTGTAAAAATTGATAAATTCGTTTTCCCAGTTGACTTTGTTGTTTTAGACATGGATGAGGACAATTCGATTCCTTTAATTTTAGGAAGACCTTTCTTGGAAACTATCAGGACTAAGATTGATGTTTGTAGAGGAGAACTCATTCTTCGTGTAGGTGATGAATCAATCAATCTACAAGCTCTTGACTCGGCCAGAACATCAAGTGATGAATGTGAGAAAGTAAATTCAGTTGATAACTAACTTATTCAACTTTCACCATAGGAAACACCACAAAGTTACAAACCTGAGCCGGATCATGGACCTCGTGTCCTAAAAAAAAAAACATATGAGGAGAAAAGCCTTAGGATCGACAAACTAGAAAAGTGGAAGACACACTTTAAAGAGGAACCGAAACAACATAAAGTAAAACCGAAGGAGCATCCAGAAGAGCTCGTAGGAACATCAAACCACTTCAAAATAGTAGATCAGGTACCGTTAAATAAAATAGATCCTCGCATGGTCACATCAGACCTGAATACAAATGAGGAAATCCCTCTTGAGGTACGCAAAATCTTCCCTTACAGAACAATCGAGGTAAGCAATCCAACATTTGGCAGTTTTAAGGTAAACGCTTCTCGACTTAAACTTTATCATGAAAATAAAACTGACAGTATGAGGGAAGATATTCAAACTTTTAAACCACCCTGATTTTACGAATATGAGGAAAGTCTAGCTTAAGACTTTAAATGAGAACTTTTCGGGAGGCAACCCGAGTATTAACCCTATTTATTTTCGCATTTATTTTTTTTTCTCCTCTTCATCTTAAACACCTAGTTTGAAACTAACCAAAAGTGCAGATTTCCAGACTACACAGCCTTGCACACGGCCGTGGCCATAGCCGTGTGGAAGTATAAAATCTTCATACTGATAATGGCAGAAGAGGTACAAGTCAGAGAGAATCAAATCTTTGAGTCACGGCCTCAACCACCACCCCATAGGCACCGACAAAATGCCACGGTCGTATGACATGGCCGTGGACGACACTGACTTACCACCAACAGGCGTGGCAATATATAAAATGGGCATCGGTGAACCAACACACCTAGACACATGGTCGTGCGGCATGGCCGTGTGTATCGACACGCCCACGGTCTACGGGCGTGGGGAAACGTCAGACCCCAAAAGTCTATTTAAACCCACCCCCTCCCCATTCTTTTAATCTACTTTCCACAACTTTTCTTTCTTCTTTTTTCAGAATTCTCCCCTCGCCATAACAATTCTATATACTTTTGAGCTGCACATATCCATGTCAAAGAAGCGGAAAAAGCCAAGCATAATCTCCCAGAGGAGATAAATCTACATAAGTTCATGTCGGCCGCTTTATCCACTCTTTGACTCTCTTATGCTTAATTTAGTTTATTTTATTCTAGTTTCTTAGTTTTAGGTTCTTTAGGCTGCTAGGGAATCACACCGAAACCACGACCACCAACTCAACACAGCTGTAGGAATCACACCCACCTCGCGAACCATCCAACAATAAGGACTTCTCAGTCCATTCATCTTTTATGTTAATTTTATCTTACTTTTCGTTTTCTTTCCCTTTAGTTTTCTTGTCCTTAAATACAAAATTAGTTTATTTTAAATGTGTCTTAATAATTATTGGCTAATCCATCACGAGTTTCCCAATTTCTTTATCTAGCACAGTGACTGTTGGCATCCACCACAGCACCACCGCCTCCTCCTCTAAATTGGGCCTGGAATAGTTATCCCAAAAAAAATTCAGGAAGTGTCACTTCTCCCCTTCTCTTTTAATTTTAGTATCACATGATTATTTATCTATCTTTGTACATTGAGGGCAATGTACATCTTAAGTGTGGGGGAGGGGGGAGGTAAAAGTGCCTAACTTTTTGCATTATTCTCAAATCCCTGAATTATATCTAGTTCTTAAGTAATTTCCTTATATTACTAATTAAGATGAAATTTTCGATGATTTATAATTCTTATTGATATGTTTTTGAGTAAGTCATGATTAATTGTGCATTGGTGATTTATACTTTAAGATACTAGAGAATCAAGTATGATAAGTCTATTTTTCAAGAATAAAAAATTTCTAGGTTGTCGAACTGAATTTGAATATTACCTTGAAGTTTGAAATTTATAGGGATTGATGTCAAATACCTAAAATTTTTGTGAGATTTGAGCCTTTTAGAGCATATATTCTTTTTCGTGCTCACTTTATTGATTATGAGTGTGTCAACATTGAATTGTTATTCTAGAACTTGCCTCGATTATACATGTCAAGACTACATTTTTGATTTGATATACTGAGATGATAAAGGCACCTAGGTTTTAACCCACTCACTCCACTAAAAATCCTACCTTCACAATTAACCCTTAGTGAACCCTTTGATCCTAACAACCCTTTTTTATTGATTCACCCAATAAAATTAACCCAAAACCCCACTCGTATTTGTTATCACCATTCCTTTGACTACCTTTCTATCGAGAATTGATTTGATCAGTTGCTTAAATACTTTATTTCAGCTGATAAGGTTCTTTCTTATATTATGTATTTATTGATTTGTTCTTAAAAAAAATCGAAGTATATTCATTATTAAATCTATAATTAAGTGAGCTTACATGTTTAAATTCAATATCTTGAAGAAGAAGCTCGTATTATGAGTATTTTCATGTGATGTAATTATTCAGGTTATTAGTTTATTTTTCTAAAGTTAGGTAACTCGTCAACTCAATCTCGATTTTAACCCTCTAATTTATCCTTTTCCATACCTTTAACCTAAGCCCCGTTACAACCCAGTTAAAGACCTTTTTGATTTGTGTATCATCTCATATTACAGTGGTGGAGATTTGATTTTCAGGCAAGCCTATGGGATTAACTTTTAGGTATGACTTATAAGTGCTTTTCCTAAACTTTAAACACTTCAAGTACTTTGAGTGAATCTTGAGTGAGGATGTCAATCCTTGTCGATTTTGAATTAAAGGTAATCATTTAGATAAAGGAAGACACCTATGTTTTTATGCTACAAATATATGACTTAGAATTGTTTGAATCTTTAGGAGTTTTTGAGTTAAATTGTCCATGTATAAATTATCTATGAATTATGATGATGCATTGTTAATGAGAATTATGAATTGTGGAAAGTTCGTTTTAATTGTAAGTTGAGAATTTGCTTGAGGACAAGCAAAAGCTTAAGTGTGGGGGTATTTGATAAACCGTAAAAGTAACATATTTTAATCCCACATTTAGCATACTTTTGGATAATTTATTCCCTGAATTATGTAAAAGGTGCTCTTAATCCTTTCTTTTTATGTTTTATACTCAGGAAAGCACCTAGGGATGAAAAGAATGAGAAACAAGCCTAAAATGGACCAAATTGGGCCAAAAAGAAATTGACACGGCTTGAGCCCAAGACCACACGGCCGTGCCTCCCTAATTTTCTCTAACACTGCCTGGACCCCGAAACACACGGGAGTGTCCTTCAGCAGACTCGACCACGGCCTGAAATCGATTCACACGGGCGTATGCCATGGGCATGTCCCTACCGCGACCAAGAGGAGTTTTACTCGGATTTGGATACTTGAAGGCAAAGAAACACATTCCAAAGCCTATTCAAACACCCTAGTAGGAATTCTACTTGAATTAGGATATATAGGGGCCAAGTAAAGCATCTCAAAGTCTATATAAACACCCTAGGGGAAACTTAAGTGGGGAGTTCGGCAGAAACCTTCTGCCAGGGCTTTTGGCGGAGAGCTAGGCCAAAGAGCCGAGCCAGAAAGGCAGTTTGTGGGAATCACTCGAAGATAGCTAGTTGATCCATCTCAAGAAGTCGAAATTCTACTCAAGACGATAAATCTCTCCTTTAATTCTTTCAGGGAATTTTAGGGATTTCTTATGTTTTGTTTTATCTTTTCTTCTAAGATGTTTTCTTTTATTGTTATGAACTAAACCCTTTAGATACCTAAAGGGGATGAAACCTAGATGAATCTTGTTATTGTTTTCTGAACTATATGGTAAATAGTTGATTTGTTCTTAATTATGTGTGCTTAATTCTTGTGTTAATATTTTCGGGATATTGATTCAATTCGAATGTGCTTAGGTGGTGGAGCAAAAGTCCCTGCCTATGAGTAGATCTAGCATAATTAAGCGGAGTTGATCGCGCGCCTAGAGATAGGATGACGAGATTTTGCAGGATTAGGGTGAAACCTAATATGGGAGATCATAGATCGAGTTAATGCGATTCTAGGGGTTTTAATTAGAAAGAGATTTCAATTAATCAACCTAGGTTAGATGTTATTCGCCTCGAGAGGGTTTAATATAAATTAGGAATCCTACGGATCAAGTCAAGTGAATAAATCATATGGTTCGGTGTTAGATAACAAGTGAAGTCTAGGTGGATTCTTCCTAAGGGTATCGCCTTAGTTAACCGAGTTTTCCTAAAGTTATTTCTTCAATTCATTCTTTTGTCTTTGAATCTTAGCTTAGTAATCGATTAGTTTTAGATTAAACAATCAATCACTTAATATTTAGGCTAAATAATAGAAATAAGGTTAGTATTAGTACTTTTAGTTCCTTTGGGTTCGACAATCCTGTCTTGCCTAAGCTATACTACTGTTCTATAGGTGCACTTGCCTTAAGTCGTTGTCAGAGTTAGTTTTAGGTTCGATCATTCTTTTTATAAATTTTAAAACTCGACAAAACAACGATCAAGTTTTTGGCGCCATTATCAGGAAACTAAAATATTAAGAAAGCCCTATTTTTATTACTTTAGCCATTATTTTTAATTTTCGCAATTTATTTTTATTTTTATTTTTATTTTAGTTTTAACCTTACTAATTTTCTGTCTTTCTTTTCCAACGCAGGTTCCTCTAGCTTGTGACTAGAAGGAACCCGAAAGGACCACTAGTATACTGACATGTTGATATTGAAGCTATCGTCATAGAATCGCAGAGAAATTAGGCGAGCTCTAAATTACAGAGAAGAAGAACAACAAGGCGGATCCAATCCTACTAAAGGGATGAACGAGAATAACCCACCACCACAAGATGTGGTAGAAAACAATACTCTACGTACTATGTATGATTATGCTAAACCTTATTTAACAGGAGCAGAATCGAGTAGTGTTAGGCCTACAATAGCTGCTAATAATTTTGAATTAAAGCCCAACACTATACAGATGATTCAACAATTTGTTCAATTTGATGGTTTGCAGAACGAAGACCCAAATGCTCATATAGCTAATTTTTTAGAGTTTTGTGATACCTTCAAAATAAATGGCGTTTCTGATGATGCCATACATCTTTGTTTATTTCCCTTTTCATTAAGGTATAAAGCCAAACAGTGGTTAAACTCGTTACCACTAGGGTCAATCACCACATGGGATCAAATGACCGAAAATTTTTTATTAAAATATTTCCCACCGACCAAAATGGCCAAATTATGGAATGATATCTCTTCTTTTGTGCAGATGGATTTAGAGACATTATACGATGCATGGGAGAGATACAAGGATCTCTTGAGAAGGTATCCGCACTATGGTTTACCCTTATGGCTACAAGTCCAAACTTTCTATAATGGTGTAAACCCCTCAACGAGGCAACTAATTGATTCAACCGCCGGTGGAACCCTGAACAACAGAACTCCATTAACTTGGTAAGTTTGTAGTTAGGTGCTAAAAGAAAGATAATAAAAAATAAATGGGGTTAGTACTTGGGTTGCCTCCCGAGAAGCGCTCGTTTAAAGTCTTAAGCTAGACTTACCCCTCATTCGCATAATCATGGTGGTTTGAAGAGTGAAAAATCCTTTCTCATGCTATCATTATATAGTTTGAGTCGAGTAGCATTTATTTTAAAAGTACCAAATGTAGAATTTCTTACCTCGACTGTTCCGTAAGGGAAAACATTGATTACTTTAAAAGGGATTTCTTTGTTTGTATTCAGGTTTGATATGGCGATTCGAGGGTCTGTTTTATCTAACAGTACCTGATCTCCTATTTTGAAGTGATTTGATGTTCTTGTAAGCTCATCTGGGGGTTCATTCGGTTTCACTTCGTGTGGTTTTGATTTCTCCTTGAAATGCGCTTTCCACTAGTCTAGTTCATCAATTTGAAGCTTTTGTTGCTCATAAATTTCTTCTTTATAGGTACAAGGTCTAAGATTTGGCTCAGTTATGTGATTTCATGGTGCTTCCTGTAAAGAAAGTCGAACCAAATGATTATCAATAGAATTTACGTTCTCTCCTTTATTAATCGATGTCCTAGCTGAGTCGAGAGCTTGAAGACTGATTGATTCATCACCTACACAAAGTGTGAATTCACCTATACTAACATCAATTTTAGATCTGGCAGTTGCTAAAAAGGGCCTTCCTAATATTAAAAGAACCGTATTATCCTCATCCATATCTAAAACAACAAGTCTACGGGGAATATGAATTTTTCAATTTCAACGAGTACATCTTCAATTATACCCCTAGGAATTTTAGTAGTTTTATCAGCTAATTGAATGCTCATCGTAGTTTGTTTGGGTTTCCTTAGACCTAGTTGTTTAAACATTTTATAAGGCATAACATTTATGTTTGCCCTAAATTAGCTAACGCGCTATTAATAGTTAAACTACCAATTAAACATGGAATTGTAAAACTCCCTGGATCTTTTAATTTTCGTGGTAGTTTGTTTTGTAACATTGCTGAGCACACTGCATTTAATTCCACATTCGACTTCTCGTCTAACTTCCGCTTATTTATCAAAAGCTCTTTTAAAAATTTCCTTGAATCTTGCATCTGCAAAAAGCTTCAAGAAATGGTAAGTTAATATGTAATTTCTTTAAAAGTTTAAGAAACTTACCGAACTGTTCATATGAATTGTCTTTCTTCATCGCATTGGGATATGGTATACGAGGTTGGTATTCTTTAATTACCGGTTTTGGCTTTTCTTGGCTTACCTCAACCTTACATTCACTTACCATAGGTTCTTGCCTTGGCTCAGGTTTAGAATCTACTAACCCTTCACTATTCTGAGCGGTTATGGCTTGAAGTTGCTCTTTTGGGTTAGTCTCAGTGTTACTTGGCAAGCTACCTTGTGGTCGTTCGGAGATCAACTTAGCGAGTTGCCCTAACTGGTTTTAGATCCCTTGAATCGATGCTTTTTTATTTTTAAGTGTTGTTTTGGTGTTTTGGAAACGTGTTTTTGAAACGGTATGAATTTTGTCAGCATCTCCTCAAGGTTCGGCTTCTTTTCCTGTGGGTAAGGCTGTTGTTGGAAGTTTGGGAGGGGTTGTTATCTCTGATTACCTTGACCCCCCACGAGAAATTGGGATAGTACCTCCAACCTGCATTATAAGTGTTACTGTAAAAATTATTTTAAGATCGAAAATTATTACTCATATAGTGAACTTTCTCGTTTTCAGCGCTTAAGTTGTAAAGTGGATATTCTGTATTACTCATCCCTCCTCTATTCATATTGCACGGCAAAATTCGATGTACCTGCGTAAAACCATACAAACCATTAATTTTTATATTTAAAAACTCTACCTGCTTAGATAACATGGTGACCGCATCAAGGTTGAAAACATCGGCTGCTTTGGTAGGCTTTATATTTTGGTAGTCGCTGTAGTACAGTGGTGAGTATTCCCACCTATCACGCGGGTGACTCGGGTTCGATCCCCAGTAACAATGCCAAAAACTTGATCGTGTGTCAGAGTCTTAAAAATTTATAATAGGAATGATCTAGCCTAAAAACTAATTGTGACAACGACTTGAGGCAAGCGCACCTATCGAACAGTAGTATAGTTTAGTGGCAAGACCGGATTTTCTAGCCTAAAAACTAACCGTGACAACGACTTGAGGTAAGCGCACCTATCGAACAGTAGTATAGTTTAGTGGCAAGACCAGATTTTCGAACCCAAAGGAACCAAAAGTACTAATACTAACTTTTTTTTATTATTTAACCTAAGAATTAAAGGAATTCGCGTTTAACCTAAAATTAACTAACTACTAAGCTAAAGATGCTAAGACAAAGATAATGAATTGCGAAAATACTTGTGGGAAAAACCAATTGATTGAGACAATACCTGAGGAAGAATCCACCTAGACTTCACTTGTTATTTAACTCTGAACCAGACGATTTATTCACTTGACTTGATCCGTAGGATTCCCTAATTTATATTAATACCTCTCTCAAGGCTACTAACGTCTAACCCTAGGTTGATTAATTGAAATATCTTTCTAATTAAAACCCCTAGAATTGCATTAACTCAATCTATAGACTCCCATATTAGGTTTGACCCTAATCTGGCAGATTTTCGTCATCCTATCTCCAGGGTTGCGATCAACTTTGCTTAACTATGCTAGATCTACTCTTAAAAAGGGTCTATTCCTCCTTTGCCTAAGAGCATAAATGCTTGAATCAATATCCTGAAATATCAAAACAAGAATTAAGAACACATAGTTAAGAACAAATCAAGTATTTATCATACAGCTCAGAAAACAATAACAAGATCCGTCTTAAGTTTCATCCCCCTTAGGTATTTGAGGGGTTTAGTTCATAATTATAAAATAGTACATCTCAGAAGAAAATATAAAACAAAACATAAAGAAAACCCTAAACCCCCTGAAAGAATTGAATGAGAGATTCTCAGTCTTGGGTATGATTTCGACTTCTCAAGATGAATCAACTGGCTTTCTTCGAGTGAATCCCACAATTCGGCCCCCCTGGCTTGGCTCTTTGGCCTAGCTGAACGCCCCCTAAAGGTTGGCCTCTAAGGTGTTTATATAGGCTTTTAGAATGTCTTTCTTTGCCTCTAAGTACCCTAATCCGAATGAAACTCTTCTTTGCTATGGCAGGGACACGCTCGTGTGATTCGAGTTATAGGCCGTGGTCGATCCTGCTAAAGAGGCACGGCCGTGTGACTCGGGGTCCTGGTCGTGTGGATTTCATACTTTGGCCCATTTTTTTTTTTGGCCCGTTTCTCGTTCTTTTCATCCTCCGATGCTCTCCTGAGTATAAAACATGAAAACAAAAGATTATGAGCACCTATTTCCATAATTAAAGGGATAAATCATCCAAAAGCATGCTAAATGTGGGATTAAAATATGTGTATATTATGGTTTATCACCAAACAACTATCATACCTTAATCAAAGAAAACCAAGGCCGAACCTAGCTTTCTCTTTTTCTTTCTTTTTCTTTTGTATTTTCGATCACAAAAGATGAAAATGCATGGCATTTTAAGTTTTGTTTTCTTGTATTACATGTTAATATACTTTTTACTATTTTAACCTTAAAAATTTTAATTAGAAAACTAAATAACACATGCCCAAAACCGTCCATACTATTATTCAACGATCAATTATCAACATAAGGACCCCACATTATAAAAGCCATAGCAATATAACACTTTAACAAAAAGCATGTGATAAACTGTAAAAGTAACATATTTTAACCCCATATTTAGTATGCTTTTAGGATGATTTAGCCCTGATTTATGTAAAAAGGTGCTTTTAATCCTTTCTTTTCATATTTCTACTCAGGAAAGCACTCGAGGATGAAATGAACAAGAAACGGGCTTAAAACGAGCCAATTTGGGCGAAAGAAGAAAATGGACACGGCCTGGACTTCAAGCCACACGGCCATGCTTCGACAATTAACTAAGACACGGCCATGCCATGATTTACACGGCCATGCCCCAATCGGCAGAATCAAGACACGGCCATGATTTACACGGGCGTGTGCCATGGTCGTGCCTCCTGTTACGGGAGAGAGCAATTTCACTCGAATTTGGATACTTAGAGCCAAAGAAACACTTTCCAAAGCTTATTCAAATACCGAGTAAGAAGAAGACTTAAATTAGGACACTTAGAGGCCAAGTAAAGCATTCCAAGAGCCTATATAAACACCCTAAGTGTATCCTGAAAGGGGGCGGTGAGCTAGGCCAAGGAGCCGAGCCAGATGGATCACATTTGTGGGAATCACTCGAAGGTAGCTAGAAGATCCATCTCGAAGAGCTGGAAATCTACTCAAGACGGCGGATTTCTCCTTCAATTCCTCTTGGGGGTTTTAGGGATTTCTTTTGTTTTGTTTTATCTTTTCTCTTGAGATGTTTTTATTCATTATAAACTAAACCCTTCAGATACCTAAAGGGGATGAAACCTAGATGAATTTTGTTATTATTTTCTGAATTATATGATAAATACTTGGTTTGTTCTTAATTATGTTGCTTAATCCAAACCTGATGTGCTTAAGTGGAGAAGGAATAGACCCTTCTTAAGAGTAAATCTAGCATAATTAAGCGCAGTTGATCGAACGCCTAGAGATAGGGTTAGGAGATTTTGCCAAATTAGGGTGAAACCTCATATGAGAATCCATTGATCGATTTACTGCTATTTTAGGGGGTTATTATAAGCGAACGAGAGTTTCACTAATTAACCTAGGGTTAGACGTTATTCGCCTCGAGAGAGGGTTTAATATAGGTTGTGGAGTCCTACGGATCAAGCTAAGTAAAGAAATCATATGATTCAAGATAAATAACAAGTGAAGTCTAGGTGGATTCTTCCCGAGGGTATTGTCGTAATCAATTGAGTTTCTTCAAGTTATTTCCCAATTCGTTCTTTTTGTCTTTGCCTTTAGCTTAGTAGTCGTTAAACTAGATTAAATCAACCGGTCACTCCATATTTTAGGCTAAATAATAAAAAGAAAGTGAGTATTAGTACTTTTAGTTCCTTTGGGTTCGATAATCCGGTCTTGCCTAAGCTATACCATCGCTCGATAGGTACACTTGCCTTTAAGTCGTTGTTAGAGTTAGTTTCGTGTTTGATCATTCTATTTATAAATTTTAAAGTTCGATTTGGAGATCATGTTTTTAGGGCCATTCTTCGGGAACTAAAATATTAAGAAAACTCCATTTTTATTACTTTAGCCATTATTTTATTTCACAATTTATTTTATTCCATTATTTTTTCTAATTTTTTCTTTCTTTTTCCTAGCGGTACCTCTAGTTTATGACTAGATGGAACCCGACAGACCTCTAGTATCGATAGTGAAATTGAAGCTACCGCCGGAGAAATCGCAGAGAAATTAGGCGAGTTCTAAATTACACGTAAGAAGAGCGAGAAGATGATCCAATCCTACGAAAGGATGGACGAGAATAATCCACAACGAGATGTGGCGGATGCTCACAAGACTATGTATGATTATGCTAAACCCAATTTGACAGAGCGTAATCTAGTATTTTTAGGCTGCTATATAGCTGCTAATAATTTTGAATTAAAGCCTAATACAATACAAATGATTCAACAATTTGTTCAATTTGATGGTTTGCGTGATCGAAGACCCGAACACTCATATAGCAAATTTTTTAGAGTTCTATGATACTTTCAAAATAAATGGCGTTTCTGATGATGCCATTCGTCTTCGGTTATTTCCCTTTTCATTAAGGAATAAAGCCAAGCAATGGTTGAACTCGTTACCACGAGGGTCAATCACTACATGGGAACAAATGACCGAAAATTTTTTATTAAAATATTTTCCACCGGCCAAAACGGCTAAATTACGGAATGATATTTCTTCTTTTGTGTGGATGGATTTAGAGACATTATACGATGCATGAGAGAGATACAAAGATCTCTTGAGAAGATGTCCACACCACGGATTATCATTATGGCTTCAAGTCCAAACCTTCTACAATGGTGTAAATCCCTCAACGAGACAACTAATTGATTCAAATTGCCGGTGGAACCTTGAATAATAAAACTCACAAGCGACTTACGAATTCATTGAAGAGATATCGTTGAATAATTATCAGTGGCAGGTTACAAGGACAAAACCGACAAAATCAGCCAGAGTCTACAGCATTGATGCAGTAACCATGCTATCAAATCAGTCATGCAATGCAACGCAAGTGGAACTATGGTGAATCCTGAGTATCCACCCTACCAACCGGACGCAGAGAGCGAACAGACAAACTATATACGTAATAATTTCAGATCTAATAACAATCCTTATAATAACACTTACAATCCAGGTTAGAGGAACCGCCCAAATTTTTCATGGGGAGGCAAAGAATTCAAGGAAATCAAAGACAACAACCTCCTTCAAATTTCCAAAATCAGCCATATCCGCAAGAAAAGAAGCCAACCCTCGAAGAGATGCTGACAAAATTTACGTCAGACACATAAAAGCGCTTCCAAGAAATTGAGAAAACAATTAAGAGCAATGATAATCGAATGGGAGAACTTGCGAAGTCAGTCAACGAAGCCACGAATGCAGTCGAACAACTCACAAAGCTAATGTCAGAACGACCGCTAGGACGTCTACCAAGTAACACCGAGTTTAACCCAAAGAAGCAAATTCAAGCCATCTCAGCTCAAGACAGTAAAGAGTTAGATGAACCAAAATCAATACAAGAAAACAAGGTAGACGAAGGTAAGATAAAGGTAACACAAGAAAAGCAAAACGGTAATCAAGGAGTACCAACCTCGCATACCTTATCCCGAAGTGATAAAAAGAGACGATTCAGAGGATCAGTTCGGTAAGTTTCTTAAACTCCTAAAGAAAATACATATGAACTTACCTCTTCTTGAAGCTCTTTTTCAGATGCCAGACTCGAGGAAATTCTTAATGTAACACCCCTAACTCGTATCCGTCGCCGAATTAGGTTACGGGCATTATCTATAAATTTCACTATCATATTCGAATGTATTATTGATAAAGTTACACTACCATAGTAAGATTAAAACTTAATGAATATATCACACATCTATATTACCAACTTCGCATGAAAGAAATTTAAATCAAATAGCAGAAGTACTATTCATTTGGTCATTAAGTTATAATAACCACACATGCATTCGCATAATTGCATTGCCGAAACAAGTTGTCAACTAATGCCGAATATACACACATGGCAAAAATCCTCTTAACCGAATCTAAGGTACCACAATTTCAATACCAACTATCCAAAGCATTCACCCATTTCGTTATCCATGAACATATATATATACTTCATGTAATTTATTTCCATACTAACAAATACCATAACAGACTTCACAAGTATCCATAATATTAAGATTTAGACATGATATATATATATATATATACTAATTCATCACATTTCATAATACCATAAATGTGATATGCTCAAAACGAATACTTCATATTTAATAACATCAAACCAACCCTTTCATTTTCTTTTAAAACATGCTTAAGCCGAACCTATAATACAACCATACATGTATGATTAAACGAAACAGAATCAATCAACCAAAGTCATAGGAATTTCGCCATTTTCGCATGGCATTTTAATATATAAATACATTCACCAAAATATTGTTGAGTCAACTCAAAAATAATTTTAGCCTATACATGCCATAGTTATTAAGTTCATTCTTAAAAGAGGTACCAAAATAGTTGATAGTATGCTTGACTTCAACAGGGATTCCCGAGCTTGAGCTTTGACTTCGAAACACCTATGGTACGTTATAACAAACACACCATGTAAGCTATTATAGCTTAGTAAGTTATAAGCAAAAAAAAGTAGTATTTCTATATACAAACAACTTAACAGTTTCTCATTTACTTAACTCAAACATGGATTAGGTTGCAACATTCATACACATAATATATCATCATCAATCAAAATCATACCTATTTAGTCACCAAATAAATCCAAGTAATCACATATTGAATTTCCACACAAAATAACTTACCGGATTTACATCGAAAGTGAACTATCATATAACATAAATACCTGACACTTCCGTTTACCTCCACTAAGTGTTTCGTCTTTAGGAAAATCTGAAAACCCGCACACGTAGTACAAACACGTAACGTTTCACTCACATAGTAACGTTACTTAACATGTCCGCACACACAGTGCCACTTCTCGTAACGTATCGCTCACATAGAGCCGTTACTTAGCATTTTTCTCACACACAGTGCCATTTCCTGTAACGTATCGCTCACATAGAGCCGTTACTTAGCATGTTCGCACACACAGTGCCACTTTTCATAACGTATCGCTCACATAGAGCCGTTACATAACATGTTCGCACACACAGTGCCACTTCCCGTAACGTATCGCTCACATAGAGCCGTTACTCAGCTAAACGTGTAGTTATTTATTCAATCACTACCATTGCTCACTTCATATTCCACAATTAAATACTAATCAACCCATAATTATTTATTCAATCCAAACATATCAAAATTTCATACTCATGTGTATATATATATAATTACTCAATAACAACAATCCAATTTCCATAGGTCATACTTTCACATTCTAAGACAACCCAAATACATATACACAAATATGTATTATTAATCATACATTAGGTACAAATATCCATCTCATTACATATTCATATTTAGCTCCTTTCTAAATCAATTATATATATATATATATATATATATAAATAATGAATTTCCATACTATGTTACTTTCGGCAATTTACCTACCAATATACTCAATTCCACAAATCAAAATATCTAATAACCAATTCTATGTACTTGATACATATCGATCACCAACACAATTAAGTTCCATGTCTCATTTGGCAATAAAATTTGTATATATATATATATATATTTTCGATTGAGAGTAAGTATTCTACTATAAGAATTACTTGGTTTAAATTTAATTACTTATAAACTTACTTGGTAGATGAGAGGTTAAAATCTTAGGCTACTCGATTAATTTAGCTTTACTCAATCGATTCTGGTTCTTTCCGTCCTTGGTCTAGAATAGAGTTCAATTAAGCTCATTTAAAAATAATTTCTATTCAATTGATCCATAACCACATACTTTAGAAAATTTACAAATTTACCCATTACTTTTATAATATCTACAATTTAGTCCCTAAAGCAATATTCATGAATTACTCAAAATTTGTCCAACATCCTTTAGGACCGAATCCTTCTAAGGGTCTCATACATCAATATCAACTAATTATTTCACCTTACAATCTTTCAACTACTCATTTTTGAAATTTAAACCATTACCCTCCATTCTACCTAAATTTTTCCATACTTTCAACATATTAATCTACAAGAATATATTTCTATTTTTCCATTAAACGCAACAATCACCAACATTCATCAAAACCGAATTTTAAACATGCTTCAAAATAAAAAATTCCACATGGGTTTGTTAATATTCAAAGTAACTAACTCAAAAATATACCAAATTACAAAAATCATGATAAATTTCTAACCTTAGATGAACATGCAAAAAGGCCGAAAGATGAGAGCTTGAGTTTCCCTTTTTCTTTGTCAAAATTCGGCAATAAAGAAGAAAATGTATGGAAGATAAACATCCACTCACATTTTTATGTTTTCTTTATTCTTAATCTAATATTAAAATATTACTATTACACCACTTACTAACCAATTACATAAAATATACATATATATCCATCATTATGCCGTCCACCCAACAAGCTTTTGGGTAATTACCATGCAACATGAAATAAAACAATTCAATTGAACCCTTAATAAAATATAAGATACTTTTACCATTAAACAATTAAATCCCTTGATTTAAATTAAGCATCCATATGAATAAATTAACTTATCATATTTTAGAATATGCTTAAGCACATAACATAAGTAAATAGTAAGAAAATAATATATATATATATATATAAGAAACTAATATATATATATTTTCTAACCGGATTCGTGGTCCTGAAACCACCGATTTCGATTAGGGTCATAATTAATGTAATAACTCTTCCCTAAATAAATTTTCGTCCCGAAAATTCTTACCGAAGAATAAATGTGGGTAACGCTCCTTCATTGATTCTTCGGTTTCCTAGGTTGCTTCCTCAACCCCGTGCTTATGCCACAATACTTTAACTAGCGATATCTTTTTATTTCGCAACTCTTTCACTTCACGAGTTAAGATGCGAATCGATTCTTCCTCACAAGTCAAATCAGGCTGAATTTCAATCTCTGAAGGGCTGATCACATGAGAAGGATTGGATCGATATCGTCGAAGCATCGATACATGAAAGACATTGTGAATCTTGTCCAACTCAGACGGCAACCTCAGTCTATACGCAACCGGCCCGATACGTTCAATAACCTCATACGGCCCAATGAAATGCGGACTCAACTTTCTTTTACGACCAAATTTCATTATCTTTTTCAACGGTGAGACTTTTAAAAATACTCTATCACCCACCTGAAATTTTATATCTTTCCGTTTCAAGTTCGCATACGATTTTTGACGATCTGAGGCAGCTTTCAAACTTTCTCAGATTTTTTTAACTTTTTGTTCCGTCTCTCTGATTAAATCAACCCCGTATATCTTGCCTTCACTTAGTTCGGTCCAGTATAAAGGTGTACGGCATTTTCGACCTCACAATGCTTCATAGGGTGTCATTTTAATACTTGATTTAAAATTGTTATTATACGCAAATTCAATAAAAGGTAAGTATCGTTCCCACGTACCCTCAAACTCAAGAACGTAACATCTCTCTACATGTCCTCGAGTATTTAGATAACACGCTCGGATTGACCATCCGACTGAGGGTGAAAAGCTGTACTAAAATGTAACTTAGTACCTAAAGCATCTTGTAGTTTCTTCCAAAATCGTGATGTGAACCTCGGATCTCTATCCGAAATAATAGAAATAGGTACTCCGTGTAACCGAACAATCTGTAATACATACAACTCAGCCAATTTATCGAGTGAGAAATCCATACTCACCGGAATAAAATGGGTCGATTTCATCAATCTATCTATGATAACCTAGATTGAATCCTTTTTACTTGGTGTCAAAGGTAAACCTGATACGAAGTCCATGGTGACTCAATCCCACTTCCACTCAGGAATCAAAATCGGTTGAAGTAGTCCCGAAGGCACTTGATGCTCAGCTTTCACTTGTTGACATACTAAACACTTCGATACATAGTTTGAGATGTCTCACTTCATACCTTGCCACCAATAATATTGTTTCCAGTCGTTATACATTTTCGTGCTACCCAGATGAATTGATAACCTACAACTATGAGCTTCCTCACAAATCATTCGAATCAATTCAGGATTCTTTGGTACACACATTCAATTCTTGAACCGTAAACATCCTTCTGCATCAATTTGAAAGTCTGAATTCGTACTCAAGCCACAATGGCTTTTCTTTGTTTTTAAATTATTATCAACTTCTTGGGCTTCTCGAATTTGTTGCTCAAATAATGGTCTTACTTTCAACTCAGCAATGATCCCGCCATTCTCATTCATAGCTATATCCGTATTCAATGCGCATAAAGCAAATAGGGACTTTCGACTAAGTGCATCGACAACCACATTAGTCTTTCCTGGGTGATATTCAATCACGAGCTCATAATCCTTCAACAGTTCCAACCATTGTCGTTGTCTCAAATTCAGATCTTTCTGAGTCATTAAATACTTTAGACTCTTATGATCCGGATAAACGTGGCATTTCTCACTGAATAGATAATGACGCCATATCTTCAGAGCAAAGACTATAACGGCCAACTCAAGGTCGTGCATCAGATAGTTTCTATCGTGCGGTTTTAGCTGTCTTGAGGCATAAGCAACAACCTTACCCTCCTGCAGCAATACACAACCAAGTCCATTTAAAGGTGCATCACTAAAAATAACAAACTCTTTACCCGACTCCGGCTGAACGAGCATCAGAGCTTCCGCTAACAAGGTCTTCAGTTGATCCAAACTCTTCTGACACCTTTCTGACCACTCAAATTTAACATCTTTTTGTAATAGTTTGATCATCGTGATGCTATCATAGAAAATCCTTTCACGAAGCGTCTATAATATTCGGTAAGTCCCAAAAAAAAAAACTACGAACCTCAGAAACATTCCACAGAGGTTTCTAATCAAATATAGCCGAAATTTCTCGGGTCGACCCATATACCTTATGCTGAAATGACATGCCCCAGAAAGCTAACTTCTTTCAACCAAAACTCAGATTTACTGAACTTTACGTACAATTGCTTGTCACGCAAGATCTGTAACACTAGCTTTAGATGCTCAATGTGCTCCTTTTCATCACACAAATAGATCAGTATATCATCTTAAAAACAACCACAAACTGATCTAAAAATGGTCAGAATATCTGATTCATCAAATCCATAAACATTGTAAGGGCATTAGTGAGCCCAAACGGCATCACTAAGAACTCATAGTGACCATATCTCATTCGAAAAGCAGTCTTTGGTACATCCATTTCCCTAACTCGCAGCCGATAAAATATCGACCTCAAATCAATTTTGGAGAACACTGAGGCTCTTTTAAGTTGATCAAATAAATCATCGATACGTGGCAACGGGTATTTATTCTTTACAGTCACCTTATTGAGCTGTTGATAGTCAATGTACATTCTCAATGTTCCGTCTTTCTTTTTACAAATAAAATAGGTGCACCCCAGGGAGAGAAACTCGGTCGGGTAAAACCTCTATCTGTCAATTCTTACAACTGTGATTTCAACTCTTTTAACTCAGTAGGTGTCATTCTATATGGAGCTATCGAGATCGGAATTGTCCCTGGCACTAATTTAGTACTAAACTCTACTTTCCGAACAGGTGGCAATCCCGGCAATTCCTCCAAAACACATTCGGATACTCACATACAACTGGTACTAATTTAATTGTCTTTTCGGCCTCTTTACTATCAATCACATAGGTAAAATAAGCTTCGCATCCTTTTCTCAAATACTGTCGAGCCAACATCGAGGATATCACTACTGGTAGCCTATTCAAATTCGAAGACTCTAATCGTACTATCCCGATATTTTGACATCTCAACTCAATAGTTTTTCATCTACAATTCACTACCGCATCATGAACGATCAACCAGTCCATACTAAGATTAATGTCAAACTCATAGAAAGGTAATAGCATTAGATTGGCCAGAAAACACATGTTTCGAATCATCAAAGGACAGTTCTTGCACATTTTATCAATCAATACACATCAACCCAGAGGGTTTGAAACCCGAATCACAAACTCAGTAGACTCAACAGTTAGAGTCTTACTGGATACTAATGTTTCACACACATACGAATAAGTTGAGCCGAGATCAATCAAAGCAGTTACATTAGTATCAAAGAGAGTGAAAATACCGGTAATGACGTCTGGAGATGAGGCCTCCTCTCTAGTACGGATAGCGTAAGCTCTAGCCGGTACACAAGCATCTGATTGAATACCTGCCTCTGTAGTCCCCCTCTGTACCACTCCTACCTCCCCCAGTAAGAAATGGTCTGTTTCTAATTGGAGTGCCACTAAATCTCGCATGAGCAGTACCCTTTTCTGCAACCTTTGAGCAATCACGAATGAAGTGGTCCTGTGAGCCACACTTGTAATAAGTGCGAGAAATGGATTTATCCCCAACACTCTCCAAAATGTCGTCTGCTACATTTCTGACACTCGGTTTACTCGATCTCTCATTGCCAGCACTAGCAACTGATGTAGCCCGAGAACTCACTGATGGTCGTTCTCGTATAGAAATCCGGTGTTAGGTTTGGATAGGCTATCATCATTCTTAAATTTCTTTGTCACTTCTCAGTGAAAATTTACCAGCAGATCTCTTCCGAACATCTCTAGAGTTAAGCTCAGCTTTTTTTTTTTTTTTTTTTTTTTCTTTTCCAGCTCTTCTACTTTACAAGCTCGTTCAACTAGTATAACGAACTCGTTAATTTCAAGGATGCCAACCAGAAGCTTGATATCTTCATTTAAACTATCCTCAAATTTCTGGCACATAGCAGCCTCTGACGACATACACTCGCGAGCATAGCAACTAAGTCGTACAAACATGCATTCATACTCGGATACGGTTATACGACCCTGTTTAAGCTCCAGAAATTCTTTGCGCTTAGAGTCTATAAAGCGCTAGCTTACATACTTCTTGTGAAATTTCGTCTGAAAGAAGTCCCAAGTAACCCTTTCTTTCGGAACAACTGATACGAGTGTATTCCACCAATAATATGCAGAATCTCGTAATAATGATATGGCACACTTCAGACACTCATCAGGTGTGCAAGATAACTCGTCAAAAACATGAACAGATTATCGAGCCAAAATTCAGCTCGCTCTGCATCATCATCATCCTCGGCTCTAAATTATTGAGCTCCGTGTTCTCTAATGCGATCAATTGAGGGCTTATTTACTCTTCTAGGATTGACAATTGAAGGCACCATCGGTACTATCGGGGGTACATTCAGATTTAAGGGTGGTTGAACAGCCGGATTGGTTCGTATGTACTAACGGAACCAATTATTGATCATGGAAAAGGAGGCTTGTCGGCCTCCTCATCCGGATTACTCGTAGTAGGTCAAGATTCCTATGGCGCGGTCCCTGACACGGGAGCGGTGCCACACTCTCAACGTCATCAGGCACAGCTTGCTCGGGATCGGGATCCATAACTATATTGAAGAAATAAACACTTTTCACTGTCAAAAGTCATCATACTATCAACTGCAGAAAATATGGCATGTATAGCTAAACTCATACGCGCTACGTTAGTCTAAGAACCGACTAAACCATAGCTCTGATACCAATCAATTGTAACACCCCTAACTCGTATCTGTCGCCGAATTAGGGTTACGGGCATTATCTATAAATTTCACTATCATATTTGAATGTACTATTGATAAAGTTACACTACCATAGTAATATTAAAACTTAATGAATATATCACACATCTATATTACCAACTTCGCATGAAATAAATTTAAATCAAATAGCAGAAGTACTATTCATTTGGTCATTAAGTTATAATAACCACACATGCATAATCGCATAATTGCGTTACCGAAACAAGTTGTCTACTAATGCCGAATATACACACATGGCAAAAATCCTCTTAACCGAATCTAAGGTACCACAATTTCAATACCAACTATTCAAAGCATTCACCCATTTCGTAATCCATGAACATATATATATACTTCATGTAATTTATTTCCATACTAACAAATACCATAACAGACTTCACAAGTATCCATAATATTAAGATTTAGACATGACCAAATATATATATACTAATTCATCACATTTCATAATACCATAAATGTGATATGCTCAAAACAAATACTTCATATTTAATAACATCAAACTAACCCTTTCATTTTCTTTTAAAACCTGATTAAGTCGAACCTATAATACAACCATACATGTATGATTAAACGAAACAGAATCAATCAACCAAAGTCATAGGAATTTCGCCATTTTCGCATGGCATTTTAATATATAGATACATTCACCAAAATATTGTTGAGTCAACTCAAAAATAATTTTAGCCTATACATACCATAGTTATTAAGTTCATTCTTAAAAAAGGTACCAAAATAGTTGATAGTATGCTTGACTTCGACAGGGATTCCCGAGCTTGAGCTTTGACTTCGAAACACCTATGGTATGTTATAACAAACACACCATGTAAGCTATTATAGCATAGTAAGTTATAAGCAAAAAATAAAGTAGTATTTCTATATACAAACAACTTAACAGTTTCTCATTTACTTAACTCAAACATGGATTAGGTTGCAACATTCATACACATAATATATCATCATCAATCAAAATCATACCTATTTAGTCACCAAATAAATCCAAGTAATCACATATTGAATTTCCACACAAAATAACTTACGGATTTACATCAAAGTGAACTATCATATAACATAAATACCGACACTTCCGCTTACCTCCACTAAGTGTTTCGTCTTTAGGAAAATTTGAAAACCCGCGTAGTACAAACACCTAGTACAAACACGTAACGCCACTTTAACGTATCGCTCACATAGAGCCGTTACTTAGCATTTTTCGCACACATAGTGTCATTTCCTGTAATGTATCGCTCACATAGAGTCGTTACTTAGCATGTTCGCACACACAGTGCCACTTTTCGTAACGTATCGCTCACATAGAGCCGTTACATAACATGTTCGCACACACAGTGCCACTTCTTGTAACGTATCGCTCACATAGAGCCGTTACTCAGCTAAACGTGTTGTTATTTATTCAATCACTACCATTGCTCACTTCATATTCCACAATTAAATACTAATCAACCCATAATTATTTATTCAATCCAAACTTATCAAAATTTCATACTCATGTGTATATATATATAAGTACCCAATAACAACAATCCAATTTCCATAGGTCATACTTTCACATTCTAAGACAACCCAAATACATATACACAAATATGTATTATTAATCATACATTAGGTACAAATATCCATCTCATTACATATTCATATTTAGCTCCTTTCTAAATCAAATATATATATATAATGAATTTCCATACTATGTTACTTTCGGCAATTTACCTACCAATATACTCAATTCCACAAATCAAAATATCTAATAACCAATTATATGTACTTGATACATATCAATCAGCCAACACAATTAAGTTCCATGTCTCATTCGGCAATAAAAATTTGTATATGTATATATATACATTTTCGATTGAGAGTAAGTATTCTACTATAAGAATTACTTGGTTTAAATTTAATTACTTATAAACTTACTTGGTAGATGAGAGGTTAAAAATCTTCCGGCTACTCGATTAATTTAGCTTTACTCCGATCTGATTCCGGTTCTTTCCGTCCTTGGTCTAGAATAGAGTTCAATTAAGCTCATTTAAAAATAATTTCTATTCAATTGATCCATAACCACATACTTTAGAAAATTTACAAATTTACCCATTACTTTTATAATATCTACAATTTAGTCCCTAAAGCAATATTCATGAATTACTCAAAATTTGTCCAACATCCTTTAGGTCCGAATCCTTCTAAGGGTCTCATACATCAATATCAACTAATTATTTCACCTTATAATCTTTCAACTACTCATTTTCGAAATTTAAACCATTACCCTCCATTCTACCTAAATTTTTCCATACTTTCAACATATTAATCTACAAGAATATATTTCTATTTTTCCATTAAACGCAACAATCACCAACATTCATCAAAATCAAATTTTAAACATGCTTCAAAATAAAAATTTCCACATGGGTTTGTTAATATTCAAAGTAACTAACTCAAAAATATACCAAATTACAAAAAACATGATAAATTTCTAACCTTAGATGAACATGCAAAAGGTAGAAAGATGAGAGCTTAAGTTTCCCTTTTCTTTGTCAAAATTGACAATGAAGAAGAAAATGTATGGAAGATAAACATCCACTCACATTTTTATGTTTTCTTTATTCTTAATCTAATATTAAAATATTAATATTACACCACTTACTAACCAATTACATAAAATATACATATATATCCATCATTATGCCGTAAACCCAACAAGCTTTTGGGTAATTACCATGCAATCCATTCATGAAATAAAACAATTCAATTGAACCCTTAATAAAATATAAGATACTTTTACCATTAAACAATTAAATCCTTGATTTAAATTAAGCATCCATATGAATAAATTAACTTATCATATTTTAGAATATGCTTAAGCACATAACATAAGTAAATAGTAAGAAAATAATATATATATATAAGAAAATAATATATATATATTTTCTAACCCGGATTCATGGTCCCGAAACCACCGTTCCGATTAAGGTCATAATTGGGCTGTTACACTTAAGATAGCTCATGACTAACAAACGCAAATTAGATGAAGAGCACCACGTGGAATTAAACACAACATGCTCAGCAATGTTACAAAATAGACTACCACGAAAGCTAAAAGATCCAAGGAGTTTTACAATTCCATGTTTAATTGGTAGTCTAACTATTAATAATGTGTTAGCTGATTTAGGAGCAAGCATAAATGTCATGCCTTATTCATTGTTTAAATGACTAGGTCTAGGGAAGCCCAAACAAACTAGGATGAGTATACAATTAGCTGATAAAACTGTTAGAATTCCTAGGGGCATTATTGAAGATGTTCTTGGCAAAATAGATAAATTTGTTTTCCCAGTAGATTTTGTTGTTTTAGATATGGATGAGGATAATACCATCCCCTTAATTTTAGGAAGACCTTTTCTACCAACTGCCAAGACTAAAATTGATGTTGCCACAAGAAAACTTATACTTTGTGTAGGAGACGAATCAATCAGTCTTTAAGCTCTTAACTCGGCCAAAATAATAATCAATTTATTCAACTTTCATCGCAGGAAACACAACATGACGACAACCTTGAGCCGACTCATAAGTCCCAAAACAACAAAAAAGAATCCTACAAGGGACAAGACCTTAGGATTGATAAGTTTGAAGAGTAAATGACACACGTCAAAGAAGAACCGCACAAAGTAAAACCAAAGGAATCACAAGAAGAGCTCGTAGGAACATCAAACCACTACAAAATAGGAGACCAGGTACTGTTAGACAAAGTAGATCCGCACATCACCACAATAGACCTGAATACAAAGGGAGAAATACTTCTTAAGGTACACGATATCTTCCCCCATGGAACAGTCGAGGTAAGCAATCCAACATTCGACACTTTTAAGGTAAATGCTTCTCGACTTGAACCTCATCAAGAAAATAAAATTTCAAGCAAGAGGGAATATATTCAATATAACAGCCCGGTTTAGACCCTAGTCGAAATAGTGGTTTCAAGACCACAAATCCATGTTTAGAATAATAATTTAATATTATTTTCTGTGTGAACAGTATGTAACATGGTCTGTGTGAAAGTTCTGTGTGATGATCTGATCGTTTTAGTGTCGGATTAAGAGAAAGGACTTAATCGCATAAAGTGTAAAATGTTGTGTGCTAATTGTTAAGTACTTAATTGTTGTTGTCTTTATAATGTAGAGGCCTTATGAGGTAATTAACCATTATTAAAGTTAGTGGTTGGTTAAATGACATATTAACCCTTAATAGAGTCATCAAGACCCTAAGCATGCTTATAAACCGGGTCAGGACTAAACCGAAACACATAAAAAATTATAAATTTTCTAGAATACAAGGAGACACGCCCATGGGGGTAGGCCGTGCCTCACCCATGACTATATGACACACCTGTGTGACCTCCCCGTGGTTACATACTACCAGAAGAGTTACCGGAGTTACCTCCGATTGGAGAAGTCGAATTTGGTATTGAGTTAGTGCCAGGTACTACTCCTATTTCGATAGCTCCATACAGAATGGCACCAATAGAATTGAAAGAGTTGAAATCTCAGTTGCAAGAATTGACCGACAGAGGATTTGCACGACCTAGTTTTTCACCTTGGGGAGCTTCTGTATTATTTGTAAAAAAGAAAGATGGAACTATGAGAATGTGTATTGATTATCGACAATTGAACAAAGTGATGATAAACAACAAATATCCATTACCTCGGATCGATGATTTGTTTGATCAGTTGAGAGGAGGTACAATATTTTCTAAGATAGATTTGAGATCGGGCTATTATCAGTTGAGAGTTAAAGAGTCTGATGTGCCAAAAACTGCTTTTAGAACTAGGTATGGACATTATGAATTGTTAGTAATGCCCTTTGGACTAACAAATGCCCCTATAGTATTTATGGACTTGATGAATCGGATATTCAGACCGTATTTGGATCATTTCGTGGTGGTGTTCATCGATGATATCTTGATTTATTCAAATGATGAGACGCAACATGCCGAACATTTGAGAATCGTGCTACAAACTCTACGTGAGAAATAGTTATATGCAAAGTTTAGCAAGTGTGAATTTTGGTTGCCTGAGGTCAGTTTTTTGGGGCATATTGTATCCGCTGCAGGGATACGAGTCGATCTGCATAAAATCTTTGCTAATTTGGAATGGAAGCCTCCGAGAAATGTGTCTGAAGTATGTAGTTTTTGGGACTAGCGAGATATTATAGACAATTTGTGAAAGGCTTCTCGATGATTGCGACTCCTTTGACAAAGTTGTTACAGAAGGATATTAGATTTGAGTGGTCAGAAAAGTGTTAACAAAGTTTTGAGTAGTTGAAAGTGTTGTTAACCGAAGCACCAGTGTTGATCCAACCCGAATCAGGCAAAGAATTCATAGTTTACAGTGATGCATCGTTGAATGGTTTGGGTTGCATGCTGATGCAAGAAGGAAAAGTCATCGCTTATGCTTTGAGATAGTTAAAACCGCTGAAAAGAATTATCCAACGCATGACTTTGAATTGGCTGCGATTGTATTTGCATTGAAGATTTGGCGTCACTATTTATTTGGTGAAAATGGCATATTTATACTGATCATAAGAGTTTAAAGTATTTGATGACTCAAAAAGATTTTAACTTGTGACAGAGAAGATGGTTAGAGTTGTTGAAAGATTATGAACTTGTAATAGATTACCACCCGGGTAAAGCTAATGTTGTAGCCAATACTTTGAGTCAGAAATCATTATATACCTTACGAGCTATGCATAATCAGATAGATCTGTGTGATGATGATGTGGTTCTAGCTGAATTGAAAGTGAAACCATTGTTTATACAGCGGATACGTGAGACTCAGAAGATTGATAATGAGTTGTTAGCAAAAGGGTTCAATGTAATTCAATGCGTAATCGTAATTTTGAGTTGATAGTAATGATTGTTTGAGATTCGAGATCGAATTTTGTTCCAAAAATTCGAGTTGATTCAAATGATTTTAATCAAGCTCACAATAATCATTTGGCTGTACATCCGGGGAGTACGAAAATGTATAATGATTTGAAACAGTTCTATTGGTGGCATAGTATGAAGAGAGATAATTTTGACTTTGTGTCAAAATGTTTAGTTTGTCAGTAAGTTAAGGCTGAACATCAAGTTCCATCCGGTTTATTGCAATCGATTATGATCCCTGAGTGAAAATGAGAGAGGATCACAATGGACTTTGTGTCGGGTTTGCCCTTATCTTTGAGCAAGAAAGATGCAATCTGGGTGATAGTTGATAGATTGAAAAATCAGCTCATTTCATTCAAAGAAGAACGATTATTCTTTAGATAAGTTAATTTGAATCAGATATCGATGAGATTGTGAGATTACACGAGTACCATTATCTATTTTGTCGATAGAGATCCGAGATTTACCTCGCGATTTTGGAAGAAATTGCAAGATGCCTTGGGCACGAAATTACATTTCAGTACTGCTTTTCATCCACAAATGAATGGTCAATCCGAACGAATTATTCAGATTCTTGAAGACATGCTGATATGTTGCATACTTGAATTTGAAAGCACGTGGGAAAAGCATATATCATTGATTGAGTTTGCATATAACAACAGTTTTCAATCTAGTATCAAAATGGCACCATATGAGGCTCTTTACGGTCGAAAGTGTCGAACTCCATTGTATTGGACCGAGCTGAGTGAGAACAAGATTCACGGGGTTGATCTTATAAAAGAGACTGAGCAGAAAGTGAAAGTGATTCGTGATAGTTTGAAATCAGCCTCAGATCATTAAAAGTCTTATGCAGATTTGAAATGAAAGGATATTGAATTCGAGGTTGGCGATAAAGTGTTTTTGAAAGTATCTCCGTGGAAGAAGATACTTCGTTTTGGCCGAAAGGGCAAGTTGAGTCCGAGATTCATCGGACCGTATGAGATTATTGAACGAGTTGGGCCGATTGCTTATAGATTGAGATTGCCATCAGAGTTGGAAAGGATCCATAACGTGTTTCATGTGTCAATGCTTCGACGATATCAATCAGACCCGTCTCATGTAATTGCACCTTATGAGGTTGAGATTCAGTCAGATTTGTCGTATAGTGAAGAACCAATCCGAATTTTGGCACGAGAGACTAAAGAGTTGAGAAATAAGAAAATTTCTCTAGTGAAAGTATTATGGCATAAACACGAAATTGAAGAGGCTATGAGGAGAACGTTATGAGAGAGCACCCATAACTATTCTTTGGTAAGATTTTCGAGGACAAAATCCCTAAGGGGAGAGTTGTATGACCGGTTTAGACCCTAGTCGAAAAAGTGGTATCGAGACCACAAATCGAGGTTAGAATAATAATTTAATATTATTTTCTGTGTGAATAGTATGCAACATGGTCTATGTGAAAGTTTTGTGTGATGATTTGATCGTTATAGTGTCGGATTAAGAGAAAGGACTTAATCGCGTAAAGTGTAAAATACTATGTGCTAATTGTTAAGTACTTAATTGTTGTTGTCTTTATAATGTGGAGGCCTTATGAGGCAATTAGCCATTATTAAAGTTAGTGGTTGGTTAAATGACATATTAACCTTAATGTAAATTTGTCTTATATGACTAATAAAAGGGTAAATTGGTAAATTGATAATTAAGTTAATATTAAACAAAACCAAAAAGATGAAACATGTTCATCTTTGTTTCATTGGAACTGAAAATAGGAAAATAGAAAGGGTTTGGGAGCTTTGTGATATTTGACCATTGTTAAGCAAAAATTTAGACTAAGAGAGGAGAGGTTCGGATCGAGATCGAGGCAAAGATAAAGTGCTTGATTAATTGACCGTATCGATAGTTTGACGTCCGAGGTAAGTTCGGATATCATACATGTATTTGAGCTATGTTTTATAAATATGAAATGAATATGTTCATGTGCATGAAAATGAGTTGCTATGAGCATGATTCTAGTTGATGGCACTAAGTGTGCGAAATTGAAATCGAAATAGAAATGAATGGCACTTTGTGTGCGATGATATAAAAGCTTCGGCTTATTAAATTAGCACTGTGTGTGCGATGATATAAAAGCTTCGGCTTATTGAATTAGCACTGTGTTTACGATAATATAAAAGCTTCAGCTTATTGAATTGGCACTGTGTGTGCGATACCGAGATGAGTCAGTTAAAAGAATAGGCACTAAGTGTGCGATAACAATTATACTTTGAATATGTATGTGGCACTGAGTGTGTGGTTATTTTGAATAAGTATCAAATGATGGTTGACATGTAATATCGAGCATTGAATAGCTTGGAGGTAGAATAACTAAGTGTTAGCTAAGGTATGTAATTAACCTTTATGGTTGATGAGTTATAAACAAGCTATGATGGAATGAATGAGTATTTTAGATATGAATGGGATGATATGAAAATGAGATAATTAATCTATGTGATGCTTAATATTTACATTAGTTTGGTTTGATGAGATATAATATTGTATATCGAACTTACTAAGCTTTGGAAAGCTTACTGTGTGATTTGTTTCTCTGCCTTGTAGTGTTAGTAAAGCTAGCTAGGATCTGGGATTGTCAACTTCTCAATCACACTATCTTCATTCTATTTTGATACTTTTGGAAAGATATATAAATCTAGAATATGGCATGTATATGCTAGTTAATTGAATTATGTTTGAGATTGTAATTAGCCATGAGATGTGGCTAGATATGTGATAGGTTTGGCATGAATAAATGTGATATGTGTGATACATCTTTTGGCATGATTTTTGGATTGATATATTTGTTATCAAGTGGTAACTTTGTGTTGATAAATGCAAATAGGGGTTAGTGAAACTGATAATGAATTATGCTTGTGATAGAATAAATATTGGTATTGAATTTAGTATAAATAGAGTTGAAATTGGATGCATGAGTGGAATGACAATATTGGTATGTTTATGGTGATAATATGAGCATGAAATGTTTAGGTTGTATTGCTTGTAGATTGGACCCTTATGGGTGGCATTTTGACTTTGCAAAGAGGCCTATAAAGTCACACAGTTGGGGCACACGGGCGTGCCTCAGGCCATGGGTAAATTAGGAATATAGCTTAAATCAAGACATGGCCATGGCGCAGGCGTGCCTCTGGTCATATGAGAAATGGCAGAATATGACTTTATAGGACATGGCTATAGCACACAGGTGTGCTTGGTAGCCGTGTTGATTTTGGTAGTATGTAACCACGAAGAGGTCACAGGTGTGTCATATAGTAGTGGGTGAGGCACGGCCTACCCCCACAGGCGTGTCTCCCCTGTATTCTAGAAAAGTTACAATTTTTTATGTGTTTCGGTTTAGTCCCGACTTGGTTTATAAGCATGCTTAGGGTCTTGATGACTCGATTAAGAGACACTATGATTGTATATGAATATGTTTGATGATGATTGACTTTGTGTCGTAAATGCAATGTAAAATAATCTACTATTCTGTAATGCCTTTAAACCCTATTTCGGCGACGGTCTCGGGTTAGTGGTGTTACATTCAAACCTTTAAACCTCCTTAATTTTTTAATTTGAGGAAAGTCCAGCTTAAGACTATAAACGAGCGCTTCTTGGGAGGCAACCTAGTACTAACACTATTTAGTTTCAAATTTATTTTCAGTTTCTTTCCCTTCCTTCTTTATTTCCTCTTAAACTAACCGGAAGTGCAAACTTCAAAGCCACATGGCCTTATACACGGCCGTGTCCGTGACCATGTGGACCATTAGAACCACCGTACTGAAGAGGCCGTGCGAATCAACCCCAACCACCCTACGACGTCACAAATCCAACCACTCCCCCACGGGCACCAGTAAATTGGCACGGCCGTGCTCCATATCTGTGTGAAACCACTGACTTATCAGACACGGGACAAACACGCCCATGCTGTCCAACCATGCCAACATACTGCCTTTTTAGGCACGGGCGTAGTGTCAAAGAAAAGGGCGTGGGTATGCAAACACACCTAGACACACGGCCGTGCGATGCGGCCGTGTCATTCAACACACCCTCGGTCCACGGGCGTGGGAATATGCTAGATTTGAGACCCTATTTAAACCTCACAGCCCTCTTCCTTCTCCCCTCATTTTTCTTCTTTCTTTTTCTTTCTTTCCTTAAAAAAAGTTTCTAGACTCTTGAGCTACACTAGAATCATGCCGAAGAAGTGTAAGAAGGCAAGCATTGTCTCCTTAAAGGAGACCCTAACACATAAGTTCATACCGGCCGCTTCATTCAAAAACCAAGCCAAGGGTCTTTTAGACCATTTAAATTCTTCTTTATGTTTATTTTCCCCTTTATCCTACTTATCTATAATTCTCTTCTGCTTAATATATTTTAAATTCTTTTAGTTTCTTGGTTTTAGGTTCTAAAGGAAGCTTGGGAATCACGCACCACGACCTTAGAGGTCACACCCACCTCATGAACCATCCAACAATAAGGACTTCTTAGTCCATTAGTCTTTTCTTTCAATTTTAGTCTTTTCTTTCAATTTTAGTTTTCTCATTCTCTTTATTTCCTTTGTCTTTAATTATAATATTAGTATATTATTAATGTTTCTTTAGATTTCTTGGCTATACCTTTGCAGGCTATCCAATTTCTTTATCTAGCACAAAGATCATCGGTAGACACCTCACCAGGCCCATAGAAAATACCACCACCGCCTCCTCCACCTACTTTCTACCACCAAAGACGCCAACTCCTGGAATCATCCAAAATTCAGGAAGTGTTACTTCACCCTTTCTCTTTTGATTATTGAATAACATAATTAATTATCTATCTTTGTACATAATTAATTATCTATCTTTGTACATTGAGGGCAATGTACATCTTAAGTGTGGGGGGATAAAAGTACCTAACCTTTTGCATTATTCTAAAATCCTGAATTTTAGTCTTATCCCTAAGAAATTTTCTCATATTATTAATTAGGGTGAAATTTCTGATGATTTATGATTTTTATTGATAAGATCTTGAATAAGTCATTGATAATTGTGCATTGATGATTTATACATGAAGAATACTAGAGAATAAAGCATGATAAGTCTATTTTTCAAGAATCAAATATTTCCTAGGTGGTTGAACTGAATTTGAATATTACCTTGAAGCTTGAAATTTACAGGATTGATGTCAAATACCCATAATTTTTGTGAGATTTGAGCCTTATAGAGGATATATTTTTTTTCATGCTCACTTTATTAATTATGAGTGTGTCAACACTGAATTGTTATTCTAGAATTTGCCTCGATTATACATGTTGAGACCACATTAATGATTTGATATACTGAGATGATAAAGGCACCTAGGTTTTAACCTATTCACTCCACTAAAAAGCTTACCTACATAATTAACCCTTAGTGAACCCATTTGATCCAAACAACCCTTTTATTGAATTACCCGCTTAAGATTAACCTAAAACCCTTTGTATTTGTTATCACCATTCTTTTGACCACCCTTCTATCGAGAATTGAATTGATCAAGTTATCGAATTAGTTTATTTGATAAAGTTCTTTATATATTTAATTATATACTTAGTTTGTTCTTAAAAAACCAAAGTATATTCAAGTATTAGTATATGATTAAAGGAGTTGCATTTAAATTCTAATTGTTGAAGAAGACCTCGTATCAAAAGTATTATCAATAATAGTATTATTAGTTTCAAATTTTCAATTGATGTAATCATTTATTATTTTTAGTTAAGTAATTGGTTAGGTCAATCTCGATTCTAAACCCTCTAATTCAGCCTTTATCCACACCTTTAACCCAAGCCCCGTTACAACCCTGTCAAAGACCTTTTGATTTGTGTATTATCTCATATTACAGTGGTGGAGATTTGATTTTCAGGCAAGCCTATGGGATTAACTTTTCAGGTTCGACTTATGAGTGCTTTTTCTTGAAACTTAAACACTTCGAGTGCTTTGAGTGAATCCTTAGTAAGGATGTCAATCCTTGTCAGTTTCAAATTAAAAGGTAATCGTTTAGATAAGGGGAGGCACCTATGTTTTCGTACTACAAAATTCATGACTTATATTGTTTGAATCTTTAAGACTCTTTGAGTTAAATTATCCATGTATAAATTGTCTACGAATTATGATTAAGCATTGTTGATATGAATTGTGAATTACAGAAAGTTCATTTTAATTGTAAGTTGAGAATTTTGCTTGAGGACAAGCAAAATCTTAAGTGTGGGGGTATTTGATAAACCGTAAAAGTAACATTTTTTAACCCATATTTAGTATGCTTTTAGGATGATTTAGCCCTGATTTATGTAGAAAGGTGCTTTTAATCCTTTCTTTTCATATTTCTACTCATGAAAGCACCCGAAGACGAAAAGAACAAGAAACGAGCTTAAAACGGGCCAATTTGGGCCAAAAAGAATGGACATGGCCTGGACTTCAAGCCACGTGGTGCTTCGACAATTAACTAATATATGGCCATGCCACGATTTACACAGCCGTGCCCTAATCGACAGAATCGAGACACGGCCCAACCACGATTTACACGAGAGTGTGCCATGGCCGTGCCCCTATTACGGGAGAGAGCAATTTCACTTGGATTTGGATACTTAGAGCCAAATAAACACTTTCCAAAGCTTATTCAAATGCCGAGTAAGAAGAAGACTTAAATTAGGACATTTAGAGGCCAAGTAAAGCATTTCAAGAGCCTATACAAACACCCTAAGTGTATCCTGAAAGTGGGCGGTGAGCTAGGCCAAGGAGCCGAGCCAGAAGGATTACATTTGTGGGAATCACTCGAAGATAGTCAGAAGATCCATCTCGAAGAGCCAGAAATCTGCTCAAGATGGCAGATTTCTCATTCAATTCCTCTAGGGGGTTTTAGGGATTTCTTATGTTTTATTTTATCTTTTCTCTTGAGATGTTTTTATTCATTATGAACTAAACCTTGAGATACACGAAGGAGATGAAACCTAGATAAATTTTGTTATTATTTTACAATTATATGAGAAATACTTGGTTTATTCTTAATTATGTTGCTTAATCCAAATCTAATGTGCTTAGGTGGAGGAGGAATAGACCTCGCTAAGAGTAGATCTAGCATAATTAAGCCAGATTGATCAAATGCCTAGAGATAGGGTTACGAGATTTTACCAGATTAGGGTGAGACCTAATATGGGAATCTATTGATCGATTTATTGCTATTCTAGGGGGTTATTATAATCGAACGAGAGTTCTACTAATTAACCTAGGGTTAGATGTTATTCGCCTCGAGAGAGGGTTTAATATAGGTTAGGGAGTCCTACGGATCAAGCTAAGTAAAGAAATCATATAATTCAGAATTAAGTAACAAGTGAAGTCTAGGTGGATTCTTCCTGAGGGTATCATCGTAATCAATTGAGTTTCTTCAAGTTATTTCCCAATTTGTTCTTTTTGTCTTTGCCTCTTTAGCTTAGTAGTCGTTAAACTAGATTAAATCAACCAATCACTCTATATTTTAGGCTAAATAATAAAAAGAAAGTGAGTATTAGTACTTTTAGTTCCTTTGGGTTCGATAATCCGGTCTTGCCTAAGCTATACTACTGTTCGATAGGTACACTTGCCTTTAAGTCATTGTCAGAGTTAGTTTTCAGGTTTGATCATTCTATTTATAAATTTTAAAGCTTTGATTTTAGCTATCAGAATGCTACTTTTTCATTTTACACTATTAAGTCCTTTTATCAAATTGAACACACAAACAATAAAATTTTAACAAGAAATTTTCACACATATTAATTCACATACTGAAAACACCAAAAATAATATTAAAATAGTTTTATGACTTCAAATTTGTGGTTTTAAAATCACTGTTTCGATTTAGCTAAAATCAGGCTATTACAGTTACACGGCCCGTTCCCACGGCCATGACACTAGTTCACACGGGCGTATGGGTTAGTCGCACGGCCGTGTGCCTCTCTTTACACGGGTATGTGCCGCAGTCACACGGCCATGTGCCCTTTTTTTACGAACTTTTGACTTCCCATACGGCCTAGGCATTTCCACACGGTCAGAACACATGGGCGTGTGGTCTTAAGACACTTATATTGGTTTGGTGTGACTTTCTGATCTGAAAATGAGTTGTGCGCTTCAACCTTGGCTAAACCTAAACAAGGTTAGTTAAGCATTCTGATCTGGGCTTCGGCCTGAGTGTATCTATGTGACTGTCATGTGAAGTGTTTGAATCTGAATCCCTTCTGTTGGGTATGTGTGTATAGTTGTTCTATTTGACTACTGTCTGATATTATGTCTCTGTTCTGTGAGATTGTATGTATACATACATCTGTATAAAATATTTTGGGATGGATTGTGAAGAGAAGAGAGACTGATTCTGATCTGATCTGGTAGTTAAGCTACAATTTACCAGTATAGCAGTTTACCGCATTGCACTATACCTTATGTATGTTAGCTATGTTACGTACCCTTATCTAATCTGGCAGTTTCATTACAAATTTATCGATATAGCGGTTTACTGCATTGCACTATACCGCATGTACATTAGTTATGCTACGTATATATATCGACTGACAGTTCAAGCGCAATTTATGCATACTCTGATTTTTGCCTTTATCTTGTACATTACATACGCCCCGCCTTTCTGCGTATATTTATCCGATCGGCAGTTCAATCAGATTACGATAAGTCATTGCCGAGCAACTCGGGATGACTTTATATGGTGTGTAGGGTTGGATGGGCCTACTTGGTCCTAATTGGTTTGTTCGGTTGGATGAGTTTTAATAGCTCTTTTGGGGTGTGGTCGGGAGACGGAGAGGTGTGTAGTCTGGATTGGTGGGTTTTTATTAGACTGCATTACATCCGCATCTGTCTATGAGTTCTGATTGAAAGACTAGTTGTCTGTGATCTGTTTGTCTGATTAGCAATTGTGCTGAGGCTTCTGTGTGAACCTAATATGCTTTGATTGTTGTGCTCTGTTATCAATCCAGTTCAGGCATGATTTTTGATTCTGTGTGTGTTTGAAATTCTGTTACGCTTCTGATGTCATACCCTATTTTTGTCTTTTGTTTTATTTCAAACTCACAATGAGCTCGGTAGCTCTCCTCCTCTTAATGTTTCCTTTCCAGATACTCTTTTGAATTCTGATGCTGAGCTTGGTATGTGGAGGTCTCGAACAGTCTTGGGAACAAAATTAGTAAACGTTATATGTTCAATTTCTATTTTATCATTCAGAGTTTTGAAATGTAAGGTTTTATAAAACTGTGGTACAAATTTCGAGTTAAGTTTTAAATCATTTCAATTCCGCTTATTATATACTAAACTTAATGTAATTTAAGCTGTTCAACATTTAAATGATTAAATGTTTTGATACGACGTGATAACATATTTTTGTAAAAATTTACTTACGATCACTTCGGTGATCAATGTGACATCCAAAATTCAGTCTGAACTTTTAGGCCGGGTTTAGGGTGTTACATTTAGTGATATCAGAGCCATATTTGCAAAAACTTAGCTAATAAACCTTAATTTACACATATTTTAACCCCATGCTTGGCTTAATTTTAAATGAATATTCATTAGATTTGATGAATTCGATACTTTTAATCACTTAATTTCATGTTTTATGCTCAAGAGAGCTTAGGAAGTCGAAAAGAATGAGAAATAGGCCAAAAAGGGAAAAACGGGCCTACATTAGAAATCACACGGCCTGGACTATCGACCACGGGTAGACCACATGGCCGTATGTGGCGAGCAGAATTGACCACAGTGAAGGAGTCCACCACGGGCGTGTCACACGAGTGTGTCCCTGCCGTAACAAAGAAGAGTTTTATTCGAAATAAGCTACTTATGGGCCAATAGAAGTATTCCAAAACCTATATAAACACCCTAGGAGGCAACTTATAGGGGGAGCTGACAGGACGTCGAATAGACACCGAGTAGAAGGAGAAAGTACTCCAAGACAGTCGTTAAGAATAGCTTAGGATAAGGATCTCCATCAAGATTGAGGATCTCCCATTAAGTTCTTTAGAAGTTTTTGGGTTTTCTTATGTTTTGTTGTTTTTCCTCTTTTATGATGTTTCTTTCTTCTAGTATGAATTAAATCCCTTAGATACCTAAGAGGATGAAACCTATGACAGATCTTATTATTATTTGATTTATGAGATAAATACTTGTGTTTATTCTTAATTGTGAGTTTTATTCTTATTTTGATAATCCAGGTTATTGATTCAAGTCGAATGTGCTTATTCAGTGGAGCAAAAGTCCCTGTTTAATAGTAGATCAACACAATTAAGTGAAGTTGATTGCAACCCTAGAAATAGGGCGACGAAAATCTGCAGGATTAAGGTCAAACCTAATATGGGAATCTATAAATCAAATTAATGCGACAATAGGGGTTTTAATTAGAAAGAGATTTCAATTGATCAACCTAGAGTCAGTTGTTTGTAGCCTCGAAAGAGGTATTAATATAATTCAAGGATTTCTATGGATTAAGTCAAGTGAATACATCAAATGAATCAAAAGCAATAAGTGAAGTCTAGGTGGATTCTTCCTTAGGTGTCGTCCATATCATATAAGTTGTCTAAAGTATTTTCCCAGTTTGCTCCTTGTCAAGTTCATAGTTAGTTAAATTTTAGATTAAAAATAAATCCCCTTTAATTATTAGGTTTGATAATAAAAAGATAGTTATTGCTAAGTACTCTTGGTCCTTAAGGATACAATATTCCGGACTCATCACAGCTATGCTACTGTTCGATAGGTGCGCTTACCTTTGTCGAAATAATAGTTGTTTCAAGCTCCATCATCGGCCTGTGTTTTTACGTATCCGTGTGCACCTTTGTTTGTTTTAAAAAGTTATTTTTGAGAAAACCTTACTACAGTAAGCTGAAACGATTTGTGTTTTAGGAAAAATTTTATAGAAAGGAACTGTCTGAGACTCGATGTTAGTCCAGGTAGAAATTTGAAACTGTAAGAGTAGAAATATAGATTTCTGTGTTTAATTTGTATTAGTTTTATGGAAGTGTAGATATATTAAGTTAGCCACAGGGCAGATATGGATTCTGAAGGTAAGCAAGATCACATGGAGTCTTTGGCTCATCTGGGGCATGTGTCTGTCCAGGAGTTGGGGGACAGTACAATTTTGCCAACTACGGGTAGCGATAACCCGGAGCTTGATACTGAGGTGTTCAATCGGGTGGTGAGGGAGGTACTAGAGAAAGTGTTTGAGGCTAGGATAAGGGAGTCTAGTGAAACGCTCCAAGCTAGGTGTGTAGATTGTGGGAAAAAGAGAGATCAGTCCTCCGAGGTTGGAGCCTTGTCCTGCGAAGCATGTTGAACACATTTGAATGACAAAAGTGATTTTGCGGAAGATACTGATAGTGGTGCGAGCGCTCCGTTCTGTGAGCATTATAAAAAGCACCATCTTGGCAATTGTTGGAAAAAGACGGGAGCATGTTTTTGTGGGTCCATAGAACATCGGGTCCGGGAGTGTCCTCGACGATTTTGAGGCAGGTATGATTGTAAATGTTTGGACGTTTAGATTAAAGTGTTGAAGTTGTGTGTGATAGAACAAATGTGTATCTGCTTAGTGGTTAAGTGTTCTGGGTGTGTGATAGGATAAATGTGTATCTGCTCGGGCTAGAGTGCGCAATGGGAGCGTAGTGGTGTAGCTTGTGATATACCACTGTTCTGTTAGTTGGAAATTTCGAGGACGAAATTTTTTTAAGGAGGGGTGAGTTGTAACACCCCAAATTTTAGTGTTAGAAGTTTTGGGGTTTTGTGGTAAGTGTCTTGGAGATGGGCATGCTAATGTGTTTAGTCACGTGTTTAAGTGTCAGAATGGGCCTACTAGTATGGTGGTTGAGAGAGTAGTAGTGAGCCTTTGGGTTTCGGGTTCGAGTCTCTAGATGTGTGTTTTTAACTAATACATTTTTGTTGTTAGATATTATTTTGTAAATATTTTATTTGTTTATTTAATTTCTATTTTTTAATTTTTATTCTATTTTTATTTTTATTTTTGGTACATTTTTTCTCTCTCTTTTCTTTTTGGGGGTTTTATTTTCTATCCCATTTTCTTGAATTTCTTTTGAAAACGTGTTGCTGGTGGATTTCGAAGAAACTCGCTCCTCAGTTGTCGAAACAGGTGTGGGATACGAAACTTTTCTATTTTACTTTACGATTATTCATTTCGGAATCTCTTGAGTGTGCTTTAATTCCGTCGATTTTGGGTGTTAGAGGTTTAATACTACAGGGTATATGGCATATTTTGCTATACTATCATTATTGTAAAGGTTAGGGACCGATTTGGGTGGCTAGAATGACGATTTTAGCCTGTTCTGAGGTGGTTTTATGGCCACTAGGGTTTCCACAGGCGTGTGCCAGTTCACACGGTCGTGTGCCTTTGAGAATTAGGGTTTTTGGTGCCACACGGTCGTGTGGTCGACTTGGAGATTTTATCGTTTCTCAAACGGCCATGTCCGTTAAGCACACGGGCGTGTGGGTTTAGGTATTAGGGTTTGAGTGATTTGATGCCATACACGATCGTGTGGCTAATTTGGAGATTTAGGGATTCCACACGGGCGTGTGTTTTAGGACACACGGCCGTTTCAAATGGGTACACCAGCGTGTGAGACCCTCACACTGCCATGTCAGCCCTGAACTCGAATTTAGTTCAAATGGACAGAGAGTTACACGGCCCGTTGCCACGGCCATGGCACTAGTCCACACGGGCGTGTGCTTTAGTCACACGGCCATGTGCCCATTTTTCATGAACTTTTGACCTCTCACACGGCCTAGGCATTTCCACACGGCCAGAGCACACGGGCGTGTGGTCTTAAGACACTTATATTGGTTTGGTGTGCCTTTCTAATCTGAAAATGTGTTGTGCGCTTCAACCATTGGCTAAGCCTAAACAAGGGTAGTTAATAATTGTGATCTGGGCTTCGGCCTGAGTGTATCTGTGTGACTGTCATGTGAAGTGTTTGAATCTGAATCCTTTCTGTTAGGTGTGTGTGCACAGCTGTTCTGTTTGATGTCTGATATTGTGTCTCTGTTCTGTGAGATTGTATGCATACATACATCTGCATAAAATATTTTGGGATGGGATTGTGAAAAGAAGGGGGATTGATTCTGATCTGATCTAGCAGTTAAGCTACAATTTATCGGTATAGTAGTTTACCGTCATCGTACTGTATCGTATGTATGTTAGCTATGCTACGTACCCTTATCTGATCTGACAGTTTAACTGTAAATTTATCGGTATAGCGGTTTACTGCATTGCACTGTACCACATGTACGTTAGCTATGCTACGTATATATATCTAATCTGGCAGTTCAAACTGCAATTTGTCTATACTGCAGATTTTCTCACTGCACTGTATAGCACATACGTCAGCCTTGCTGCGCATATTTATCTGATCTGGCAGTTCAACTGCATTCTGATAAGTCATTGTTGCCAAGCAACCCAGGATGACTTTATATGGTGTGTAAGGTTGGATGGGCCTACTTTGTCCTAATTGGTGTGTTCGGTTGGATGAGCTTTAATAGCTCTTTTGGGGTGAAATCGAGGGACGAAGAGGTGTGTAGGCTAGATGGGTGGGTTTTTATTAGACTGCATTACATCCGCATCTTTCTGTGAGTTCTGACTGAAAGACTAGTTGTTTGTGATCTGTTTGTCTGATTAGCAATTGTGCTGAGACTTCTGTATGAACCTAATGTGCTCTGATTGTTAAGCTCTGTTATCACACCAGTTCCAGTGTGATTTCTGATTCTCTGTGTGTTTGAAATTCTGTTGTGCTTCTGATTTCATACCTTATTTCTGTCTCTTGTTTTGTGTCAAACTCACACTGTGCTTGAGTAGCTCACCCCCTCTTAGTGTTTCCTTTTCAGGTACTCTTTTGAATTCTGACGCTGGAATCGGTATGCAGAGGTCTCGGAGGTCTCGAGAAAAAAATTAGTAAACGTTATATGTTCAGTTTCTATTTTATCATTCAGAGTTTTGAAATGTAAGGTTTTATGATACCGTGGTACAGATTTCGAGTTAAGTTTTAAATCGTTTCAATTCCACTTATTATATACTAAACTTAACGTAATTTAGTTATTCAACATTTAAAAGAATAAATGTTTTAATACTACGTGATAACTTATTTTTGTAAAAATTTACCTACAATCACTTCGGTGATCAATGTGACATCCGAGATTCGGTCTAAACTTCTAGCCGGGTTTGGGGTGTTACAAATATAACATAATAATATAAATTAATATATTACTTATTTATTAAGTTATTATAATATATTTTATTTTATTTTATTTTAATAAAAAATATCTTTGGTATTTCTATCGTAAACCGCCTCAACATTTGAAAATGGCAAAATTCCCTATTTGGTCCTTTTAACTTTCTTTAATCTATAATTAAACTTTCATCTCTATTGCAATTTACTCATTTTTCCTAATTACTCTTATTTTAAGCTAATTTACCTAACCAAAACTTAATTAAACTCACAACTAACTTCATAAATATTTTTAATAAATATTTACGAATCCGTTTTACTAAAATAAAGACCTGACAACTCACTTTTCTGATGCCCGTAAATTTTGAGTCGTTACAACCACCTCCACCGATCCAGCAGTGCTGTCTGTCAACGCTGCTCACTAGTCACCGCATTCATCTCCACGCTTCTTCATTTGCGGTCTCGGAGCTCCCCACAACACAGTAAACTTCTTCTTCTTCTTTTTAAGATATTTTTAACCGTAGCTATTGGTTTTTTACATTTCAATTATTTTGGTTAGTAATGCTGGTTGTTGGATCGCTGGAACCTGGAGTTTAAGAATTTCAAATTTTTTTTTTTAGATTGATAGAGCTTCTTTTTTCTATTCTTTTCGAATAATTCTTCTTTTCTTTTCTTTTCTGTTAACTTTACCAAAACTTGGTTTTGTGTTTTATTTTAGTAATTGAGATTTATTCAAACTTCCAAGTGCATTACATTATTCTTATGAAGCTTTAGTTCTTCTTGAGCAATTATAATGGAGTCTTGGATATTTGGACTCTCGGTCTTTCTTTATTATTATTTACTTACTTGAGTTGGGAATTCGGCCAGAGATTGAAGAATTTTTATTTATTTTTTTAAGGAATAGCATAAATCCTCAAATGTATCAAATTGCTATTTAGGTTTTAGAATCCTCTATTTGGCTTACTCAGAGAATACCCTAAAAAACAAAATTCATTTTCTTTTTTTAAACCACACGTTGAAAGAAAGTTAACTTTTAAATAGTACTTCAATTTCTAATTTAGAGTTCTAGGGTGATTCAATCTTTCTTAGTGATACTCATAGTGCTCAATATAACAGTCCGTTTTTTAATGGTGTTGGAAACAGTGGTTTTGGGGCCACCAAATTCGAAAAGTAAGCTTGTAAATATTAAATATAATATTTAATATTTAATATTTACGAGTTAATTGTGATTTTTAAAAGATTTTTGATATAGTGATTTTTGTTGTATAAATGATTTATTATGTTCAAGTAGTTTTAGAAAATGAGGTATCGGGACCTCTTTTCTATAAATTGAGCCGTAAATATTTTTATAAATATTTACGGAGTGTAATTAAGGTGGTATTAAAGTTTTGTTGGAAAATTTTATCGTTTCGATAGTTAATTAAGCAAAAAGGACTAAATCGCGTAAAGTGCAAAAGTTGTGTTCTATAAGCTAAAGGTATTAAATAGCTATAGAACATTAAAGTGGAAGTCCTTAGATAGTAAATAGACCATTAAAGGTGATAGTGGATGTGCATGGCTTGGCATTAATGTAATTTTTAAAGTTAAGTAAGGGTAATTTAGTAATTAAGTAATAAATGATAAATTAAATAAAACAAACAAAGTTGTCATCTTTCATTCTCTTCTTCAACCGAAAATTACAGCAAAAAGAAAGCTTTGGGAGCTTTAAATTTTCAGCCATGTTTATTCCTTGCATGTAAGCCCTTAAGCTATCAATTTCTTGTAACTTCTATGTTTTTGAGGTCGTTGTAACTAGGTCCAATTAGCTCGTACCTTCGATTTTAAAACTGTTAAAGATTTTGAATGTTGAAATTAATGAATCTTGTGATTTTTTATGTTAGATTATGAATTTGGAATGTTGATTTATATTTAAAAGTATTTTGTTAAGTGATTTTGATGAATTTTTTGATTAAGGACTAATTTGTTAAATTAATAAAAGTACAAGGTTTTAATGTGAAATTGTTTCATAAATGGGATTTTTGGATACCATGAACATTTGACGAAGCTCAATTATGGTTAAAATGGTTAATTTGCATGTTTTAGGCTTAGGGACTAAATTGAATAAAAGTAAAACTTTAGGGGTAATTTTGTAAAAATATAAAAACCAAATTGTATGAAATGAATTATTTTATTTTCTAAATTAATATATTGAATGAAATTATTAATTTAGATTAAGATTGGATGGAAAATTGAAGAAAATAAAAATTACTAAAATACCCCTAAACTTTGATTTTTTGTAATTTAGCCTGTAAGTTTGTATGAACTATAGTATGTATATTGTTGATTAAATTGAATGTTATTATATGAAATTTTATTGAAAATGAGTCTATATATATATATATATATGATATTATACAAAACGAGGAAAATTCAACGACGCACGACGACTATCGAGTCTCGTTTGAACCTCAGGAATATTTAGGATACAAATAACATGTCATTAGGGGTTATCGTGTTATGGGTGCTGGACTCGTACGTCCTACTAGTGGCTGAGTTTTCGGCATATGTTGCGGTTACTTGACAGCTTGTGTGAGCAGCACCATGTAGCTACGTCTTGACTGAAAGCTTGTGTGAGCAGACCCAGTTATGGCTCGAGTGAGAGCATTGATATGAGATATGAGATAGTAGTGGCTTCGAACACGTGCTGGCACATAGTGTGCGAGACTCCCGCGTATCCGATATTATTCTAAGTGGTTCAATGGGAAATGTGCTGTTACGAGACGATATGAGTTCGATACGAACTAATACAAGTATATACATGAAATACATGGAAACGATGGTACATGATATATTGATATATTGATATATTGAAATGGATGATATATGTATATGATGAAACGGTAAGATAATGATATGTATCATGACATGTACATATATGAATATCTTTGATATGTTGATACATGGTAATTATGTAAGTTGAGACGAGTAATGAACTCAAGTGTGACATATTGAGAAAATAAGGTTATCAATGTTGAATTTATATGAAATATGTTCAAGTACGCTAACATGTGTTGCTGTTTGATGCTTAGGCAAGTGCCAAGCTATTGGTTGAATGATATTATGTTTACTTATAAGTCGTATTGAAATGGTAAGTGCTCAAAGGAGAATATACTTGTACTCTTGAAAAACTGGTAAGGTTTAAATTATGCAAATTCGTATGAAATGGTTTATTATGTGATTAACTGTAAAAGAGCTATGTTTAAATGCATTAGCTTGTGGCTATGGTTGATGATATGCTTATGTCTTGTGTATTATGCATATGAAGTGGAATAATGAGTTAAATTGATGGTGTTATTTAAGCTAAAGAAAGTAAATGTAATGGAAAGTAATGACATGCAAACGAAAGGAAGAAAATTGAAAGAGATTTAAAGTTTTATAAAATCCTACTTTGTTAGGGATGATAGGTATAAGTGATGCTTTGAAATTATTCAATTTGTGAGTTTTTGAATTTGGTTTCATGAATCGTGTGGTATCGGTATATGATTATTCTTGATATGTATAAATTTCATATTTGAAATGGATAGATATGATTAAAGTTTATACGAGCTTACTAAGCATTCATTGCTTACATAGTTATTTTTATTTACTTACAGATTATCGGAAGCTCGATTGGGTTAGAAGCTCGTTGGAGATTTATCACACTATCCAATGATTATATCGGTAGATTTGATGTCTTGGTTAATGTTATAATGGCATGTATAGGTATTTTGGCTAATGTTAGTCTATGTGTTTTGGTTGTGGAATTGACCATTTAATTAGTTTTCAATTTGGCCTTGTGTTGGTAAAATCATATATATATTATATATATATATATATTATAAGTAGCCTTGCAATGGTTGATATATGACTTGTTATGGTTGAATGATGGTAGATAGAAAAGTAGTTGAATGTGCATATTAGATATGACATATAACTTCTTGTGAATTGGTGTTTTACCATAGTAAGCATATATGTATTTTGATGCTAATAAGTATGGTACAGTTGGTACTGAATGGTATGTTTTGGTAAGTGATTTTCGTGTTGTGTAATGATGCAAAATTAGAAGTTAATAAATTATTTTTGCCAAATTGAGTACATGGTTATACATGTTTTAATGTTTTCAATTGAGGTGCCTTTGGGCATATTGGTTGGATGTTATTATACCTTATGTGTTTGGCTTGATTATGCATGATTTTGGTGCCTTTTGAGGGCTTATGCATATGTGCAAAAGGTATTATAGTTACATGTGGAAAAGAGTGAGAAAAGTGGCTTGTAAAATAGCCTATTTTTGTCCACACGGGCGTGTGTCTCAGCCGTATTGGACACACGGCCATGTAGCACGGCTGTGTATCCCTTGTAGTTTTCAAAGGGTTGCAAGTCAGGTTTTACAAGGCCTAGCGCACAGCTTGGCACACGGGCGTGTGAGGTTATTTCGAAGGGTACACAGCCTGACACACGGGCGTGTGGTTTGGCCGTGAGACACAAGTCAGTGAGTTACACGGGCACGGACACGGGCTGAGATACGACCGTGTGTCCCTATTTCTAATGCCTACACGGCTTAAGACACGGGCATGTCTCTTGGCTGTGTGAGTCACACGGCTTGGCCACACGGCCGTGTGACCATTCAGTTTATAAATTTTCATCTTTTCCCTGAAATTTATATATGTTTCTGATTTAGTCCCGATTTGTTTCTAATGTGTTTTTATGGGCTCGAGGGCTTGTATAAGGGACAATATGTATGTTTTTGATTGATTTTACTATGATTGATGATATGAATCAAATGTACTAATTTTTTTTTATAATTCTAAAATGTAAACTCCGATAATGCTCTGTAACCCTATTTCAACGACAGATATGGGTTAGGGGTGTTACACTGAAGCATTGCTAAGATGTTATAACTTAAAAATCCCATGTCAAACTTCCCGAATACCCATTTCCTCTATTGGAACTTGAGAATTGAGTCTTTGGTTTTGGACTCTGAAGGTCTCAGATTCCAATATTTGAAAATGGAAAGTTGATCTTTAATTTATTTTTATACTATTCTTTTCTATGCAAACCAAATCTTAGGTATAGTCTCAATCATGCAAAATCTCAATGTACAATATAAGTATTTAAATCTTTTACACAAAAAAATATTTAAATGAGAGAGAACAAGTTAAAAAGATTCTTGGAGCTTTTTTCAAAAGATAATCAAACTTTACTTCAAGCTTTATTGACATTACATAATCATTATTACAGTACTAGAAGAAGCCATCTTTATCTTTAACTCAAAGGGACTTGGGTTCATTAGTTTTACTTTTTTCTTTTCTAACTTGTGTTCAATAGTTTCACTGTCTCATTAATATTTCTGGTTTTTCTCTTCTTTTAATTCTTGGAGACTACAACCAACACTATAGAAAAATCATGTTATACCATTATTTTACGTTGAAAATATGCAAAAGTACAAATGTTTGTGCCATTTTTCTACTCTGAAACTTAAATTCTGTATCTTCCTTTTTTTCAAGAATAATTTAGGCTAATTTGGGCTAACATTTTTTTATAGTAAATAATAATATGGAATAATTCATATATGATATACAATTGTTGAACAATTATATAAACTTTTGGTTTATTTGGATTTCAGGACTTGAGTTTTTATGACCATGGCTAGTTCGAACACTCCTATACCTATGGACGATGGGTTTAATGAGTATGAAAGTGTTTTCAAACGTCAAAAGTCTACCACTTCAAAGGTGTGGTATGAAATGACAAAGCTTGAATGTGAGAACAAAAATAAATTGAAGGCACAATGTAATCACTGTAAGAGTATCTTCTCTGCTAAATCTTCTAGTGGAACCTCTCATTTAAGACGACATCTAAATCACTGTTTGAAAAAATTTAATAATGACATCGCCCAATACACCATAGCCACTCAACCATCGTTTGGAGGTGGTCCATCTATAAAAAACTACAAGTTTGATGCTGATGAGTGTTGTTGAGCTATTTCTACTTTGCTTGTGTGTAGCAAGCATTCATTTAGGATAGTTGAAGAACCGGGATTTAGATACATGATGAGAATTGCTAGTCCTAATTTTAAGAATATAAGTAGATTTACAGTTGTTAGGGGTGTCCTAATGTATTATGCAAAAGAGAGATCATGTTAAAGAACAGTTACCTAAAATACCTGGTTTAATTTGTCTAACTTTCGATAATTAGAACTCGGAGCATACTAATGATGAATATATTTGCATTACTGCTCATTGGATTGACAAAGATTGGAAGCTACAAAAGAGAATCATAAGGTTTAGAGATTTATTTCCTCCATATGATGGTTTGAACATAGCAGATGAACTTGTTTTATGTTTATCTCAAGGGGGTATAGACAAGAAAATTTTTAGCATCACTTTGGATAATGCTTCTTATAATGATGTTATGGTTTCTTATCTTAAAAATCATTTTCGTGCGAACCGAGCTATTTTGTATGATGATGATTTTTTTCAAGTTAGATGTTGTGCACATATATTGAATCTTATAGTTAAAGCTGGTTTGGAACTTGCTGATGATGTTGTTGGTAAGATTCAAAACGGAATTAAGTACATAAAAAAGTTGGGAATTCGTAGGAAAAGATTTTATGATGTGGCCGAAAAAATATTTTCATTTGAATGTGACCAAAAAGTTACGTCAAGATGTGTGTGTGAGATGGGATTCTACTTATTTAATGCTTGAATCTTCTCTTTACTATAAAGATGTGATAGATTATTGGTGACAATGGGATAAAGATTATCAAATATTTGCACTTTTGATGGTGGTGGAAAAAGTCTTAAATTTTATATAATGAATGATCGATCCTAGAAACTAATTATCACCATGATTGAGGCAAGCACACCTATCGAACAGTAGTATAGTTTGGTGGCAAGACCGGATTGTCAAACCCAAGGGAACCAAAAGTACTAATACTAAATTTCTTATTATTATTTAGCCTAAGAATTAAGAGAATTGTTGTTTAATCTAAAATTAACCAACTACTAAGATAAAGGTGCTAAGACACAGAGAAGGAATTGGGGAAATACTTGTGGGAAAACCAATTGATTAAGACAATACCCGAGGAAGAATCCACCTAGACTTCACTTGTTATCTAACTCTGAACCAGACGATTTATTCACTTGACTTGATCCGGATGATTCCCTACTTTATATTAATACCTCTCTCGAGGCTACTAACGTCTAACCCTAGGTTGATTAATTGAAATCTCTTTCTAATTAAAACCCCTAGAATTACATTAACTTGATCTATGGACTCCCATATTAGGTTTGATCCTAATCCGATGATTTTTGTCATCCTATCTCAAGGGTTGCAATCAACTCTGCTTAACTATGCTAGATCTACTATTAAACAAAGAATATTCCTCCTCTGCCTAAGCACATCAATACTTGAGTCAATATCCTGAAATATCAAAACAAGAATTAAGAACACATAGCTAAGAACAAATCAAGTATTTATCATATAGTTCAGAAAACAATAACAAGATCCGTCTTAGGTTTCATCCCCCTCAGGTATTTAAGGAGTTTAGTTCATAATCATGAAAGAATACATCTTAGAAGAAAATATAAACAAAACATAAGAAAAACCCTAAAACCTCTTGAAGGAATTGAATGAGAGATCTTCCGTCTTGAGTATGATTTTGGCTTCTTGAGATGAATCAACTGGCTTTCTTCGAGTGAATCCCATAATTCACCTCTTTGGCTTGGCTCCTTGGCCTAGTTGAATGCCCTCTTTGAAGGTTGGCCTCTAGGGTATTTATATAGGCTTTTGGAATGTCTTTCTTTGCCTCTAAGTACCCTAATCCAAATGAAACTATTCTTTGCTGCAGCAGGGACACGCCCGTGTGGCACGGCCGTGTGAATCGAATTTAGCCCGTGGTCGGATCTACTAAAGAGGCATGGTCGTATGTCTCGGGCCCAGGCCGTGTCTCGTATTTTGGCCCATTTTCTCTATTTTTAGCCCGTTTCTCGTTCTTTTTATCCTCTGGTGCTCTCCTAAGTATAAAACACGAAATTAAAGGATTAGAAGCACCAAATTCCACAATCCAGGGAATAAATCATCCAAAAGTATGCTAAATGTGGGATTAAAATATGAATATATTACGGTTTATCAAATACACCCACACTTAAGCATTTACTTGTCCTTAAGCAAAATTCTCAACTCACAATTAAAACTAACTTCCCTCGATTCATAATTCTTATCAATGATGCCTCATCATAATTCATAGATAATTTATACATGGATAATTTAACTAAAAAAGTCTTGAAGATTCAAACAATCAAAGTCACAAGTTTGTAGCAAGAAAAATATAGGTGTTTCCCCTTATCTAAATAATTACCTTTAATTCAAAATTGACAAGAGTTGGCATCCTCACTAAAGATTCACTCAAAGTGCTTAAGGTTCAAAATAAAGCACTCATCAGTCAAACATGAAAAGTTATTACCATAGGCTTGCATGAAAATCAAATCTCCACCACTATAAAATGAGATGATACACAAATAAAAAGGTCTTTAAAGGGTTTTAACAGGGCTTAGGTTAAAGGTATGGATAAAGGCTGAATTAAAGGGTTAGAATCGAGATTGAATTGACAATTACCTAACTAGAAAAATGAACCAATTCTGAATAATTATATCAATTGAAAACTTGAAACACTAATAATACGAGCTTCTTCTTCAAGATGTTGAATTTAAATGTATAAGCTCACTTAATCACAGAACTAATAATGAATATACTTCGATTTTTTTAAGAACAAATCAACAATAAAAAAAGAACTTTAACAACTGAAATATAGAACATAGTTAAGCAACTGCTCAAAATCAAATCTCGATAAAAATGGTAGTCAAGAGAAACGATGATAACAAATACAAGATGGGTTTTGGGTTAATATTGGTGGGTGAATAAAAAAAAGGGTTGTTAGGATCAAAGAGGTTCACTAGGGGTTAATTGTGTGGGTAGGCTTTTAGTGGAGTAAGTGGGTTAAATCCTAAGAGCCTTTATCATCTTACTATATCAAATCAAAGGTGTGGTCTTGACATGTATAATTGAAGCAAGTTCTAGAATAACAAATTAATGTTGACACACTCATAATCAATAAAGTGAGCACGAAAGAAAATATATGCTCTAAAAGGCTCAAAATCTCACAAAAATTATGGTTTTTGATGACAACCTTGCAAATTTCAAACTTCAAGGTAATATTCAAATTTAGGTCAACAACCTAGCAAAATTTTAATTCTGAAAAATAGACTTATCATGCTTGATTCTCTAGTCTCCTAAGGTTTAAATCATCAATGCACAATTAACAATGACTTAATCTAAAACATATAATAAAAATCATAAATCAATAGAAGTTTCATTCTAATTAGTGATTTGAGGAAATTACTTAAGACAAGATATCATTCAGGGATTTGAGAATAATGCAAAAAAATTAGGAACTTTTTGAAATAAAATTCACCCCCCACACTTAAGATGTACATTGCCCTCAATGTACAAAGATAGATAATTATCATATAGTAAGAAAATAAAAAGAGAGGGAGAGAAGTGAAACTTCTTGAATTTTGAATGGAGTTAATGAAGAGAAACCGGATAGGATTGAGTAGAGGTGAACGTGGGGGAGCGCCTTGAGCCGTTTGAAATTGAATTCTCAAAGCAACCGGTCTGATTTTATTGTATCCTAAGCTAAATCTAGATGGCATGAAGATTAAGAAGAAAATAATAAAAATAAAAATAAGAATAAAAGTAAATAATGGGAAATAAAAGAAAAAAGATAATGGGAAAATGAAAGAAAGAAGAGGGTTTAAATAGAGATGCAGCCCACGCCCGTGTTCCTACCCGTAGTGCCCACACGGCCACGGCCACGACCACGGCCATGTGTAAGGCCGTGTGGGTATGGAAAACCTGCACCTAAACATGAAAAGAAATAAACTAAACTAATTAGTATGGTTAGTGCTCGGGTTTCCTCCCGAGAAGCTCTCGTTTAAAGTCTTAAGCCAAACTTACCTCTCATTCGCATAATGATGGTGGTTTGAAGAGTTGAAAATCCTTTCTCATGCTATCATTATATAGTTTGAGTCGAATGGCATTTACATTAAAAGTGCCGAATATGGGATTACTTACCTCGACTATTCCGTAAGGGAAGACATTAAGTACCTTAAAAGAGATCTCTTCGTTTGTCTTGAGGTCTGAAGTGGCAATTCGAGGGTCTGTTTTATCTAACAGTACCTGATCTCTTATTTTAAAGTGATTTGATCTTCCTATAAGCTCGTCTGGGGGTTCTTTCAGTTTCACTTAGTGTGGTTTTGATTTCTCCTTGAAATGCACTTTTCACTCGTCTAGTTTGTCGAATTGAAGCCTTCGTTCCTTCTGAATTACTTCTTTATAGATATGAGGTCTAAGATCCGGCTTAGTTATGTGATTTCGTGGTGCTTCCTGTAAAGAAGGTTTAACCGAATAGTTATTAATAAAATTAATTTTCTCACCTTGATTACTTGATGTCTTAGCCGAGTCAAGAGCCTAAAGATTGATTGATTCGTCACCTACACGGAGTATGAGTTCCCCTGTACCAACATCAATTTTAGTTCTAACATTTTCTAAAAAGGGCCTTCTTAAAATTAAAGGAACAATATTGTCCTCATCCATATCTAAAACAACAAAGTCTATTGGGAATATGAATTTGCCAATTTTAACTAGTGCATCTTCAATTATACCCCTAGGAATTTGAATAGTCTTACCAGCTAATTGAATACTCATCCTAGTTTGTTTGGGTTTCCCTAGACCTAGCCGTTTAAACATTTTATAAGGCATAACATTGATGATTGCCCCTAAAGTAGCTAAAGCATTATCAATAGATAAACTACCAATTAAACATGGAATTGTAAAACTCCCTAGATATTTTAATTTTCGTGGTAGTTTATTTTGCAACATTGCTGAGCATACTGCATTTAGTTTCACATGCGATTCCTCGTCTAACTTCCGCTTGTTTGTTAAAAGCTCTTTTAAAAATTTCTTTGAATATAGCATCTGCGAAAGAGCTTCAAGGAACTGTAAGTTAATATGTAATTTCTTTAAAAGTTTAAGAAACTTATCTAACTGTTCATCTGTATTGTCTTTCTTCATCGCATTGGGGTATGGTATCCGAGGTTCGTATTCTTTAATTACTGGTTTTGGTTTTTCTTAGCTTAACTCAACCTTACCTTCACTTTCCACAGGTTCTTGGCTTGGCTTAGATTCAGATTCCACTAACCCTTCACTGTCATGAGCTGTTATGGCTTGAAGTTGCTCTTTTGGGTTAGTTTCAGTGTTGCTTGGCAAGCTACCTTGTGGTTGTTCAGAGATCAACTTAGCGAGTTGCCCTAACTGGTTCTCGATCCCTTGAATCGATGCTTGTTGATTTTTAAGTGTTGTTCGGTGTTTTGGAAACGTGTTTCTGACACCGCTATGAATTTTGTCGACATCTCATCAAAGTTAAACTTCGCTCTTGCGTAAGGGCTATTGTTGGAAGTTTGGAGGGGTTGTTGTCTCGATTTCCTTGACCACCCATGAGAAATTGGGGTGGTTCCTCCAACTGGATTATAAGTATTACTATAAGGGTTATTTTGAGATTTAAAATTGTTACCCATATAGTGAACTTGCTCGTTTTCGGTATTTCGGTTGTAAGGTGGATATTCTGTATTGCTCATCCCTCTTCCATTCATATCGTACTGTATAACTGGATGTAGCTGTGAAGAACCACATAAGCCATCAATTTTCTTAGTTAAAAGTTCTACCTGGTTTGATAGCATAGTTACTGCGAGGTTCTGGCTGCTTTTGTTGGCCTTGTCCTCGTGACTTGCCACTGATAGTTATTCAATGACATCTCTTCAATTAATTTGTAGGCCGCCTCAAGTGTTTTGTTATACTGTGGGGTTACACGTAATTGAATCAATCAATTGCCTGGTTGAGGGGTTCACACCATTGTAAAAAGTTTGGACTTGTAGCCACAAGGGTAATCCATGGTGTGGGCACCTTCTCAATAGATCTTTGTATCTCTCCCATGCATCGTATAGTGTTTCTAAATCCATCGCACAAAGAAGAGATATCATTCCTTAATTTGGCCATTTTGGCGTAAGAAAATATTTTAATAAAAATTTTTCGGTCATTTGTTCCCATGTAGTGATTGATCCTCATGGAAAAAAATTCAACCACTGTTTAGCTTTATTCCTCAAAGAAAAGGGAAATAACCGAAGACGGATGGCATCATCAGAAATACCATTTATTTTGAAAGTATCGTAAAATTTTAGGAAATTCGCCAATTGATTATTTGGATCTTCATCCTGCAAACCATCAAACTGAACAAATTGTTGTATCATCTGAATTGTGTTAGGTTTCAGTTCAAAATTATTTGCAGCAATAGCAGGTCTAACAATACTTGACTCAATTCTTGTTAAATTAGGTTTAGCATAATCATACATAGTTCGAGGAGCATGTTTTTCGACCACCTCCTGAGGTAGTGGATTATTCTTAGCCATCTCTTCGGTAGTATTAATTTCGTTCTCTTGCTCCTCTTCTATGTAATTTAAGCTTCGCCTTATTTCTCTATGATTTCTGCGAACGGTACCTTCAATATCACTGTCGTAAATTAAGGGTCCTGTCGTGTTCCTTCTAATTATAAACTAGAAGTACTTGCCAAAAGCAAAGAATAAAATTTACAAAAGTAAAAATAAAATTTAATTGCAAAAATAAAATATGGCTAAAGTAATAAAAATTGAGCGTTCTTCATATTTTAGTTCTCCAGCAACGGCGCCAAAAACTTGATGGTGGTGGAAAAAGTCTTAAAATTTATATAATGAATAATCGAGCCTAGAAACTAACTATCACCACGATTGAGGCAAGCGCATCTATCGAACTGTAGTATAGTTTAGTGGCAAGACCGGATTGTCAAACCCAAGAGAACCAAAAGTACTAATACTAACTTTCTTATTATTATTTAGCCTAAGAATTAAGAGAATTGTTGTTTAATCTAAAATTAAGAAACTACTAAGCTAAAGATGCTAAGACACAGAGAAGGAATTGGGGAAATACTTGTGGGAAAACCAATGGATTAAGACAATACCCGAGGAAGAATCCACCTAGACTTCACTTGTTATTTAACTCTGAACCAGACGATTTATTCACTTGACTTGATCAGTAGGATTCCTAATTTATATTAATACCTCTCTCAAGGCTACTAACGTCTAACCCTAGGTTGATTAATTGAAATCTCTTTCTAATTAAAACCCCTAGAATTGCATTAACTTGATCTATGGACTCCCATATTAGGTTTGACCCTAATCCGGTAGATTTTCATCATCCTATCTCTAGGGTTGAGATCAACTCCGTTTAACTATGCTAGATCTACTCTTAAACAGGGAATATTCCTCCTCTACCTAAGCACATCAATACTTGAATCAATATCCTGAAATATCAAAGCAAGAATTAAAAACACATAGTTAAGAACAAATCAAGTATTTATCATATAGTTCAGAAAATAATAACAAGATCTGTCTTAGGTTTCATCCCCCTCAGGTATTTAAGGGGTTTAGTTCATAATCATGAAAGAATACATCTCAGAAGAAAATATAAAACAAAACATGAGAAAAACCCTAAAACCCCCTAAAAGAATTGAAAGAGAGATCTTCCGTCTTGAGTATGATTCCGGCTTCTTGAGATGAATCAACTGGCTTTTTTCGAGTGAATCCCACAATTCGACCTCTCCGGCTTGGCTCATTGGCCTAGCTGAATGCTCCTTTTGAAGGTTGGCCTCTAAGGTGTTTATATAGGCTTTTGGAATGTCTTTCTTTGCCTCTAAGCACCCTAATCCGAATGAAACTCTTTGTTGCTGCGGCAGGGACACGCCTGTGTGGCACAGTCGTGTGAATCAAATCCAGCTCGTGGTCGGTTCTGCTAAAGAAGCACGATCGTGTGTCTCGGGACCAGGCCGTGTCGATTTCGTACTTTGGCCCATTTTCTCGCTTTTAGCCCGTTTCTCGTTCTTTTCATCCTCCGGTGCTCTCCTAAGTATAAAACATGAAATTAAAGGATTAGGAGCACCAAATTCCACAATTTAGGGAATAAATCATTCAAAAGTATGCTAAATGTAGGATTAAAATATGAACATATTACGATTTATCAACTTTCTAACGAGAGTGGAGAAATGTTGCTATTCTTTGCAAATTTTTGAAAGTCTTTTATGATGTACTTGTGTTTTTTCTGGTTCTAATTATCCAACGATTAATCTTTATTTTAGAAGGGTTTGGAAGGTTCACAAGGCCTTGCTTGATACAGTTAAAGGTCCTTATTCTTTTTTAACTCCAATGGTTAAGCAAATGCAAGAGAAATTTAATAAATATTGGGCTGAGTATTCGTTGATATTATCATGTGCTGCAATTTTAAATCCTCGTTACAAGTTGAATTATGTGCAATATTACTTTACTTCAATCTATGGTATTCATGCTTCAGATTTTTTTGAAACCATTTTTAGCAATCTTAAACTCTTGTTTGAAGAGTATGTTAAGAAATCTAAATCCACGTCTTCCTCTTTGGCTGAGGGTTCTAATGTTTTGGATAAAGATCCTGTTGATTCTAGTTTGCATCAATACAACGTTAATAATGTTGATTTTGGGGGAGATTTTGATGAAAGTGATTATTATAAACGGTATTTAAATGAATCTAGCACTAAGAGTGAAAAGTCACTGTTGGATATTTATTTGAAAGAACCGGAGCTTGAGTTGAATAGTCAAATAGATATTTTGGATTATTGGAACAAAAGTTCAATTCGATATAATGAGCTTTCATTATTGGCTCGTGATCTTTTGGCAATTCCAATATTGACTGTGGCTTCCGAATCGGATTTTAGCATGGGTAAGAAAGTTATCACACCTTTGAGGAGTTCACTTAAGCCAAAAACAGTTCAAGCCGTTGTCTGCTTTGATGATTGGATGCGAACTAAGGGATTTTCAACGTGTAATTATTATTTTTGTTTTATTGTTGTAATTTTATATTATTTTTTTATCAATTTGATTATCTAATTATTTATTCTTATTTCATGTTAGAAATTGGTTGCAAGAATGATGATGACGATGAGGATGATGAGGACGATGAGGATGATGTTTCTTCGATTGCTTTTTAGGTTACCTTCATTTCTAAATGTTGACAATTTAATTTACCTTACAATTTATAGTTTGTTATGAAATTAAATATGTTGATTGGTTAATGTATAGATATTATGGTTGGTTGATTATATTTTGCAGGTTTTTGGTGCTGTTTTGGTGTTGTTGGTGATGCTGTTTTTTGTGCTGTACTACTATTTGGTGCTGTATTTTGTGCTATTTTTATGTTGTTTGGTGCTGTTTTTATGTTGTTTTGGTGCGATTTTTTGTGGTGTTTTATTTTTCTTTTGCAGCTATTTATTATGTTGTTTATTGTCGTTTTTAATATTATTTCGATATTGTAGAACTTTTGTTTTATTATTAATTTGGTTATTATTTTACTTCTAACTTGTTTCAATTTTAATATAACCACTTTTTATTATATTTTCAATTTGTGTATTGTTTTAAGAATTGTTTTAATATTATTTTTATTTCTTTCTTATTTTAATATTTGTTTTATGTTTTAAATGTATTTGATTTATTATATTTTAAAATTTTTATTTAATAAAATAAGCTAAAAAAAATTTAATATGGGTCGGGCTAGGTCGAGCTCAGGCTTAGCAATTTTATTTTGGGTCGGGCTTGGACAATTTTTTAGGTCCATATTTGAGACGGGCTGGGCCTAAGGCCTAGAATTTTGTTTGGGCAGGCCGCCTATGATCAGCTCTAAGTGTGGGCTCGTTTCGATTTTAAAAAAATTAGCAAAAATTACCAATAGGGTATTTTTGCAATTTCTCTAAACTTTTGAGACAAGATGTAAATTAGAAAAATATCTCTAAAAATTTTCTAAAATAATCTCTTGAGATAATTTTCTCTAAAATTTTCTCTTGAATTCAAGTATGTGTAAAATAATGACCCAATGCTTTTTTATATATGAAGAGTTTAGAGAGTTCAACTATTATTAAACTTAATCACTTTAATATTAAATTTAATCTAATATTATAAATATTAGATTAAATTTAATATTAAATCTTATTAAAATAATAAAATGTTTATCTACAAGATAAACATTAAATTAAATTTAATATTAAACTATTAAAATAGTATTATTTTTGGAAAGTTAATATGAAATTAAATTCTTTGGTAGAGTCTTAGTAGGAGTGTAACTCTTCCATTGTTCAACCATCGAAGACCAACCACCACTTGATTATCGAACATCGCTATCGCATTGTTCTTGGCATTGTGTATGCGGTGATGTAGGTACGATACCTTTACGACATCCCGAGCCGGTTCGATTACTGTAACACACTAACCCACTTCGTCATCAGATTAGGGTCGAGTATTACTAACACTTCATACAATTAATCAATCATAATTACACATAACAATATAATATACAGGGTCAAGTCACAAACAATTAAATCATTTCATAATAGAATATTATACGATCGAATAATGATTCATGCTATGCAATGCTAAACTTAGTATTCCACTGTCTACACTCTTATCACTATTCATCCCTTCTAGAATGTCAGAATTTGGATACATACAAGACTATTCCAATTATTAGCATCAGAATATTGGTCTATACTTCGTCTACGATTATCTTTTTAATTTATCTTCGATAATGTTAGTAGAATGCACCTAATATAGGTTTGCTAATCCATTCCAATTCAGAGTAAAAGTTACTCTTACAACCCTTATTACGAGTCTACGGGATCCTAAAAGTAGTTTAAAAATGGGCAGGGACTAATTTGAAACAATTCTAGAAGTTTAGGAAATAATTACAAAAATTTTGAGTTAAAGGGTCACACACCCGTGTGGCTAGGCCGTGTAACTCTCTGACTTGGGTCATACGCCCATGTGCGTTGTCCGTGTGTGACACGTCACGCCCGTATGGCCAGGCCGTGTGCACCCAAAAGTACCTTAAAACTCAAGTTTACCATTTCCTATTTACTTGGACACTAAGCAACTCAATTACTAATCGTTTAACCTATTCAAAACATGGTTAAACATGCCCAAAATACACCAAATTCATCACCTAATATGCCCAACCAGTGTACCTTCATTGGTACCACATTTTATATGTTCAAATACATCAACAACACATCAAACATTCAAGACTTTCATTCATATCACACTTACCATGTTTGAACTAAATTTCAAACTTCTAAAGTTACCAAATATGAAGCTAAGCACATACCAAGCATTATGCTAAGCTACCAAACTTTAAACTATCACATACCAAAATATAAACTAGGCTAGCATACCAACATAGCCTCAACCACAACCATATACACATTTAACCATCATTTCACTAGCAACAAAGTTAACAACATCTTATAAACAATATCAACAAAAGACTCCCTAGGTACATGCCATTACCAAATGAAATATCACCACACTTGAGCTCGAGATTTGTGATTTGATGTTGAGTCGGCAATAATTCAAATAGTACCTAGCTGCATGCACGAAAACAAAATTGCATGCTGAGTAAAACTCAGTGGTATTTCTATAATCCGAATAACATAAACTTGATATAAACATTTAAAATGCTAATGCAACAAGTAAGATATGTTCATGTGTTTCAATCCAATAGTATAATTTTTACTCATTCCTTATTTACATCTACTAAGATTTTCACATGTTCAAATATATAAGTATATATCAATGGCATTTTCATTCAACATTTGATTACATCATCTCATACAATGGCAAGATTCATATCTTTGATCAATACTTGAATTCATTCAAGTTTTACATCTCAATTCATCATTTCATATTTCATTTCTCATTTCATAATCATTTATCATATTTACCATTTCAATATTTTCTCATCTCGTATTCATTTCTCATCTTCATCATTTCAATATCAATCACATAAATTATTATTTTACTTTTCCCTATTAACACGACACGGACTCGAACGGATACACGGATCCAACCAACACACTAGTTTGGCACCTAGTACCTCATCGGATAAATCCGAAGTAATAACTGTGTCCAGCGCTATATAAATTGACACCCAGTGTCTCATCGGTTAAACCGAAGTAAATTGGCACCCAGTGCCTCATCGACTCGAGGTCGAAGTAATCCCTAAACTCTTCCTATCCTATAGCATGTCATCTATATCCAACTCAGCCTGATACAGTTAATAGGGTTTCATCTCACTTTTCAAATACAACCAATATCCAATTTCATGAATATATATTATCACATATAAGCATATATTCAATTTGGTAATAATCACATTTTTCTCAATACACATATATTCATAATCAATATATTTCATAATATACAAAATCAATCCATTTCATTTCAATTATGAATTCAATTTCCAAGTACCAAAATACTCACCTCAAATCCTTTCCATATGCAAATAATTATATATGCAATAATCTACTATTTAATTCGGATTATAGAAACACAAACCGTGATGTTCGAGCTATTTGACGTAGAATCCTTCCCCTTTTTACTCAAGGATTCGGTATGACATTAGCTACGGGATAAAAAATTAAATCACATTAATATTACGTATTTCAAAATATTCTAATTGCCAAAATCATGTCACTAGCTTAGTGACAAACTTGTGAGGTTTCAAGTTAATTGGCATGAGGTCTAGGGTTTGATCTCTGTGTTTGTAAACACTTTCACCCTACACTTTTGTATTGTAATTGTTCACTTTTATAAAATCTTTTTTTTTAGAGAATCAAATATTTATTAATCAAGTTTTTTTCATCATTTTAGATGTCATCTTGAGCGTTAAATACTAGCACGAATATGACATTGTTGGGAAATGTGTCCATATTATAGTAAACATATAATTATTTTCTATTTATTTGAACGAATAATAAATAAATAAAGTTAATTTCACATTTCACTATTATGTCTTTTATAATTTGCATGCATAGCGAAATAATGACAAGCAAATATTAGCTCATTGATTATCTAAGTTCAAATTGAATATAAATGGCATTATAGGAACGTTTATATTGCAAGAAAGAATACTTACTTTAGTAGATAATCTAAATAAGTTTGTAATCTAGTAAAAGAATCGAAGTGAGCATTTGATTTAAATATTGAGAAGGACTATTATGTCGTCTACAATTCTAATTGGGGAGATGGCTAGTCTTGATTATTGGAGCAGTTGACTGCACAAGTAGAGATATAGATGTTTTCATTGGTAGAATGATATATTAGACTGGACCCAAGATGAATTAATTCTGAATCTGTTTGTCAATTAATTCACTTGTGACGTTCATGGTGTGATTTACCTAAATCCTGAGTTAGTCACTGACCATGCGTATGCAACTCATGTGCTTTGATATAAATAGAGGCTTATACTCTAAAGATGATCGAGCTCATAGCCGGTATGTTGGGTACATGAGCTTTACTAGTAACAGTGGAATTCATAGTTCAATTAAAGAGTTAATAATATCCTCTCATTGGCATCATGTGGATTGATAAATATGGAACGTGACCACAGGTTGCTCGTTCTCAAACGAGCAATTTATCACAGTCATTTGTTGATAGTGATCATATTAATCATTAAAAAGACACAATGGTGACAATGGGATAAAATAGGATTGTATTGAGTAAACGGATTTAACTCAAAGGAATCAATGATATCATATGAGAGTAACACACACATGACGAGGTCATTGGACAAAACATTTGGATGAATTGTTTTCATAAAAAGTATACAATAAGGTTCAATCATGGTACTTCTTGTGGATTGACTCCATGATTAAGTAGTTGAGAATTATCAGAACGATGCTTCTAGATATAACTGCAATTACTAAAGCCTAATTGTATATGTCTGATTGGTCCCTCTGCTAGCTCAATAAAAGCTCGATCGGACTGCATTTGAATCAGAAGAAAATTCTACGATTTTGGAAATAATTTAATTGAGCCGATTTATTCAATGTGAAATTAAATTAGGTGGTCATGAGAATTGTTCAACTAGAGAATTTGATTAAAGAATTTTCTTGAAAAATTAATTTGGAAAATCTAAGTAATTTTTGAGAAAATTAATTTTGATCAAGTAAAATCAAATTAATCAAATTAATAAAAATTAAATATGATATTTTGGAAATTAATTTTTAAGTCTAACAAGTGGCCCAATGGGTAATTAAGCTTGAAAATTTGACCTAAAATAGAAAATTGGGCCTAGGAACCCAAAACGAAGACCAAGACCCAAAAATTGGTCGGGCCAACGGTCTAACCAGTGGCTGGATTGGATCGGTTGGGTTGTTACTGTCTCGGATTGAACCGATAGTAACTGTAACAACCCGATAGTTGGGGGAGTCAAAAACGTATTTCCAGGACTCCGTTTTCATAAGCCGGACTTGTAAATATTTAATTAAATATTTACGAAATTAGTTGGGTAGCTAATTAATTTTTTGGATTAGTAAATTTTGTGAAATTAGAAGTTATTAAGGTATAGGAACTAAATCGCGTAAGGGATAAAAGTTGAATTATAAATTAAAATACACTAAAGGGGCTAAAATAACAATTGAACCATTTAATAAATGGTTGTCTATAAGTGGCGAATATGGCTAAGTAAAATGCATGTATATATATATATATATATGTGTGTGTGTTAACATTAATGTATATATATTATAATAATTAAAATTAAAGTTATAATAAAAGAAAAGAAAGTGGAGACATGCAAATTAAACAAAAGAAAGAAAGAAAAAGGAGAAGAGAACGCACGACATTATTGTAATTTGGAAGTTCAAGCTCAAATTAGTTAGTGTAATTTAGTTTCTATATTTGTAATTTTTATGTTTTTGAAATCCCGATACTTAGGTTACCCGACCTATATTGTAATTTTTAGTATTGTTCAAGATTTTAGATGTTGACATTGTTGAATAGTTTAAGTATTAGGAATTAAATAGATAGATTTTAAGTTAGAAATCGAAAAGGACTAAATTGTGAAATTAATTATTGATTTTGAGCAATAGAGACTAAATTATGAAAAGTTCAAAATTAAGGGGTCGAATTGGAAAATAGGAAGCTAAATGTGGTCTAGAGTGAAATTAGTATTAAAATATGAAATTAAATGTGATGATTAAAATTAGTTTTGGTTTAGGGACTAAATTGAAAAATAAGCAAAATATAATGTGAAATTAAAAAAAATTAGGATGAATTTAAAATATATTAATTAAAACAATGACAATTTAAAATATATGTTTCTTTTGAAGGCCTTTTTAGCAAGGTTGTTTGAACCAAGATCAAACCAACTGGTCGAATTGGGAATTGGACTGGTACTACTTTGAAGAAAGGGTATTGAACTAATTGATCTGGAAACTGGTATGAATACATTGAATTGAATTTTTAATATTTTTATTTTATGAAAATTTAATGATTTATTTAATTGAACTAGACGAACCGATTGAATTAATTAACTGATGGCCTAACCAATTCGATCACTAATTGCTATTTAGCTACACATACCGTATCACTGGCTTGAAATTAAATAGTGAAATGGTTAAAGCTTTGAATTGAACTTGATTACTATTATATTTCATCACTTAATGTCATTGTTTTTAGAACTAGATTGAATTGGTCAGTCATATCGAGAATGAGTTGGGGTATTAGTCCATAATAAACATTGTTTTTAGAATCAAATTAAATCTATTGGTTAGATCGATAATCAATTTAAATACCAGACCAAAATAAAGAATTGAATCAATTAACTCGCAAATTAATTGAATCGAAATAAAAAAATCGATTAAATCGAATGCTCAACCAATTTTTATATTCATCGCTAGGTTTTAATTAATGATTCTATTAATTGTAATTTTCGATTAAAAATTTAATTAATTGTTTAATTATTTTACTAGGATTTTAATTTAAGGCTCTGTTTGTTTGCTTGTATTTTGTTTTCTCCCACCGTAAAAGCTTTTCCAAAACACGGGAAAATGACGCTTTCTTTTGGGAAAATGTCTTACACTTTTTTTCTCGGTAAGACATTTTCCAAAACACAGGAAAATGATGTCTTCTTCTCCCTTTTCCTCTTCCCCTTCCCCTTCCCCTTGGGTTGCAAATCAGTGCCATTGCCAGGTACCCTCCTTTATATTCTCTCTAGTCTACCCATTTTTATCTCTTCGATCATTCGATTTTTGTTACCTATCTATCTATCTTCTTGAGGTTGTATGTACAATTTTTGGCTCCAGTGAAGCGAGTATCGAAGCCCAGCAAAGAGGAAGAGGAGAAGCAGGATTATTACGTGAATATGGGTTACGCTATTCGGACCTCGATAGAAGAGTTCCCGGACATCTTCTCTGATATTTTCTGAGTTTGGATTCAATTTTCCGCATTTGATTTCTCCGAAATGGAGTAAATTATTGATAATTCAGTAAAATAAATTTGATTTTCAAAGTTTTCCTTGTTCATATCTTGATTTTGGATTCTCATCGTTAAATTAAAAAAAAGAGAGAGAAGGGTAAAATGAAAATGGCGTTGGCTCGGGCCTTGCCTTCTTCACTAAACAAAAGCATCTAGAAGTCGGGAATAGGGTACATCTTTTGTTCTTAATTTTTCCCTTTATCTGTTGATTTGATGGTTTTTTTTTTCTGTTTTGAAATATGATTTTCGATTTGGTAAATGGTTTGGTTACTATATAGTCAGCTATTTTGGATATCGATTTCAGAATAGGACTAGAATTGGCGGTCTATTTTGGTATTTTCATATATGATCGTAGTATATTTGCATTGTCTTGCAATTCTTTGGTAGATCATGTCTGGAATTGATGGTATATGGAATCAATTATTTTGTTAGATTACACCTTTTGGGAATTTCAATGCTTTTATGCCTTAAATCTTTGCAACTGCCTAAGGTGATGCTATTCGAGCAAAAAATATGACCAATGTTTTTTGGTTTTTCTTCTTAAATTGGATTTGAGAGTTCACTTTTATCATTACGTGCTTTTGTTTGTATTCAAGCTGCAAAAGATGAAGAAGCTTCATTGCATTTGACACTCTAATAACAGTGATTTCAGATGAAGAGTGTATTTAAGTTGCATAACGATAGCATTGCGGTTTAAGGTTGCCTATACGCGTTTGTGCCTGAGTGAAGTGTCTTATTTCTACTTCTATTTTGTGATGTGTTGAATCTGTTCTGGTTGTTTAGAACTCTTCTTTTGATTTTTATCAGTTGTCATTCATGTTCTACTAACTAGGGCTCGTAAACAAAAAGAACTCCGATTCTAGATTTCCATGTTTTGTCTTTGAATGCTGTGCCTTTTACATAGTTTGAAAAGTTAATATCCTCCTAAACCGTCCATTTGGTTGATTGGATTTTGTATAATTTTACTCGGATTTATGCTTATGATAAAAGTTTTCATTAGATTTTATTACATAAATGGGTTTTGCAAATGAACAAATAATTATTTAGAGCATGTTTACCAAGTACTATTACAATTGATTCCTCCTTTCTTGCAATTTGGAGGAATTTCAGAAGAAAAAAAAACCAAGAAAGCCAAGAAGGTAGCATGTACCTCCCAAATCAATGTTTCTAATGTTAGCATAAATGAAAAACAACAATTAGAAATAACAATTTCAAGTGTACCGCTTGTAATAACAATTTATAAACATTTTTGAAGTGTACTTTTGATGTCTTGTAATAACAATCTACCTCCCTTGGGCAAGTTATACCGCTTGAAATAACAATTTCCTTACTAACACAAATAAACATTTTTGAAGTGTACTTTTTGATGTCTTAGAAATATGTCACTATAAGTATCCATGGTTATATTTAACTCATCTGATGCAATTTGACATTCCATAATATATGCAATTTATTACTAGTCTATGTTGTTCTATCCATAAGAACCATGATATAATGGATGAGTATATTTGTATCCTTTGATCTGTGTCTTTTGTTTACCATCTCTTTTGGTGTGCATGATTTGGATCCATGCTTTCTTTGGTTTGTATATAAGAGGCAATGATAAGGAGACTCTTGAGCATTTTAGTGATAATGCACTGTCTCGTATTTCAAGCCTAATGTCATGTTGGTTTCTTATGATAAGCTAATACTAATGGTTGGTCAAAGAACTCAAGAAGTCGTTGAAATGAAAATATTGTTGTATGTTTTGAAGCTACTAATATGCTCACACAGATAATTTGATGTATAAAACTATAATTTAAGTATATATAATAATTTTGCTTCAAAAATTTTCTCAAGGTTGAAGATAATGATAGTTTTAATGTGGTGTAATATTAGTTATGCACTTGGACAATGTTGTTGTTATCATGTAGTATATTATTAATTATGCATTTGGATTATATTATTAATTTCTAGTATTAATTATGGTCTGAAAGCTAATTTATAATTATTCAATCATTGTTTTTATTTTTATAACACAATTACAAATAATTTGTTTGACTTTGGTTGTTTTCAATTTATGACGTTAATATTCTAGCTTAATAATTGAGTATTATTATATATTTAATTTTATTTATTTATTTATAAATAAATCATTGTAATATATGTAAAAATAATTTAAAATATAAAAATTTATTAATATATGTAAAACAACTTTTTCGAAAAATATTTTGAAATCACAAACAATAGAAAATATTTTACATGATTCATCCAAACACTAGAAAATATTTTCAGTAAATCATTTTCAGAAAAGTAAATTATTTTTCTAAATTATTTTTCAAAAATATTTTACCCAGAAACAAACTAATCCTAAGAGTAATGATAAAGAATTCTAATTTAAAAGAGCTGAGTAAATAGTAAATGCTTTTATTTTATTAAAATATAAGCTTGGTCTCTGGGCATGTTTCAACTAGAGAAGAAGCTGCTGCCCTGCCTTCCTTCTATTGTGCTGCTTCATATTTTGCCTGCACAAGCATAAATACAAAGGAATCACAAATGGGTTTTTGCTCCTAATAGTAATTTCTCTTAAATACTTGCCTAAAATTCATTAACATGCCCATTTACCGCTTCATTTTCTTTTCCGCCAAGCACCGCTTCGCCCATGCTTCCAATCTTCTTCCAAGGTCACACTCTAATTTCTTTTCTTTTTCTCGCTTCCTTTTTGATGTTAGAATACAAATGGGTTTTCATTTTCGACATTGTATATGCAAAAATAAAAGAAAAAAAAGGAGAAAGTTATGATCTTTATGCTCTTGAGTTTTCTTTTTAAGTGACATTCTAGAATCTCGTTCAATCCATGATATGCGATATTTTTTTTTAGTCGAATGTTAGTTTAAATTGGTATTAGTCCCGAGTTTGTGAGTTCCTTTTTAATGGTTTTAATGCTAGAATTGTTCTTCAATGAATATTTTTGTATATATTTAATGTATTTTGACCATGAATGGTGATTTGGGTTTTTGCTGTAATTATCATTTGAACTTTTTTCGTTATATGTGAAGCATTCTGTTTATAGGTTTAGTCTTTTAGGCAGTATGAAACAATGCTTAGTATAATTGTTGAAGCTATAGGTTCTAATGTTTTATATGGATATGTAGGCTTGGTTCATCTAAGAGAATTCAATCTTGTGGCTATACCAAATCAGCAAAGAACAATTATTACAAAAAGCCAACTGGTCATCCTGTTGTGAATGTTGAAACACAGGCTTCTCACTCGTCTGGTGCTTATTTTATTGTATGCTGCATTAGCCTATTCGCGATTGCTTGTTTGTATATGAATTTTTTTGTTGGATAACAGAAAGTAGGAACATGTAGCTAACGGTTATGTGGATCCTTATTTTTTGCAGCCACCTATTTTACTAGGATTTGGTGGATTGCTAGCTTTTCTGCATTATAATGACGAGCGAAGAGCAGTTAAAATAGGTACTTGTTTGTCTTCTATTGTTGTTATTGACCAGGAGATGGGAACTAGGTTGTTCGGATATGTACAAACTCCACATTTTCTTTTCTTTCATGTAATTAAGTTTCAATATTTGTTTATGGTTGGTATTTTTCCAAAGCAAAACTATGAGATTTGATGAGACAGGCAATGATTTGCTTGAGCTAATGGTTGGTTGATGATGAGTTTCATATGTGTGGTTCAGATGACTTCCTCTGCAATTGTGCTTAAATACATGTGCTCAAAATTGTTGGGAAGCTTCTGCCAACCAGTTTTGATTCAACTTACTTATTTTTGTTATCATGCTTCTTTGTTTATGCTCGTGCTAAAATGTAACAAGTTTTTTTTTCCGTTTGTGTAGCATCGTGTTACTAGTTTTCTAAGAAAGGCCCCAATAGGAGGTCTTCAAACAGCCTTATGGCGTTTTTTTGTTTACGATACTTTCTTAAATGGTTAGTAGGTAAGGGAGGTTGGCTAAAAGAGAGGCTAATTGAACCAAAATGCTGTCATCGTAGGTCCATTTGACGCTTTCGGAAGTTTCTTTTGCATTACTATATTTGTCCCATGGCTTTGGAATTTCGTGGTAAGGAAATTCTTGAGTGTAGCTCTTCCATTTTATCTGTCTCATGGACGAGTCCGTGACATATCACTAGTATGAGAAATTGGGCATTAGAAGTCGTCTCTATGTATTTATATTGTTTGTGGCCATACATGATGAATAGTACGGAATAAGTGTCCAGTTGTGGGATACCTTAAATCTGTCTATAAGAATGAACTTGAGGTCAAAGGTTGCAAAAACCTTTGGAGTCGATAAATCAACAACTGACACAGTGTGCGTTACTAAATTTGTTCATAGATAGTCTATTGTTTGGTTCTTATTAGGGTGTGTTGCAAAATACATGCATGTATATCTTCATTTACTTGAAGTGATTTGTCTTTACATAATTCAAAAATACTCTTTTGCTTGCATCAATTTGTGTTTTAAAGACCCATCCAAAATTTGTATGTAATTTTTGGTGTTTAGTCCAATTGCCAATGTAGAAAGGACTCTCTATTACCGTGACTAGTCCTATCTTTAACATGCTTCTTTGTTTATGTTCGGCAGGCAAGGACAGCTATACTGGTAGTGATACTGCAGCAGCTCCAATTATTGGTGGCCCATTCACTTTGGTTAATTCGGAAAATCAGATTGTTAATGAACAGGACTTTCTTGGAAACTGGGTTCTCCTGTACTTTGGCTATACATCGTCTCCTGATATCGGACCTGATCAAGTTCGGATAATGGCAAAGGTTATAGATACATTAGGTATAACCCTTCGACAAAGATTTAGTTATATATATCTGTTAGACTCATAATATTAGTCTTTAACATTCTGCGTTTTATTTGGTTCAAGAATCGAAAGAGAATTTGAAGGTTTTACCTGTATTCGTGACGATTGATCCTCAGCGTGATACTCCAGCACAACTCCGGGCTTACCTCAAAGGTTCGTACAACTTGTAACTGAATGCGTGATGATAATAACCTACTTGTGCTTAAATTACATGTATTTTGAGCAATTTTACATTCAAAGTGCAGAGTTTGATCCAAGAATAGTGGGATTGGGAGGACCTGTTAGTGCTGTAAGGCAAATGGCACAAGAATATCGTGTTTATTTCAAGAAGGTCGAAGAAGAAGGAGATGATTACCTTGTCGAGTCTTCTCACAGCATGTATGTACCAAACATTAACACTTAGAAATCCCTTTCCTCATTTTATTTTAAATATATATTTAACTCAAGAACCTGATGCAACTTCGTTTTAAATACTTCAGGTATTTGATAGACCCGAAAATGAAGGTTGTAAGATGCTTTGGAGTAGAGTACAATGCTGAACAACTATCAAAGGAAATATTGAAGGAATTGAAGAAACACCAAGTTAATGCTTGAGTAGCACAAAAACTATTGGCACCAACCCTTAACCTATGATTTTCTCCGGTATAGCTCGATTTTCTCATTGGACAATTCGATTTTCGAATATGAATAGGATGTAGTTCATGAACTTGATTGGCGGAATTGAATTCGGAATCATAAGAAGATTTAAAGATGTTGAGAATTTGGCTGACAAGCTGGTGATCCTTGGTTTAATTTCCTTTTCCTGAGTTTTGCTATTGTGTGAGGCTAAGTGTCTGTTTAGTAAGAGAAAAACTGATGTAAAGAACAAAAGAATGACGTCTCTGTTTCCAGTTTCCAACAAGAACAAATTTTAACTCACAGACACACACATGTAACTCATGTCATGTGAACCTTAACTTAATCTAAATTAAAAAAAAATTACCATCAAACTGTAGCTGATGATATGATTAAGAGACCATAATCCCCACTAATCAACAGCCCTCATCATGTGCTTGATCTGCTTGGCACCTCCTGAGAATGTTGTTGATTGGTGCGAAGCTCAGCCGAACAATAGTTCCTAATGGCGGTGAGGTCGAAAGGTAAAGTATCGAATGCCAACCATTGCTCCACTGCGAACATCTGTTGGCTACAAGGGGTATGGATGCCAGTCATGGTGACTTCCACATAATTACAGTACCATCCGTGCTGAGGACCCGTACCGTCTGATGTTAAGTTCATGGCACATACAGGCGAGGCCAAACAATGTCCTCTGCCCGCGAAAATATCCAAGTTTCCACGTTCGTAATAGTCGTGCCCCTCCCCCATTAACCCTCCCCACGTTTCTAGGTTTTCAATCTCGACGTATTCACCTTTGGCATCATAGAGTTTCAAGCTGATGATGGAGTTGGTTCCACCTTTGATGATGGTTCCGGTTCTTATATAGATCGTGTAAACGCAATCTTCCCTTCCTACATGCATAAAAAAGAGATGTTAGAGATGTAGATGCGAGGGAGATAACGGAGTAACAGTAGCAATGGTGGAGGCGTTGAGGGTTGCTTACGGAAAGAGCAATGGAGGAGAAGGAGAGGAGGAAGAAGAAAGGCAATATCAGCTGCTTTGGGGTCGCCATTGGTACTTTTGAAAGCTCTTATTTTGTGTATAAATATGCTCTTAACTTTTGAAAGTTCTTACAAATATGCAATTTATGATTATATATAGCATAAATTAGATTGTAATTTAAGAATAGTGATATAGATCCTAATAATTAGGATTCAACTTTAAATTTGTCAAATGTTATTTTTATATGTGATTATAAAAAATTTAAATTAAATATTTTGTAATTTTTTTCTATTTTGCATGTAAATGCTATGAAGACAAAAAGAAAAGAAAGTGTAATTTTATTCTATTAAAAGTACATAAAAAAATTAAAACATGAATATGTGATATAGACTATAGAGTGTCCTTAGGGAGAGAAGGGGGTCTTTGAAAAGATCAAAAGGAGGATTGTGCAAAATTGGAGGTTTAGGGAGCAAAAAAGATAACAGATTTTATTAACTTTCTTTTTTTAAATATTTTAAAATATGTTTCTTATTAATAAAATATCATTTTTTATATCTCGTAATTTTAATTAATTTTATGAAATGATAAATCATCAACAAAAAATTTTAATAATATTTTGAAAACATTTATAGGTAACTAATTTACTAATGGTTGGTGCCCTTCTTAGAGTATGCTAAGGGCTATAGGCATTGTTACTAATGACAAGGGTATATGTAATTCTCTCTTAGTGAATATTGTTGGGATCTATAATAATATTCGTATTATTGCGCTTCGAGATTATAAAGGATAGGTTGAGGTTTTTTAGAGACTTCTAGCAATAGTTAATTGGTTAATCGGTGTTTGACATTAAGTTGGTTTGATAATGGTGGGATATGATGTAATTATAGCCTCTCTCTTTTTTTAATCTATGTGGTGCATTTTTTGTCAGTGTTTTAATTATTGTTATTATGTGTGACTGTTGTTTATAGTTCCTGTTAATTTAAGTATTTTTCTTCAAAAAAAATCGCTTCTTAAATAAAACACCCATTGTTATAGACGTATAAATTATAAACTTAATTTGAAGATTCAATCCGATCAATTCCAACTCAAATATGATAAAATTTAATATTTAACTATAAAAAGTCAACAACTCAAATCTATTTCACTCAAATTCGAATTGACCCAAACTCAAACTAACTTGAACATAAAATGATCAAACCTATAATGGTTCAAACATGAAAACTTTAAGCCTCAATCTCAAATCATCCAAGTTTGAAATGATTTGAACTCAAGATGACTTAAACCAATAAATTAATTAAACCCCAAAAATAATAATTAAAATAATCAAAATTCAAAATTATCCAAACCAAAATAACCCAAAAAAAAACTATCTCAAATTAACTTTAACTCAAAACCAAGTTGAATTATTCAATTGATAAGATGAACATTATTTTATAAAACTTCTCATCCCTAAATATATATAATATAAGTTGAGGTATAGATAAAAGGGAGAAAATTTAGTATAAAAAATGCAATGTGTAACCCAAAGATCACAATACCAAAAACAGAACCCTATTTTTTAGGACGTAAATGGAAAACTAAATTGAATAGAATTTGATATTTGAAAAAAATACCAAAAAAAGAAAGAAAAAAAATAATGAGTTGTCTTTACCAAATACAAACCTCCGCTCAATCTCAAAGCAAAACCAACCACTCAACTTCATAGAAACAAGCAAACCTCCCATGCAAGCCCTAAAAATTACTCCTCTTTTCCCTTTTATTTTTTTCCACCTTTGTCACCCTCCCATTTCTTTCGCACCCCATCTCTCCCATGGAGGATGAGCGGGTCGTCGCGTCTTCCGCCGGGGACCCTCGGTTGCTGTCGTCGACACCCCATGCCCCCACCACCACCCACAACAATCGCTTCATGAATTTACCTCCTCCTCCAGGCCATCCTTTAGCTACCTACGTTGTTCAAGTCCCTAAGGACCAAATTTACCGAGTACCGCCACCTGAAAACGCTGGTATCGTCGAACGTCACCGTGAAGCTGCTAAGAATAAAGGCAAAAAATCCAAACGGAAATGCTCTAGGTACTTGATTTGCATCGCCATTGTGTTGCTTGTCATTGGTATTCTCGTCAGCGGTGCTATAGCGGCTGTTTACTTCATTTTCACTCCTAAAGCTCCTAATTTCACCGTTTCTAAACTCCACGTTAAACAACAAAAACAAGGCAGTCCACCTACGTATGATGTCACGTTGAAAGCTAAGAACCCTAATGAAAAAATGGGTATCCATTGTAAATCCGATGAAGACGGTGCCACCCTAACTTTCTGGAATAAAAACCTAGGCTTCGGCGATTTTCCCGGTCTCGAACAAGAACCCGGGGACGATTCGAGCATTTTCGCCATCAAAATCCATGCCTTGAAAACCAAAGCTGTTCCCCCTAATGTCCAGAAAAGCATCAGCGACAAGAAAACAAAACGTCAAATCTCTTTGAAACTCAAATTCGAATCACCATTGGTGTTTAACGTTTGGTTCTTAAAGCTTTGGAAAAAAGACATGACGGTCAACTGTGAGTTTAGGGTGAGCACGATGGCGCAAGGAACCAAAATTCTGTCCCAAAATTGTAAGACCAAATTGTCTTAAAAACAAAAAAAACATCGATACCAAAAAGGTAAACTAATTAATCTTACTGTAATGAAAATTTTTATAAATTTCATACCATAAGTGGGTTGAACACATTTCATATTTGTGTTTATGTACTAACTTTGTTATAATATTTTGCATTTAGGTACGGCCAAAGACCAGATCGCTCCATGCAAAAAAAAAAAAACCCTCTTTTTTTTCCCTTTATATACTATATATTTTAAATGTCATAAAAGGATTTGTACTTTCAAACTTTTTTTCATTTGGGGCAAGAAAAAAAAAAAAAGGTTGTGACAACAAATCCGGCTATGCATTATTTTATATTTTGTTTATAAAGGAGTTCGCAACCCGAGATATGAGAACCGACTAGATTTGGATACTCGAATTCCAAATTTTATCGGATATTATTTTTTTAAAGGATAATTATATCATCTAACTCGAATTCATACCTCGTTGATTCTTCCTTTTTCTTCTTTAATCTTTAAGCATGTAATAGTTTTTCTTTTTCTTTTTCTTTTTCCTTGTAATTAGTACATTGGTATTGATTATATTTGGGATATTTGAGGTGTATGATACCATGCCATGCTTTGGCAACTTTTTTTTTATTTGTTAGTCTTATTACAATGCAATAGGATGAGATATCCAATATGACCATCAAGTTTGGCCGAGTTAAATAGAAACGAACTACTCGATATCTTTTAAATAAGTTATGTCGAGTTTGCGTTTTTCAAAAGAAAAAAATAATACTAGAGAATTTATTCAAACTGACTCAACTCAACTTCGAATTTAAAATTTTATTTTGAGACCCGTTTGACTTTCAATATTCACGGATCCAAAATATGGAGCAAAAAAAAAAGTTAACAATAATTTATTTTAATTTTTTTAAGAAAATTACACAATATATTAATTTGGAAAATGTGATTCACATTAAAGACCTCATGAAAAGCTAAATAAAAGAAGTAAATTTGCTTGTCTAAGTTCAATTTACAATCATTTTCTTTATTTAGCATATATTAAAATATTTTACATTAAAATTAAATAAATAATTACGAACAATCCACTACAATTATTGTAGGAGAAAATGTAGCACTAATTTCATTTAAGAGCCCATCACAGTTTGGGCTTGACCATCATGGGTTTGGTTTTAGATGAAAATTAGGCTTTTAAATTTTATCCAAATTTTTTTAAGTTTGTAAATGAATAACATAAGTATACTGAGGTCAATTTATATATATTTTAAAAATAAAAAAGCATTATTTTATTATTATTTTTAAATTTATATTATATATTTTAGTGCTTTCAAATATTATTTTTACTTTTTTTTTATATATATATACGTATTATGTAATTAAAATGGGTTGGACTAGATTTTTGTTTTACCCAAATTAAATTTGGGTAAAACTATATTAATATCGTTAAACTATTAGTAAATTTATATTTTGGTCACTCAACTTATTGAACTATTCAATAATTTTCATTTATTGTTAAAATCATAGTTGTATGGCCGCCTTTTTTGGCACCGCCTACATCAATTAAAAGCGCTCTTTCCCTTTCTTTGCTACAGTTTAGTTTAGTTTTTTTTTTCATGAAATAATTTTGAACATCCACTACACCAAAACAGACTTTTAGCGGCGTTTTTAAGCGCCACTAAAATAACAAAAAACGCTGCTAAAACACGCGCATAAAAGTTAGCGGCGTTTATAAAAAACGCTAGAAGTCTTGACTTTTAGCGGCGCTTTTAAAAACGCGCTAAAATACCACACCTTTAGCGGCGCTTTTATAAGAAACGCCGCTAAAGACCACACCTATAGCGGCGCTTTTATAAGAAACGCTAAAGGATGGGCCTTTTAGCGGCGTTTTAGAAAAGCGCCGCTAAATGTGGTCTTTTAGCGCCGCTAAATGTGTTCTTTAAAGGCGCTTATTAAAGCGTCGCTAAAGGTGCGATCTTTTAGCGGCATTTCTAACAAAAACGCTACTAAATTGCACAGATTTGCGACTATTTTTCGCAATATCCTACCCTCGCATTAAAACCAACCAAAAATAGCAAAGAGAATTGCATATAATTTCCAACCCAAGGCAAAGAAATAAAACATTTAAATCTCACCAAAAGCATTAAATCTAAACGATACTTCAAATTTAATAAAAGATATATGATATTTATTAATAAATGAAGCATAATTCAAACAATTTTACAATAATGTTAACTATAACAATGTTAAAAAAAATCTTACAACAATAAAACAAATGTCTAAGAGGGCGGCCTCTACATCTTCTTTGGAACAAGCGTGCATCATAATCAGAGTCATGGTGGAGTTCTTCATATTTTCTATTCAACTCGCCTCCGTGCTCTTGCCTCCGCTCTAAGTTGAACAATATGCTCGCCTCCTCTTCTTTGCCTCCTCCTCTAAGTCGAGAAATTTGCTCATTGTGTTTCGCTTCCATCGAGATATCCGGTCTTTCGGTCTCGAACTTCAACACGAGATTGACTCGAAGGTATGTATTGCCGGAGTAGGATCCAAAATATTGAGTCGGGTAACATCGATCCTTGACATCGAACCCGACCATACCTTGTAAGACCCAAAACATTAGTGATAATTTTGTTATAAATATACTCAAGATTAACAAAACTATCAATCGAAGCGATCGTACCTTTCGGGACCCAAAACATCGATAATAAATTCATTATCAATCTCCTCGAGATTAACAGAATGTCGACGAAGCAACCACTTCATACTTCGCCTTCTTCTCCTTTAGTTTATCTTAATAAATCAATAAAAAAGTTAGAAACGAAACATATAATTAAAAAGGAATGGAACATAACTTAAAATTATAAATTTAAAACTACAAACGATGAATTAAACTATTGTAATTAAACATTATAAATATTTATAATAAATCAAATTATATTAAGTAAATATACCAAAATTTCTGCAGCCTCGGATGTCATCGGAGATCCATCCTTCTTCCTATGCGTAATGTCAAAAAGCTGAAGGCGTCCAACTTTTTGACCTGACGAAACTTCCTACATTATAGCAAGAAAAATATAATTTAATAGTATAAAGTAATTAATATTTGAAAGAAGTAATAAATTATAATACCTCGGCCTCAGCTACACGAGCAAAACTTCTGGAACCTGCCGTGTGCGTGAATTGTTGTTTCTATCTCTGCTGTTTGTTCCAACTCGCTCACGGTCCTACATAATGGAATTTGAATTATGTATATAGTACATACGATAAACCGAAAAATTTATAAATTTACCGTAATATCTCCTTTCTTTGAATTCTTAATCTAACTTGATCTTCCCATTGGTACCTCAACATTCTCGTGAGACATTTCGCAATTTTTCGTCGAGGCTTATGTCTTTCTTAAAATATTATTTTTTAGGTGTGTTTATTGTCTCTCCATTTTTACCCAACGCCTTCTTAACATAGTCATAGGAGACCTCTAAAGCAAATTTACCCTAAAAAAAAATTTAAAAAGTTAATATAAATGAAGGTTAAATTAAAGTGTTATAAATTACATTCACCTTTTATTACCTTAATATTATCGAGAGCTCGATTTTGTTGGCATCAGCACGTGATGCCATGATTCGTAGTTAATGGGCAACATATTCGCATTTCATGCTATAATTCCCAAATAGCGCCAACAATGAGCTTCAGATCCGATAGGTGGCCATGATTGTTTCTCCTTACTTGAACACGCTCAAGAGGCTCTAAGTCGATAAATCAGTAAGTAATGTACGTCCCAGAGCTCGCTCGTCCCACCACCTCAAATGAAAAATGATATATTATTATATTAAAATTGAAAATGAATCAATAATAAAATTCAACATGTATGTAAAATAAACTTAACATTACTTTGGAATTGTCCATGCTCGTCATCTATGTCCGGCAGACTAGAAGATCCAACAACTGTATCATATCCACTATTTACTTCTTTTGGATTTGGAGTATGCTGGACAATATTTAAACCTCGTAATCGTCTTCTAGGCATTTTCCCTGCAATACACATAAAATAGTTCAAAATTTTAGTAACAAATAACAACAATAATAGGACATTTAAAATAGTTAAATTATATAACATGACCAACATGAAAATTATAATATAACATATAAATAATAAATCGTTAAATCTTACTACATCATATTTCGTAAATATCTTCGCCCACATCCTGACGAACCCATTGAAATTGTTGACTAGTACTAGGGATATTTTCAGTTAAGTCTTGTTCTGGAAAAGGCAAAGTTTCTGATCTTTCTACTATGTCATCTCTATTTCCACCGCCAATGTCGAACAAGTCTCTAGGGGTGTTTTGAAGTACAACGTACCAACCCTCATCAGTTGGATCTTCGAGTAAAAACTTGTTTAACTTGAGAAGAAAATACATACGGATCGTCCATCATTGTTCTCGGTGATGAATCAATCGAGAGAAATTCACCATTGTAAAGCCATATTGATCGCTTTTAATTTCATGAGCCGTATTCACATCAGCCCAATCACCTCGAAATAAGACAACTTTGCATTTGCCGTAATAATCCAACTCAATGATGTCGATAATAAGTCCATAATATTCCAAATTCCCTCGACCGGATTACTGTCCCTAGCACTAGCATAACTTGTAATCGAAGAATTAACAACAATTCCACAATTTTGGGTTCTCCTCAATCTCTTGCGATACCTTGTATGAAATCTATATCCGTTGATGAGGAAGCCACTATATCTTTTAACTATTCTGTTTGGACCTTGTGAAAGCCATTTAACGTCGTCATTTACTTTATTCCGACTCCAAACCTATTGAATCAAAAGTTAATCGAGTAATTATGAATGTTATGAGAAAACATTATTACTTGTCAATGAAAATTTAAATTGCATACCATTTGGCTTAACCATTCATGGAATGATTTTGCGAACAACTTATTAATTTCTCGTCGATTTAATCTTCGGGATCATGAACGAGCTCTCAATATATGTTTGTACTCACTACGGTAAAAAAAGGTTTTACTTTGTTAGAAGACAAATAAATTAAAATTGATGAGTATTTATCAAATTCTAGAACTTACTTCCAAAATGGTTCCATTGAATCATGATGAAAAAGAACATATCGATGTGCTTGGACCCACGATCTATCGTCTAATTTCGTAATTTTAACTTTTACGATCGGTTCTCGAAACTTTGAAATAAATAAGTTCCGCCAAATTATGATCTGTGAGCCCAAAGATTTCTACTTGGTCATTCATTCTTGTTTCAACATCTTCCAAATACCTCGAATAGAAAGTCATACATTCCTCTCGCCAAGTAGCCCTCGGCAATTGATCCTTCCGGATAACGCTTATTGCAGAAGATGACTTCAATTTGGAAAGGAACCTAAACACGGTATACAACATTATCAAAAGTTGCAACTAAAGGCATTGAGCTGAATGAAGGAATATTTTGTAAATAAACCGTCACTACGCACCAGGTAGGATTCGAGCAGAGAGGAGGTGAGTCACTAGAACTGCTTAAATACCAAGCTCCCCCTGAATCCAATCCTAGACATGCGCATAATGGTTGCCACACTCTTAACTCGGTGACTCACTCACAGGTTTGTTTGATTAGACTTTAAATTTTATGTAATTCTGCGTTGAAGTAAACTAATCTTAGAGTTCAATAGCTCCTATTCTACTAATCTACGTCCCCTAATACCCACATACAAATCACACAGTAGTTAGGAGTACTTACCTGGTGGACTTCGGGCCGGAGGCTCAGGTGCCATGCTAGAAAACCTGCTCATTCTTTAGTAAAACTCAATTTCAAAATAAAAAAAACATTTTTAAAAAGCCCTCAAGGCTGAGTTTTGAACCGGGCTCTGATACTAAATTGAAACACCCCAAACCCGGCCCATAAGCCCTGACCGGATCTGGCATGCTTCTTGGATAAAACGTAGCTAAAACTTGTGTTGTCACTTTGGAAAAATTTGTGGTTTTGTAGGTAATATGTTTGAGTTAAAAACGTGTCGTTGTTGAAGTTTGTATTTTATTAAAACGTTATTTCTTTTTTTTAGAGCTTATTATTATTAACTTGAAAACCGTAGGTGTTTAGGTGTCAAAACATTGGAAGTTGTTTTACGAAAATTTGTTAAACCGTTTGCTTAATGTTGATCGTATCGGAATAGAAATTAGAACGTAAACTTAAAACAGTTAAACAGTAATGGCCTTATTATACAAAACAAAACCGAAATGAATTCCAAAAACATAATAAGAAAACCCAAAAATGCTGAGCTGAGCATGGCCACCACTAAGTCCCTGTCGACCCGGTCCATTTACTGAGTATCACCTGCAAAATGTTAGCCCACGAAGGGTGAGTCAACAGACTCGGTGTAATGACCATCGAGATTCCCAATCGATAAAACATGTTATATCACATATAATAAACAAAGGCAATGATGCAACCCATACCCACCTAGATATCCAACCTCTACACATCACCCGTACCTGCCAATCACACCGTGGGGATTAATCGACCCTCCATCCGCTACACACTATCAAAGGCAGTCGCTGCAGTCAACTATACATCGCCCTTATAATTGTGGCATAGCCACGAGATAATGTAATGAGTCACCGGATTCATAATATGTGACATAGGTCACGGATAATGTGGTAAAAACCACCAGAACACTTCCCCTTTATCATTATCTCCCATATGCCCATGCAACATACAAATCATACAGATATCATGCAATCTACCTTACCCCATGGCCATAACAAAATTTCTCATATTTTCATAGCAACGTTCATAAACATTGTTAACAAGTATTGAGGGGTACATACCTGAATACACTGCACCATTGAATGGTACCCTTAGCTATATTCATTCATTGCCTTATTAACATATACATAACATTATTATTATTAATCGGGAATTTAGGGTGGGTTACACACCTGACTATCCGTAGATCTAAGTAAAATCCCGAAACTAACGAGATCCCGAATCGTTTGCCTTCTCCCTTCTTATAATCGGCCAATACTTGTTAGTAACCAAAAGCCTATTCGGCTCAACTAGAGATCCCGAAGGATATGTCACATGGAGATATCATCTTACCTTTATGCCGATTTGGTTTCCAACAAATCCCAAAACTACGTGGTGCACTTCCTTGCAATCGGCCAACCACTAATACACACAAACAGTTAGCCTTCGATTTTGAATGATAAAGAAACATATCTACACGCTAGAACCCTTACCTAGATCAGCCACCAAATCCTGAAAATCTACCGAATCTGGTTGTACTCCTCCCTAAGAATCATAGTTAGAATCGACAACCCTCAATAGGTAATATGGCCTTTAGCCGAATAGTATGTCTTGCTTACCTTGGATATCCGAAATCCCGGAAGATCTCCCTTAAACCATCGGCTACAAGTGGATCCCGAATTCTCCCTTTATGGTTTCGGCCAAAGATAATAAGAGGAATTAGATCCCTAGGTTTCGGCTAACCAAATTAGTCAAGAAGAGAAGAGAAATAGGAAGTGTACTTACCAGAAGATTCACTTTTGATCTAGTGAATAATTTGGTTCCAAAAGGGTAGAGGTACAATCGGCTATGTCCAAGAGATACGAGATTTAGTTTTTGAGAATAATGAAAAGAGAGAGATTTGACTAATGACAAGGAGTGTTTCGGCTTTAGGGACTTATGAAAAGAAAAGGGAAGGAGGGGTTACACAATTCGGCTATGGCTCTCAATGAAGATGGAACTTTCGGTCACAAGAAAAGAAAAAGAAAAGTATAGGATTGAGGTTGAGAGGAAGAAAAGATGAGTAGGCGGTGATTAGGAGATTTTGGCATACACCCCCTATTACAACCCCAAAACCTATTATGCCTCTCCTAGAGTCCCACATTCGGCCACCTCTTCATCACTTATCCAAATCCCCCTTTTCACTCCTACTTAGCCAAATCTTTAAGCTGTCAGACCCAATCTACACTTCATCCATTCAGAGTCCCTGTGTCGTCCATCACTGCACCTCCTTGCTGAAAAATAAAAGCTCCAAAACGCTTCCCTTGCTGCTCGAACCTAGATCCCTTTACACTCCCTGTGGTGTCACCTCACAAGGCTCTAAGTGGCGCCTCTTTGCCACCTTACCAGCTTAGTACTTGTGTCCTAAGCCACACAATAAACTCCTTAAGGCCTAGCTCCCTTAGTTCCCCTTTTTAGGCTTAAAATTAGATATTTTCCTAAGGCTTCTACCTACAACCCAAGGTTCCTGAAGCCCCAAAACACATTCAAATCACACACAAGCATGCTACCACATACATTTAAGTGAAAATGCATAACCCCTAAATCCCGGATATTACAGTTTTACCCCCTTAAAATAATTTCGACCTCGAAATTACCTGGCTAAAATAAGTGAGGGTATTGCTGTCGCATTGCTTCCTCTGGCTCCCACGAAGTTTCTTCCGACCCATGGTTACGCCATAACACTTTGACTAGAGGAACTAATTTCCTCCGAAGCACCTTCACATCCCATTTCAAAATCTGAATCGGCTCTTCGTCATAAGACAAATCTGGTCTTAGCTCCACCTCCTCAACCGGTATTACATTATATGGATCCGATCGGAATGATGTAGCATTGAAACGTGAAACACATCGCATCCGCTCCAACTTCAAGGCAACTCTAATCGATCACGCCATCGTCCAACCCGCTTCAAAATCGATAAGGTCCTATAAACCTAGGACTTAACTTTCCTCATGACCAAATCTCATCACCTTCTTCCACGGTGAAAGTTTAAGAAACACCTGATCCCCTACGGAAAACTCTATCTCCTTCCGCTTAAGATCTACATATGACTTTTGCCTGTCAGATGCCTCCTTCAACCGAGTCCGAATTACCTTAACCTTTTCTTTCGATTTCGCCATAATCTTTGGACCCAAACCCTGACGTTCCCCCAATTCTGTCCAACATGTAGGAGTGCGACACCTCCTTCCATACAACGCTTTGTACGGTGCCATCCGAATACTTGCTTGATAGCTATTATTGTACACAAATTCCGCTAAAGGCAAGAACTCCTCCCAACTTCCTCTGAAATCTATCACGCAACCCCTCAACATATCCTCTAGCACTTGAATTACCCGCTTAGATTGGCCGTCCGACTGCGGATGGAATGTCATACTGAAGTCCAACCTGGTGCCCAATGCTTGATGTAGTACTTTCCAAAATCGAGATGTAAACCTCGGATCCCTATCCGAGATAATCAACACCAGTACTCCGTGCAGCCTCACGATTTCTGCTACATACAATTTTGCCAATCTCTGCAGGAAATAGTCCACCCGCACTAGTATGAAATGTGCAGACTTCGTCAACCGATCTACTATCACCCATACCGAGTCCTTTTTAGTAGGCGTGAGGGGAAGCCCACTAACGAAGTCCATGGTAATTCTCTCCCACTTTCACTGCAGAATCTTTATCGGCTGAAGCAATCCTGACGGTACTTGGTGTTCAGCCTTGACTTGCTGACACGTTAAGCACTTCCTACAAATTTTGTAACTTTCCGTTTAAGACCAGGCCACCAAAATTGATCCCGTAGATCCCTATATAACTTACTTCCTCCAGGATGCATAGCATAAGGGCTACTATGCAATTCTTAAAGTATTTTCTGCCTTAATTCCTCATCCTTTGACATACAGACCTTGCCCCAAAAACACAGCACTCCATCGCTGTTTACACTATAGTCTTCTAATTCCTCATTCTGCACTTGCAGCAGCTTAGCACTCAGTTCCCCTATCTACCAACTGTTTCTCCTTTACCTGACTTAACCACGTCGGCTTCACTTGCAACTCTGCTAACAAACTTCCATCATCATAAAGGCTAAGATGTGCAAACATCGCCCTTAGATCCGACACCACTTTTCAACTTAGGGCATCTGCCACCACATTTGCCTTGCTCGGGTGATACTCTATTGAGCAATCATAGTCTTTCAACAACTCCACCCACCTTCGCTATCTCAAATTTAGCTCCTTCTGAGTCAGCAGATACTTCAAACTCTTGTGGTCCGTGTAAATCACTGACCTTTCCCAATACAAATAGTGCCTCCACACTTTTAGAGCAAATACTACTGCTACCAACTCTAGATCATGTGTCGGATAGTTAACTTCATGTGGCCTCAACTGCCAAGACGCATAAGCGACCACTTTCTCGTCTTGCATCAGGACACATCCCAATCCTGTATGAGAAGCATCACAATACACCATGAAGTCCTTCCCTACTTCCGGCTAGATCAAAATCGGAGCCTCTGTCAATACTCTCTTAAGCTTCTCAAAGCTCTCCTACTGCTTATCCGCCCAGACAAAAGGTACCTCCTTCCTTAACAACTTCGTCAGAGGTGCTGCTATTGACGAGAACCCTTCAACAAACCTCCTGTAATAGCCTGCTAACCCCAAGAAACTACGAACCTCTGCCACAGACTTAGGTGGTTTCCAATCTAATACTGCCTCAATCTTCCGAGGATCCACCCTTATTCCTTCCACAGACACCACATGCCCTAAGAACGTAACTTCCTTCAGCCAAAATTCGCACTTGCTGAACTTGGCATATAGCTTCTTTTCCCTTAACACTTGCAACACCACTTGGAGATGCTCATCATGTTCTTCCTTAGACTTGGAATACACTAGGATGTCGTCTATAAACACAATGATGAAATCGATCCAAGTAGGGTTGGAAAACCTGTTCATCATATCCATGAACGCAATTTGGGCGTTCGTCAATCCAAACGGTATTACTAAGAACTCATAATGCCCGTACCTTGTCCAAAAGCTGTCTTATGGATATCTGCTTCCTTCACCTTAAGTCGATGATATCCCGACCGTAGATCTATCTTTGAAACTATCGTGGCCCCTTTGTCGATCGAACAAGTCGTCTATCCCTCGGAATGGGTACTTGTTCTTGATGGTCAGCTTATTCAACTACCTGTAATCTATGCACATATGCATAGTCCCATCTTTCTTCTTTACGAATAGGACCGGTGCTCCCCATGGAGACACACTAGGTCAAATAAACCCACGATCGAGTAACTCTTGGATCTGGGCTTTAAGCTCTACTAACTCCTTTGGTGCTATTCGGTATGGAGCGATTGACACAAGAACTGTACTCGGCAGTAAATCAATTCCGAACTCCACCTCCCTGTCCTGGGGTAACCCAGGCAGCTCCTTCGAAAAGACATCCATAAATTCCCTTACGGTTCTCACTCTACTAACTCCTTCTTCTCTTGCATCCAAAGCACTCACGAAGGCCAAAAATACCTTGCACCCTTTCCGAACCATCTTATTAGCCTATAATACGGAGACTACGTTAGCCAAATAATTTCTTCTTTCTCCTATCATAATTATCTCCTCATCCTCTGGAGTCCTCAACTCCATTTGCTTAGCTGCGCAATCCAATTTAGCACGATGTTCCACTAGCCAATCTATGCCTAGAATGAGATCAAATTCCCAAAAGATAGTTCCATCAAATCGCAGAAATACCACTCCTCAATCTCTAGAGGCACACCAAATATCCTGTTCACCACTACCGCTTGACCTAACGGGCTCATTCTGATCATCTCCCTAATGAGGCAGCTTTAGATACTACACCTAGTGTTTTAGCTACTCTACATGCAACATATGAGTGGGTCGAGCCAACATCAATTAAAGTAAAGTAAAGCTTGTCACTATAAGAACGTGACGGTTATGACGTGCAGTGCGCCACCATCCTCCCTCTAACGAATGCGTACACCGGACTTATTGTCTCACCTCGTGTTACCAACACCTCTACCCAGTGTTCCCGACCTCTTCTAGAACCATTACCTCTGCCAACCGGACCACGACCCCGCGGTGGCTGCTGTCCACCTCTTCTAGCCTGATTAAGACCCTAACTTATTGGTCGGCTCCCGTCTGTTTTCATAGGACAGTCCCTAATCATGTGATCCTTGGATCCACACTTAAAACATCCCCCTGTCTTCTTCCAACACTCTCCCAAGTGCATCTTTCCACACTGAGCACAAGTACGGTATTGTCCTCCCGTGACAACCTGCTGACCTCGCGGCCCATCAACTCTAGGTCTCTTTTGAACGTTCCCAGATGACCCTGATGATCCAAGACCTCTCTTTTGTCTATTCCTATCAGAATTCTGTCTCACAGATTCCTTAACCCCTTTGGCTACCTTAGCCTTCTCTACCAACACGGCAAACTCCCGCTCCTGTTGTGGAGCTATCATCAATCTTAGGTCATCTCTCAGTCCATCCTCAAACCTGACACATCGTTCATGCTCCGTAGCCACGATGCCTCGAGCATACCGGCTCAGCCTTAAAAATTTTGCCTCAGACTCGCTATGGACTTATTCTATCGAACCGACCTTAAACGCCTTCTCTCATGCATCAATATAGCTAGTCCCAATATACTTCTTCTAATACGCCTTGAAATACTCTCAAGTAAGATCATCCTCTGCGGCACCATCCCGAACCGTGAGCCACCATCGGTATGACTCATCATGAAGAAGCGACACCACCCTTTCGCTTTCTCCTCGTGAGTCAGTCCAAATCATCCATAATTCACTCCGTCGCCTCCAAACAATACTCACCAGATCTGGCGCCACACCGATACACCTCGAATACCTCGGCTCCATTGGCTCGAGTCGCCGGTACAAATTTTCGAGCTCCCATACCTCCACCGCTCCACCACCCTCTCAAGAACTCGCAGATCACCGCGATACTACATCATCCCCATCCGATCTCGATATTCAACACCAAAGAATGGTGGTGGTGGCATCTCATTCTCGGACCCTTGACCAGACCTAACGGGTTCCGATACGGTCATTCTGTCTTTACCACGCCCTCACACATTACGACCACGACCCCTAAAACTTATGCCTACGATCGCGATTTAATCTACTTTAAAAAGTTTTATGCATTAGTTTTTGTTCCACTGATTACCCACGAACAAATTTTATGTAAAGAAGTTTAGTGGTAGTTCTTTCGATCATTTCAAGGTTTTGTTTCAAGTCCTCTACCCTAATTCAGAGAAGCACATTCATTCAATAGTATCTACTACACACATTCACCACCTTGAACATTTTCGCCCGTTCCCAACCCAAGGGTATTTTCGTAATTTGTCCTATAAAGGTATTTTGGTAATTTTCCAAATCAAGATATCTTGATATTTTACCAAATAGGGGTTTTTGGTTTTTTTTACAAAATAAGAATATTTTGATAAAAGTTGAGGGTAGTATGGCAATTTTATAAGCTGAGGGTATTTAGTAATTTTACAAGCCAGGGGTATTTCGGTAATTTTGTAAATCGGGGATACTTCAAAATTTTTTTTTAAAAATCTAAAATAGTTTTTACTAATCATAGGGGTAATTTGGTAATTTTAAAACTAAGGTTTTTATAAAACAATGTAGCTAGTCACTTTCGGGTTTTACTTATTGAATTTAGCCTGTGGGTAAGTCCTCTTGGTTAGGGTGAACCGTCACTACACACCAGGTAGGATTCGAGCGGAGAGGAGGTGAGTCACTAGGACTGCTTAAATACCAAGCTCCCCCTGAATCCAATCCTAGACATGTGCACAACGGTTGCCACACTCTTAACTCGGTGATTCACTCACAGGTTTGCTTGATTAGACTTTAAATTTTATGTAATTCTGTGTTGAAGTAAGCTAATCCTAGAGTTCAATAGCTCTTATTCTACTAATCTACGTCCCCTAATACCCACATACAAATCACACAGTAGTTAGGAGTACTTACCTGGTGGACTTAGGACCGGAGACTCAGGTGCCATGCCAGAAAACCTGCTCATTCTTTAGTAAAACTCAATTTCAAAATAAAAAAAACGTTTTTAAAAAGCCCTCAAGGCCAAATTTTGAACCGGGCTCTGATACCAAATTGAAACACCCCAAACCCGCCCACAAGCCCTGACCAGATCTGGCATGCTTCTTGGATAAAACGTAGCTAAAACTTGTGTTGTCACTTTGGAAAAATTTGTGGTTTTGTAGGTAATATGTTTGAGTTAAAAATTGTGTCGTTGTTGAAGTTTGTATTTTATTAAAATGTTATTTCTTTTTTTTTAGAGCTTATTATTATTAACTTGAAAACCGTAGGTGTTTAGGTGTCAAAACATTGGAAGTTGTTTTATGAAAATTTGTTAAACCGTTTGCTTAATGTTAATCGTATCGGAATAGAAATTAGAACGTAAACTTTAAACAGTTAAACAGTAATGGCCTTATTACACAAAACAAAACTTGAAATGAATTCAAAAAACATAATAAGAAAACCCGAAAATGCTGAGCTGAGCATGGCCAACACTAAGTCCCTGCCGACCCGGTCCATTTACTGAGTATCACCTGCAAAATGTTAGCCCACGAAGGGTGAGTCAACATACTCAGTGTGTAACAACCATCATAGATTCTCAATCGATAAAACATGTTATATCACATATAATAAACATAGGCAATGATGCAACCCATACCCACCTAGATATCCAACCTCTACACATCACCCGTACCTGCCAATCACACCGTAGGGATTACTAAATTGACCCTCCATCCGCTACACACCATCGAAGGTAGTCGCGAGTTAACGCACATCGCCTTATAATTGTGGCATAGCGACGGATAATGTGATGAGTCACCGGATTCATAATATGTGACATAGGTCACTAGATAATATGGTAAAACCACCAGAACACTTCCCCTTTATCATTATCACCCATATGCCCATGCAACATACAAATCATATAGATATCAAGCAATCTACCTTACCCCATGGCCATAACGAAATTTCTCATATTTTCATAGCAACGTTCATAAACATTATTAACGAGTATTGAGGGGTACATACCTGAATACACTGCACCATTGAATGGTACCCTTAGTCATATTCATTCATTGCTTTATTAACATATACATAACATTATTATTAATCGGGAATTTAGGGTGGGTTACACACCTGACTATCCGTAGATCTAAGCAAAATCTCGAAACTAACGAGATCTCGAATCGTTTGCCTTCCCCCTTCTTATAATCGGCCAACACTTGTTAGCAACCAAAAGCCTATTTGGCTCAACTAGAGATCCCGAAGGATATGTCGCATGGAGATATCATCTTACCTTTATACCGATTTGGTTTCCAACCAAATCCCAAAACTACGTGGTGCACTTCCCTTGCAATCGGCCAACCACTAATACACACAAACGGTTAGCCTTCGATTTTGAATAATAAAGAAACAGATCTACACGCTAGAACCCTTACCTAGATCGGCCACTAAATCTCGAAGATCTTCCAAATCTGGTTGTACTCCTCTCTAAGAATCATAGTTAGAATCGGCAACCCTCAATAGGTAATATGGCCTTTAGCCGAATAGTATGTCTTACTTACCTTGGATATCCGAAATCCCGGAAGATCTCTCTTAAACCATCGGCTACAAGTGGATCCCGAATTCTCCCTTCATGGTTTCGGCCAAAGAAAATAAGAGAAATTAGATCCCTAGATTTCGGCTAACCAAATTAGTCAAGAAGAGAAGAGAAGTAGGAAGTGTACTTACTAGAAGATTTGGCTTTTGATCTAGTGAATAATTTGGTTCCAAAAGGGTAGAGGTACAATCGGCTATGGCCAAGAGATAGGAGATTCGGCTTTTGAGAATGACAGAAAAAGAGAAAGATTTTGGCTAATGACAAGGAGTGTTTTGGCTTTAGGGACTTATGAAAAGAAAAGGGAATGAGGGGTTACACAATTCGGCTATGGCTCTCAATGAAGATGGAATTTTCGGTCACAAGAAAAGAAAAAAAAAGTATAGGATTGAGGTTGAGAGGAAGAAAAGATGAGTAGGAGGTGATTAGGAGATTTCGGCACGCACCCCCTACTACAACCCCAAAACCGATTATGCCTCTCCTAGAGTCCCACATTCGGCCACCTCTTCATCACTTATCCAAATCCCCCTTTTCACTCCTACTTAGCCAAATCTTTAAGCTGTCAGACCAATCTACACTTCATCCATTCGAGTCCCCTGTCGTCCATCATCGCACCTCCTTCTTGAACAATAAAAGCTCCAAAATGCTTCCTTGTTTGCTCGAACCTAGATCTCTTTACACTTCCTGTGGCGTCACCTCACAAGGCCCTAAGTAGTGCCTCTTTGCCACCTTATCAGCTTAGTACTTGTGTCCTAAGCCACACAATAAACTCCTTAAGGCCTAGCTCCCTTAGTTCCCCTTTTTAGGCTTAAAATCAGATATTTTCCTAAGGCTTCTACCTACATCCCAAGGTTCCTGAAGCCCCAAAATACATTTAAATCACACACAAGCATGCTACCACATACATTTAAGTGAAAATACATAACTCCTAAATCCCAGATATTACAGAACAAGCACCACAGGCCAAGTACTGTACGTTGTGCTCATGAGTTTGTAAGGGTTAAATCCATCGGATGCTAGCCCAAGCCTTACACTCCGAGGATCGCTTGCAAAGCTTGGAAATTTGGAGTCAAAAGATTTCCAAGCTAAAGAATCTGCAGGATGCCTTAACAACTCATCATCTGTTCGTCCATCACGGTGCCATGTCATTGATTCGGCTGTCTTTGACGACATGAAAAGTCGTTGAAGCCTTGGTATTAGCGAAAATACCGTAAAATCTTAACTGGATGATTCCTTGACTGTGTATCGTGTTCATCCTCGTTACCGTCTTCGTATTTCTATTAATCCAACGGATTGGCCGCATACATGACAAACCTTTGTTGGTTTATCCGGTCGCCCCAATACAACATGCGATCATTTGGGCAACTGTGAATTTTGTTGTAGCCAAGGCCCAAATCCTTTATCAATTTCTTCATGTCTTTGGAAGATTGAGGATTTTTGCAAACGGAACATTTCTTGCGAAACTCTAACAAAGATTGTCAACGATTTTCGTCCACCCCAAACATTTCAAGTGAAAAAACGAATACAAAATGACAATTTGGAAAATTTTGATCCCTCATACGCTTCTTCATTCATTTCACCAAGTAACGTGTAGAACCTCGCCGCTTCTTCATTTGGTTGTTCATCCCAGACACTTCTTCTTGTTTCGGTGAAAGTATTTCCACCAAAATTATGATCATCGGTTGCACCCAAGTCGTGGAAATGACCAAACCATCATCACAAGATATTAAAAGTATCCTCAACATGCCTTCCATGTTATCATCCCTAACATTCGATTGAAAGCACTATGAGGATACCCTAGATTCATCGATGAAGATGCTCCACTAGATGTACACTCTCCATGAAAAACTATTTTTGTCCCCGGACAAAGCCATTAACAACTAGATGTTCGTAGACCACTTCACGATAATGCCGATTAATATTGCAACACGCCTTACACGGCAAAGAATCATATTCTCTTGGCTTGCATTTTGAAATGCGAAATTCAAAAAGTTTCTACTCCATTTCGATAGCCGTTGCTTACCCTTGACAATTTCATCCAACTCCTATCCATATCGTAGTTGTTGAAGTCTAAAGTTGACAATAAATTACACTACTAAATTGTTAATTAATAATTTATGTAAGTAATGCTACGATCATATATATAATCGAGAACTATGTAATTTATGTAAATTATGTAAGTTATGAAGTTTGATCTTAACTTAAAATTATGTAAGTTATGAAATTTGATCTTAAACTTATGTAAGTTATGAAATTTGATCTTAAAATTAAGTAAGTTATGTATTCTTTAAGATTCATCATACGTGGCATTGTTACACCTAGGGAGGATCCATTATATCGATTGTGAGATATAAGGCAACCCGTCAAAGTTTCAAACCTATATACTTTGAATCATTTTTTTCTATACAAGTATTATGTAAGTTATGAAGTTTGATATTAACTTAAAATTATGTAAGTTATGAAATTTGATCTTAAAATTAAGTAAGTTATGTATTCTTTAAGATTCATCATACGTGGCATTGTTACACCTAGGAGGATCCATTATATCGATTGTGAGATATAAGGCAACCCGTCAAAGTTTCCAACCTATATACTTTGAATCATTTTTTTCTATACAAGTATTATGTAAGTTATGAAGTTTGATCTTAACTTAAAATTATGTAAGTTATGAAATTTGATCTTAAAATTAAGTAAGTTTTGTATTCTTTAAGATTCATCATACGTGGCATTGTTACACCTAGGGAGGATCCATTATATCTGACTGTGAGATATAAGGCAACCCGTCAGGTTTCTAGCCTATATACTTTGAATCATTTTTTTTCTATACAAGTATTATGTAAGTTATAAAGTTTGATCTTAACTTAAAATTATGTAAGTTATGACATTTGATCGTAAACTTATGTAAGTTATGAAATTTGATCTTAAAATTAGGTAAGTTGAGATGTTGTGAGGGTGCTTAGAATTTGAAATAACTTGTTTAATAATTTATTTTAATTCGAATCTTATATCTAATGTCAAGTCTATAAAATAGTTATATAATAGTAATAATTAGTATGTTTTACTAACCTTTTGTGTTGGGTTTGTTATTTGACTATATTAAAATATAGAATAAATTTTAGAAAATTAAAGATATCGGGATAAATTATTTAATTGGTCAGTTACTAAATATGGTTTAATTGAATAAATCACTAAAAATAAAAATATTAAAAATAATTTTATTTTTTAACTTGGTTTAATCGGTACATACTTATTTTCAAGTCAATTAGTCTAATATTTTTTCCGAATTGATAGCCCAACTAGTTCAAACGACCATGACTTTATGTTTGATTTACTATAATAGAATAGAGCAAAATTTGAATAGGATTACATTATTTGGTTGAATTACATGTTGATAAAGAATAAGTAATAAGTGTGAAAATAACATTACTACCCTTAAATAAATAATATTTTATTTTTATGTCAATTTTATATAAATTTGATTTTTAACTATTTCATTTCTATAAATCATTTACATATTGTTGTTGCAAATTTAAATGATTTTAAATTACTTCTTTTAAAAAATATTAAATAATGATCAAAATAAATTTTTATAATTGTTGACTATATGTCGTGTATTATTTGAATACTCATACTAATGATATAAAAAAAATGAGGGCAACTATATGTAAACAAAGTGAAAACTTACCAACAAACTAACGGAGAACAACTTGTACAAGAAACTTTATCAATAGCACTACGGATATTAAATCGAAGATTAAATGTAACTCTTGATTGAACCGAAGTTGCGTATGAGCAGAATCGATTAAATGACAAACTTGAATGTCCCTGAAAAGCAAAGAAAGTAGTATTTAAATAATAAATCAGTAGTGGTTCAATTCAAAGATATATAATGATATCTAGAAGCAAGAAAGTAGTGTTACTAATGGGGATGTCAATTGATAACAATCAGCAGTTCACACCTCAACTTACAACACTTTAACATCCCAATTAACAACAGTTATACACCTCAATTATAGCAATAAACACCTCAATTTCCAAGAACTAAACAATACAATTTGCAGTACTTAAAACAATTCAATTTACAACATGTAAACACTTCAATTTGCAGCACTTTAACACTTCAATTCAAAGCATTTAAATACTTCAATTTGCAGCACTTTAACACTTCGATTTACAGCATTAAAACACTTCAATTTGTAGCACTTTAACACGCGAGGATCACTTCATTTAAATACTTCAATTTGCAACACTTTAACACTTCAATTTACATCATTTGAGCACCTCAATCTACAGAAATTAAACACTTCAATTTACATCAATTAAGCACATCAATTTACAGCAATTAAACACTTCAATTTACAGCATTTAAACACCTCAACTTACAACATTTTAACATCCCAATTAACAACAATTATACACCTCAATTATAGCAATAAACATCTCAATTTCCAGGAACTAAACAATACAATTTGCAGTACTTAAAACACTTCAATTTACAACATGTAAACACTTAAATGTGTAGCACTTTAACACTTCAATTCACAGCATTTAAATACTTCAATTTGCAACACTTTAACACTTCAATTTGTAGCACTTAAACACTTCAATTTGCAGCACTTAACACTTCAATTCACATCATTTAAATACTTCAAATTGCAACACTTTAACACTTCAATTTACATCATTTGAGCACCTCAATTTACAGCAATTAAACACTTCAATTTACATCATTTGAGCACCTCAATTTACAGCAATTAAACACTTCAATTAACATCATTTAAACACCTCAATTTGCAGCACTTTAACATCTCAATTAACAACATTTATACACCTCAATTACAGCAATAAAACATCTCAAATCGAGAATCAGTTAATCTCTTCATAACATGCAAATGTTTATTAAAATATGAAATTTATTATTATGAATAGTGATGTTGATAATATTTTTGGTTTAAGTTAAAAGGTTTAATATAGTATTTGGTGCTAAAATATTGAGAAAAAAATATATCAAATTTACAATATTGTTTGACATTTTTAAACTAATTATAATTATTTTATAATATGATAAAAAACATATTTAAGTTGTTAAATAATACAATTAAAATTAGTTTTGTTTTCAATAAGAAATAAAATAGTTAATTTAAAATATGTTTAAAAACTTATATCGCTATCGAAATTAATAACAACTATTTTAAAGATCTTGCAAAATTAAATTTGTTTAAAACCTATTTAAACATGATATAAAATTACTTCAATCATTTATAATTTTAAGATTATAATATATGTTTAGCATATACTTTTCAAAATGTGCCTAAAGAATAAAAAATAAAAAAATTACATTTCAAATTTGATAATACTTTTATAAATATATATGTATTTATTTAGTACATACTTATTTTCGGAAAATGTTTAAAAAATTAGAACTTTATAATTATTTTAAAGTTTATTAAAATGTTATAATGTTTCAAAATTTAAGAATTATATAACATGTTTAAAATTAATTATGATCTTTTTGAAAATAGGTTAAACTTCAAACATAATAATTGTATCTTAAAACTGTTGTTTTATGGTAAACAGCATTAGAAATTATAACCCGTTCATGGCGTTGGTTTATGTTTGAAGGATAAAATCTAGAGATGGGCCCGGATGCTCTTAGATTCTTGTAAAGAAGATAATCTTGTTCTTTGAGATGCTCTTTTATGCTTAAATGAAAGGAACTTTTAAATGGAAAAAAAGTAAGGAAATAAAATTCTCTAGAACAAGAAGAGGTGGGAGATGACCCTAGGAGGGAATTAATACCTATGGCACTTATTTTTGGTCCCTAAGCTCGTTTCTTTTATTAGGCGGCTCGTAAAGTGATTTCACATTGTACCAACTACCAAGTTAGGCTAATAGTGGTTGATAGGAAGACTTAGACCTTTGCCTAACAACATGGTCTCTCTCACGGCAATATATTAATTCCTAACTTTCATATTAGTTATTAAAATTCATGTTTACGTAGGAAACCGAGATAAGCAAAGAAATCTGCGACCTATAGATGATCATGCCACTAAAACCGATGTAAATGTGATAAACATGCAACCTAGTCACCCATTGCTAGCACATCACATGCCCATCCAACATAATTTAGACAAAGCAAGTCGAAACTCAAGTAAAATTCAAGTTCCCACAACAATATCAAGCGACAAAATATATTACCCGATTTGCGAAAATGTTCTCCTTCTTCCTATTTCAAACAATTGCTAATTGAAACTCTTCCGCAAATACAGCAGAAGAGATAGAAGGGCATCAAACTTTGCATTTAAAAAGAACAAAGAGAACCATGACCACATGAAAACCATATAGACAATCTGCACCTTGTTGATCGACCCATCATCAATCACGAACTACTTATGCTATTGAATAGCTCAAAGAGTGCTTCAACTTCACTAACACTAACGCAAAAAAAAAAAAAAAAATCAAGTAGTCAAATTTTAGCAAAGTTAGCAAGCTTTATAATCTATTCCAAGCTGACCCAAATAATCCAAATCTTTCAGGAAACTAAAACCAATAACAAATTTGGAAATTTTCCTTCTTAATAGAATGAAAAGCCATGTTTCTTGACTAAAAATGTTTCACGAAAAATAAAAAGATAGTAAATTATTAAAAACCTCACAATATATGAAGATTTTTTACAATGAACTGCTTCTCACAATAAAAGATCATGAGTCAAAAGTGATAGTGCAAGAGTGAAAGGGTGGTATTTTCAACATATATCCCAAAAACTACATTTATGATAAACTAAACTAAACTCACTCTAATGGTTTTTCATCGTTTAAAAAGATAGTCTTTAGCTCTTCTTGAAGGCCAATTAATTGGATGTTAGAAACTTTCTGCAAAATAGCACACCACCATAGCTCTGATTCTATTCCATAAGAAATAGTTGAAATCTTACACCTCATGAAGGGCTCCAAAATTTCTACTCATATCTTACTAACAATATGGATACCTATATATATATATATATATATATAGGTATAAGATCTCAATCAGTTGAGGCATAATATAGAATAATTTAAATCATTTAACACTGGTGATGATGTTAGACTCATCTAATTGAAACCAACAACTAGGAACACAAATACTCACACAAGTCTAAAAACCCAAAATAACTATAAGACAATGATGCTTTGAACCCCTGTGAATTTATCAAAACGAAAGACAAAAGCAATATTTGCAAAAGAACAATAAATAAAACCCCTTCAATCTTCCAACCACCAAGACAAAGGGCAAAATTCGTTACTTAGAATACGATTTGTCAAAACAACATAAATGAATCATAATTTGAAATCGAAATAAAGCAAAATTATAAAGAAATAATCCAAATTAAAAGAAGGGAAACAAGAGAGCAAGATTTACCTAGCGTGAATAATTTTAACGCTGGTTTTCATACCGAGTTGAGACCAATTGTAAGCAATAGAACCCGCAATCTTCTGCTTCACCACGACACCCAATGATTTCAAATTTGTTCTACCTAATGTAACTTTCGAATAGTGAATACTATACAAATTTCCTTCCATGTGTATATATATATATATATATATTAGTTATTTCAATTTCTTCCACCATAATCTTTTTCTTCTTTTCTATTTATCTTTAGATTTCTTCTTGTCAAGATTGAAGAAAATAAAAAAACGGCGATGGCGACTTACAAGTTGGTCGATGGCGACCATGATCGGTGACGAGCGCGAGATGAAGGCCAACGCGATTTAAAATTGGGATTTTCTATATGGGAAATCAATGGCCGGTAGGAAGGGTGAACTTTAGGGATTTCAAATTGGGGAAAAAGTTGAACAAGAGAGCAAAACGGATGTCAATGAGGGAAAAAGGGGTGAAAATACTTAGGGATTTAGGAGTAGGGAAAAGGGGGGAACTAAACCTACAGGCAGAACGATGAAATGGGAAACAAGGTAAGTGTGATCGTGTGGGTAAAAAACAAGAGAGCAAAACGACACCGTTTTGCCCAAAGAAATTTAACATTTGTGGCGTTTTTAACCAAAAGCGCCGCTAAAAGTGGAACCTATTGCGGCATTTTACCAAAACGCCACTAAAACTCTAATAAAACGGCGCCGTTTTGTTTAAAACATATCTTTTACGGCGTTTTTTAAACAAAACCCGCTAATGCCTTTAAAATTTAAAATTATTTAATATATAAAATAAAAACAATATAAATTTTTTCATTTAAATAAAATCAATATTTAAAAGAATATATAAAATAAAAACAATATAAAATTATTTAATAATAGTATTTTAATTTTTTCATTTAAATAAATAATTTTTTTAAATTTTAATTAATATTTAAAAGAATTAGATCAAATTTGAAATCTTGAAAATTATTTAAAATTTGAATTTATTTAATATAAATTAAAAACAAAGCAATCATATACTCAAAAAACTTTAAATTTATTTCAATAATAGTATTTCAAATTGTTAATATATATTTTTCACACAAAAAACCCTAAACCCCTAACCCCTATCCCATTAACCCCTAAACCCTAACCTCTATCCTCTTAACCCTTAAACTTCTAACATCTAACACCTAACCCAAAAACCCTAAACCCATATCATTTAAACCATAATCCTTAACCAATAACCTCTAAACATTAAATCGTAGACTCTAAACCTTAAACCTTAAATCTTGAAATCTAAACCCTAAACCCATAACATTTTAAACTTATAAACCTTAAACCATAAACCCTCAACTTTCGGTCCTAAATCACTAAACTCTGAACCTAAACCCTAAATCATAAACCCTAAATTTGAAACAGTAAACCCTAAATCTTAAAATCCTAAACTTTAAAATCACAATCCTTAAAACTCTAAACCCTAACCTCTATCCTCTTAACTCTTAAACCCATAACACCTAAACCCATAAACCCTAAAAACGTATCCTTTAACCCTTAATCCCCAACAAATAACCCTTAAACCTTAAATCATAGACTATAAACCTTAAACCTTAAATCATAAACTCTAAACCCTAAACTCAAAACCTTTTAAACTTATAAACCCTAAACATTAAACAATTAAACCACTAAATTATAAACACTAATGCTGAGTTTTTTTTTCCAATTTTTATATTGATACCAAAATGGCGTCGTTTATATTCTGGAATAAAATAGGTATTTGCCCTAAAAACGCCGCTATTTCTAAACATTTGGCGGTGTTTTTTAACAAAAATGCCACTATTTTATTTTTATATTGATACCAAAACGGTAGTTCTATTTAGAAATAAAATAGTTTTTGCATTCTATACATTTATGGCGTTTTTGAACAAAACGCCACTAATGTTGAGTTTTTTCACTTTTATATTAAACCAAACGACGACGCTTTTATTTTTAAATAAAATAGTTTTAATAGATTTTGTGGCGTTTTAGTCAAAGCGCTAAAGTTCGATCTTTAGCGGCATTTTCTAAAAGCGCCGCTAATGTTTCGGACTTTTAGCGCGTTTGTATAAAAGCGCCTTCTTCTTGGGACCTTTAGCGGTTTTTCTAAAAGCACCGCTAATCTTCGACCTTTAGCGGCATTTTGATAAAAGCGCCGCTAATGCTCGGACCTTTAGCGGCATTTTTCTAAAGCGTCGCTAATGCTCGGACCTTTAGCAGCGTTTTTATAAAAGCGCCACTAATGCTTTGACCTTTAGCGGCTTTTTTATAAAAGCGCAGCTAATGCTCGGACCTTTAGCAGCGTTTATATAAAAGCGCCGCTAATGCTCGGACATTTAGCGGCGTTTTCTAGAAAAAAGCCGCTATTTATCGTTTTTAGCGGCGTTTTGGATATAAATGCCGCTATTGCTTATTTTTTGCGGCGTTTTAAAAATGCCGCTATTACGTAATATTTGTGGCGTTTTTCTTTAAAACGCCACTAAAAACGCCGCTAAAAGTTTGTTTTGGTGTAGTGATCACAAATCTACGAAGCAACATCCAAGAAACTTTCTTTTCTAATATTTAACACTGTCCATTAGATCAACTTGGATCTAAGGTATGTTCTACTTGTTGATGGGTACTAATCCACCATAACAATCTTAGAATCGTCTTGGAGCTTGCTAGCTGGACTTTAAAAAAAAAAAAAAGCTTAACAACCAATTACTTGAATAAAAACTTTCAAATAGTGTAATGACTTAAATGAAAACTTTAGAATAGTTCAATGACCATTTTGTAACTTTGTTGAAGTTGAGTGACCAAAACGTAAACTTACTAATAATTTAATGACCTTGTATGCAATTCACCTATTAATGTTTCAACCTTATGTTTTTATTATCGATAAAAAGAAAGCTTATATTTTTTCCAAATTGATATCTAAGTTTGGCTTCAATGTTCACTTTGGTACCTGAATTTCTTTTTTCAATTTGATACTTTAGTTTTTTGTCCTAATTATATACCTATATTTTTTTTTACTAAAGCACACATGTCGTACTTTTATCGGGTCACATGATGATATTCTATCAAATTAAACATTGAAGCTAAACTCAAGTATCGAATTGGGACAAAAAAATCAAGTACCAAGTTGGACATTAAAACTAAAGTCAAATACCAAATTATATATTACCCCAATTTTTCATAACAGACAAAAGGGGTCTTCCTTTTCTTGAAACTGCCAATAATTGAGGGCTTACCAAACAAGATTTCAATCACAGTGAATAGGGTCTGCATATTTTGAACATTAAATCATAATAAAATATTGACTTAGAATTCATGTATGATTTACACATAATAAAAATCAGATATGGGTTAAATATTTTTAAGGTTAATATATTATTTGATACTTAAATTTAGTTTTAATATTTAATTTGGTATGTAATTTTAGTTTTAATGTTCACTTTGATATTTAAGTTTTTTAATTTGATATTAAATTTATTTTGTCCCATTAAATACTTAAGTTTTACTTTAATATTCAATTTGATACTTGAGTTTCTTTTTTTATCTCAATTAAGCACCTATATTTTAATTTTACTAAAGCAACGTATCATACTTTCATTGGGTCGCATGAAGAGATATGATCTTAATATCAAATTGAACGTTGAAATTAAATTCAAATACTAAATTAAACATTAAAACTAAATTTATATACCAAATTTTCATATAACATTGGAAAGGTATCCTCCTTTTCCTGCAACTGCCAATAATTGAGGGTTTACCAAGACTTGGTTTGAATTCAGTTAAGGCAGCACTAATGTGAATGGACTCCACCTTTCCACGTACGAAAGAGCCGAAGTTGCCAAAGAAACCTTTGGAACCCGTGTTAATGTCCCACAGCTAGCTAGCCGTGCCAAAATATCAATATGTGTGCAGTGAAGTGCATGCATGCATGTCCATGTGTTCTATTATTATTATTTTCATATGAAAACAAAGGCCTCTTAAGTGGATTCCAACTCCTCTTTCAACCAAAGATTCCCCCCCCCCAACTTTAGTGTGTGGGGTTTGTTTCCCTTTCAAAATCCTAAACCCAACATCATATAAAGGATTTATTCTACCCTTCATCTTTGAAAACCAAGGCAAGAGGCTCTATAACACATTGCAGAACATTGGGGGCAACTGTCCTTTCGATTAATTCCTTTTGGCGGTATAGTGAAGGGAAATGTTTAAAGTAAAAGAGATACAATTTGTAAAGCTTACAAGAAAAATATTAGTAAAATACGTAACATTAATTATGTAAGTCATATATGCATACGAGATTTGAACCGGGAAGTAGGTCAAGTACTTACAAATATAGTATCACTTGAACTAATTATTATTATTTGATTTAAAATGTAAATTAAAAAGAACAAAGAAAATTGTGCTTTTGGTAAGGTGTGAAGCATGCACATGTTGTTAAAGGAGGAAAGCTTTTATTTTTTTTCTATTTTTTTCCAGTATTTATCTGATAACTTATCCACTTATCCTTTTGACTCAGCAGATATACAACTAAGTAAAAAATAAAAAATAAAAAATAGAAATAAAAACAGTTATCTGACCCAAAAATGGGCCAAATCTCCCTTCATCCAATCATAAATGCCTTGATCCATCATCTTATCTCCAATATTACTGTTCCATTTCTAAGGTACAAACCAATTTTCTTTTATTCATTTTACTTTATTTTTAAAATACATGATCATAAATTTAGCCTTAATGTTTGTATTTTTGTCAGCGTATTCTCTTTTAGTTAAATTAAATCATTAAACTTTCAAAAGAGTCAAATTATTTTTTAACAGAAACATTGACTAAAATATTATTTTTTAACAATGTTGCCGTAATAACCATTATGATCGTACTTCAAGTTGACATGATACTAATTTATCTTCTATATTACATCAACAAATAATTTAAAATGATAAAAATAATAAAAAATAAAAACAAAAGCAAAAAATAAAATGTAGATAAAAATTCAAAAAAAGAGAAAAAATACATATGAATTGCCATACAGTGGTCATGTTTAAAAATTTAATATTGTAGTTAATATTTTCATTAAAAAATTAATTTGACTCTTTTAAAGGTTAATTGTCAAATTTACTCTTTTTAAAAACTAAAGATTAAATTTAACTAAAAAGGATCAAATTGATAAAATCTATAAATATTAAAGATTAAATTTATCATTTTCTAATTTTTAATTATTTGCTAGCATCATATAATGGGAGGGCATTGAAGCATCTTTACCTACATGTTGGAATTTTGGGTTAAAAAAGAGAATGTCAAAATTCTTGAAAAACTTATGGGAAACAAATTTACATATTCATTTATGTCTGATTTTATAAAGTGGATTCGGTCTGTGGATAAGTGAATTTGCTAAAATTCGGTCATAAAATCTTCAAAAAATAAATAAATAAATAAATAAGTTAATTTTTTATTTTGATTCTTATGCTCAAACTCAGATTTTATTTTACCCCTTCAAGTAAAAAATAGACAAAATAGTCCCTATATGTTAAATCAAAGAGCAAACTACTCCTTTCTATTAAAAAATCATCCATTTTGACTGTTAAAAATTAGTGTGTCTGATGAAATAACTAGACAATTACATGTGGCATGCCACATGTACCGCATGCTAACATACATGAACCGATTTTTAATAGTAGATTTGGATGAATTTTTAACAAATGACCGGTTTACTCTTTGATCTAACGTACATTGACTAATTTGTCCACATTTTTAGTAGAGGGGCAAAATGCAGTTCGACTCCTAGTACAAAGGCCTCTATGATTCTTTTACCTCAAAAAGTTTACCTCAATTAAAATGATGATGTGAATTATTTTTAAAAGTACTTACTTATTCTAATAAAAAAAAGGATAAAGTAACGTTTAGTCCCTTAACTTGGCAACTTTTCTCACTTAGGTTCTTAAACTTGTTTTTGGTCCATATTAATCTTGGAAAAAAGATGACATGGCCAAGGGCGAAACCAAAACATTTTTTTGGGGAGTCGAAACTAAGTGGTATATTTTTACGACAGTAAAAAATTCAATTTTATCATTTTAATGATCATGTCTTTATAATTTTTAAAGGGTTAAATTAAACTTTTATCATTTGGGGGGGCAATGTACAATATTTCTATTACTAATTTAAAATTTTATAAATTATAAATGGGCCTAAATAAAAAAATTTCTCATTTTAGGGGGCTAAAGCCCTTGCCAGCCCTTTGGCTCCACCACTAGACATAGCACAATCTTAAAGTTCCATATCATCGTATCAAGTTTAAAGTGTCATGTCATCATACCTTAAGTAAATTCAAGTTCAATGACTAAATTGAGAAGAACTGCCAAGTTTCGAGGATTAATGTGGACAAAAAATATTTAGAGATTAAGTTGAAAAGAATTAGACAAGTTTAAGGACTAAATGTGATTGTATCCTTAAAAAATCCCATTGGGATGAACAAAGAATTTTTTTTTTCTACTCCGCATTAGCAAGGGAAATACTAAGGACAAGTAAGTGTCACAAGGCCATTAGCCTCTTTTCAAAAGGCACATATGATAAAACGTACAACGCACCAATTATATATTTCAGGACTCTTCCTTTCCTTTTGTAATGTGGGATTATTGCACCATTCTTACTTTTTTTAGAGCGTTTGGCATGACACATGCCTTGCCCCCCTAGTTTGGTATCGTTACCTTTTAGGACACTGAAATTTGTAAAGTTATAGCTAATAAAATGGTAAAATTTATGTTTTGATCCCTTAAAAAATTTACAATTTAATTTTTCCCTCAATATTAAATCTCTAGCTTCACCCTTTCATATTAGGGTTATAATCAAAATAGTTAACAACATTGAGTATTTAAGCTAACTAATAACATTATAAAAAAAGGCTAAAGGGTCTTTAAAACCCTTGAACTTTTTCAAAAAAAAATAAAATCAATTAAACCTTATACCATTTTTGCACTCAATTAAGCCCCTAAGCTAAGCCGTTTTAGGGGTTGTTTCCACCACATGGAACACCAAGATTATGCCATGTGGTGAAATATATTATTTTATATTTAAAATCATTAAAATTATAAAAAATTATAAAAGTAATAAAAAATTACAAAATAAAGAATCTTAATTAATTTTTTTTTGAAAAAAATAAAGAGCTAACCTTATAAAAAATAAAGAGATAAAATAGTTAAGTTGTACGTAGAGTTATCGATTGGCAAGCTTTCTATTTTGTTGAATGAAATAATATTAGAAACAGATATGAAGACTCAAAGAAATGGGCAATTATATGAGGGTCTTCCAATTTTGCAAAAATAAAAATATTGTATAAGATCAATAATGGAGGAATATAAAAAGGCAACTAAATTATACATACACTATGTTCTTTGATCCCTCAAAAGATGATAAGCTTTTTCTCCATTCCCTAAAGAAGCCAAAATGGAATTTTTGCTATTCGAGGCATTCTTTTTTCCTCACTCAATTACTACTTTACTTGGCATTTATCTTTACCATCATTGATTATATATCATAATTTTATTTTGTGACTTCAACATTAATTCCATTTTTTAGAGATAATATTACATTAATTTAGATTTCAAATTTTGATATATTAGTTTTGTCCTTCTATTATGCTCAAATTTGTAATTTGGTCCCTATACTTTAATTTAATATAATTTGATGCATCTACTTTTATAATGTTAATAGTTAATCCAAATAGTTAACTATTTTAGTTAAGATTCTGACGTGGTTTTTTTTTCTTAAAAATACTCCTAACTCATTTTGTTGACTTGGATTAACCAATGATATTATAAAAATAAAAATAAAATTATAGAGACAAAATCTCAAACTGGGGTAAAATATAGGGACCAAAACCCCAATTTAACCATTTTTGTGTTATTTTGAAAACTACCCGTAAACCCAAAACTGCTAAATTGGAGGATATGACAAACTTAATCGTGCATAAACCCACGACGTCCAAATTATTACAATAGCAATGGGGCGAACTAAGTTAATACACCGTCGACAAATTAAAATGAAGAATACCACACATAAGCTCTCTCTTTTGAGTTTTTTTTTTCCCTTAAAAGATCATTAACATAAACTAAATTAGTAGATAAAAGGATGGAATTGAATTGTAAAAATTCGAACACTAATGTCAACCAAAACTTCAAACCAACTCGATCGAGTCTTTTACCGATAAACAGTTGACTATTTAAAATATATTTATTTACATTTATGCGATAAAATCTCTCCATGTAAGTTAAATTCTTAATTTTTATTCGATATTAAATTCTAAAGTATCCAATTATATTATTTAAATCTAAAAATAGAAATATGCTCGTATTAAACAAATACAGATATGTAACATTAATCCGAAACCATTGCTTTTCTATGCATTAATAGAGCTACAAGACTTTTACCCTTTGTACCCCAACTAGCTACAAAGATGTACAAAGCTTTTATAATCATTTCTCTCATCTTAAAACAATAATTTTACTACTTTAATCCCACACCCCCCTTTACAAATTCTTTGCTAGGGTGCACAAATATATACTTCCACTATCTTATTTTCTTTTACATTCTCGACTGAGTTCTTAGAGATAATTCTTTCCATTCAACCAGACGTCGTAAAAAGTCCATGACCTATAAAAAACATCCAAAAGAAAAATGAGTTGATCAAAAACCAACTGAGCTAAAACTCGTGTTATTACAATTATTCAGAACTAACCTCATCTGGTTCTTGTAATGAATAGGATGCATTAGTGTCCTTGGGGAACTTGGATACAAGAATACCAAAACCTTGGCCTCTGTCCCTCAATATCTAAAAATGGAAATCAGAAGTATTAACCTAAAATATCCACTGGGTTTCATAGGAACAAAAAATGTTTATTCATTGTATACCTTGAATGCATCTTCATCGGTCCGATCATCTCCGATATAAACGGGAAAGACATCGGTACAGTTAGCAAATCCTATAACACAAAAACATGTTCATAACAATAAGTAGTGATTAAAATATTTGTTGGTGATCAGAGAATATCATGTTATTGTGTTTTTATTTTTCTACCATTACCAAATTTTTAAAGCCAAATAAAGTAATGCCTTCTTGCTATGGCTGCTGTTTACTTTAAAAACTTTATGGATATTATAATATGATTAAGTAATATGAACACGCAGACACGAAGTGCACACGATTTTAAGGACCAAAGAACGTGTAATAAAAAAGAATAATTTGGACAACTTTTTAAAGTAGAGAAAGAATGGAGAACTTACCAAGAGATTCTAACAAAAATTCAAGGGCTTTCCCTTTGTCCCATTTGATTGTAGGACGGATTTCCAAAACCTGCATGTTACGAAAAACAAATATAAGATATCAGTTTCGTAATTCATTGATAGACGTGTATGAACTTCTACTCGGTTAACTCCAAATGGCTCACCTTTCGGCCTTGAGTTAGCCGAAGCTTGGGGTAGTCTTTTAAAACAGACTTCACTTGTTGTGCCAATTCACTCCACTTCTGTATTTTAAAACGCAGCAAACAATCAGGTGGTGGCAATAAAGTTTGATGAATGGTGATTTGCTGTTTTTCTTTTGTTACCTTTTCATCAACACAACGAAAGTGTACTGAGAGACAAAACTTGTTGTTCTCCACTTTAGCACCTGGTGTTGATTTTGTAGTTTCAACCAACTGTTTATAAACCTCATCAATCATGGGAAGAAATTCACTAGCTGGTTGGAAAAGAACAGATTCAGTATCCTGTAAGAGTAACAAAGCAAGGTCAAAAAAATGTGGTTGGTTTCGAGTTTAACGCAATTGGTTCATGCAATAACATGTACGACTTGACTCACTTTGTTAGATTTGGAACCTTTTTCAGGGCCTTTAATGTCCATGCCATGGCTTCCAGCATAGTATAGCTCAGCTAATTTGACAAAATTATACACCTTGTCCCTGCATCTGCCACTCACTATAGCTGTAGGGAAGCATTTGGCTACCTTTCTCACTGTCTTTCTCATCTGGTGTAAAAAAAAATTAAAAAGTGGGAAATCAATGTTAAAAACAGCACAGAGAAAGTAGTCACTGTGTCATATTAACAAACAGCTAACCTTCTTAGACATGAAAGCCCGATCTGGATCGGCTACGATTGGTGAAAGAGTGCCATCGTAATCAAGAAACATTACGATTTGTTTCCCTTTTGATGCATCGATTATCTGTTCGAACATATCTAGTGCTGATGGATGGTTTAGCTGAACAATTTAATCCAAAAGGAAAAAGAAAATCAGAATCTTTATGAAAGGAAAAAAGAAAAGAAAAGAAAAAGAAAACCCATTTGAACTTACATTCCAGGAACCTTGATCATCAGCAATGGACGGTGCTGATTTCATATGAGTTGGAGAAGAAGCTCTCATGGAATCGACCCATGAATTAACTCTAGCTCCGGCATTGATTTCGAGGTTTTGAAGCAATTTCTTTCTGGAAATGGAGATAAAACCAGGTGGTGCCGGTGGTTTCTGTGCTGATTTTGGATCAGAGACCATGTTTTGACCGGCGGCGATGTTCTTTGGTCTTTCTTCAATGAAACTCACTGCAATAAATAAGAACAAACGCAACATTCAAAACATTTTCCGTAAAGGTAAGATACCTTAAAAACCGAAGCACAACGGTTTTGTTTTTCGTTTTCCCACTCCCCACCACAAAAAAAAAAAAAAACCAGAACTTACCCATTTTTGGAAATTAAGGTAGTTAAAAGAAAATCTCAAAACCCAACAAGTGTTTGGTTGTTAATGTTAATGTAAGAGGAGAGTTCAAAATTCCAACCAGATGAATTTACAGAGTACTCTGTTTTTTTTTTTTTTTCCTTTTTTTTCTCTTTGAAACCCAAAGATTAAGGAACTGAAACAACAAAAAAGAAGAACCCAAAGATTCGTGAAAAACAAGGAAGAAATGAAGGGAAAATATATGGAAGAGAGGAAGAGTGAAGGGAATGTATGTGAGTGAGACATGGAGGAGTAGAAGCTGGTTTTTATAAGCCAAAAAAAAAAAACCAGACATAAACGGACGACAACGAAACTCTTACAAAAGTGTGGGACCCATCCTAGTTGTTGATTTTGGGGCCCATATTAGAGAGAGAGAGCTGTTTTTTTTTTTTAGGAAGGTAATTAAGCTGCTTTATTTTAATTGGCTGCTAGTGGTCAAGCCACGTGGAAGACATTGGTTAGGATGATACAGATGATGTGGGTTTCTGACACGTGGATAACCAAGTCCCATGTTAGACCCACTGGATTGTGGGAGCTGTATTTTACTATTTTTGTTTTAATTGGATCCTATTTGGGTGGATTTTGGATCCACCAGCCACCAACTTGTCATGAAATGTTAAAATTGAAATTATGGAGCTTGACCATGAAAATCCTTCATTTTTTTTTTCCTCGGGAGTAGGGAGATTGAGTGTTAGGGATTGAAAAAAAATTTGATCTATTTCGACCTGAATCGATTTGATAGTGTTAAATAATTTTTTTAAAATTAAGCATTAAGATGTGATTAAACAGATTGAGATTAAATCGAGTTTAAAAAAAATCCATCTAATATAATCTTATGATAATTACTAAAATACTCTTATATAATATTAGTTTAAAATATATGATAATGACAAATAAATATTAGGTAAAGTGGTGAGATAGATTCCATTTTTATGAGAAAACAAAAATTTTAACGTTCAAGATGATATTATTGAGAAGAAAAGTCAAAATCAAACTTCAAACATAAATCGTAAAATAAATATAGAGTATATATATATATATATTAATATTTACTCTAGAAAAGAATTAATAAAATAATCTTTCATTGTGATGAAAATATTTGGAAATTTAAAAGATGTGATATATCAAGTCAGGCTAAAAATCAAGTATATATCTTTGATTTTTCAAGTTAAGTAAATTAATATCTAACTTCAAGTTGAATTGAGATGGGGATGCGGATATTTCAAGAAAGACATCCTTAAATTTATATTATGCCATAATCAAATCATAACTAAATTCAGAATGAAGAAAATTTTAAAATTTTGTTTGAGGGACATCAATCTTTTTTATAAACATATAATAAATTTATGATGTATGATTACAATATATATATATATATATATATGTATATATATATATATAAATTACATGATTGGAGGGGCATTTGCATGCTATTTCAATGCCCCTTGTATGCAAATGCAAAACTAACAACTTAAAACCCACCCTGTTAAGCAAAACCAGCTGCGAACAGTACACTGAATGATAAATATATTTCCGCCCTTTCAAAGTTGATAAAAGTCAATTTCCTCAATTTTTTTCTATAAAGGATCATGAAAATTTTGCTTTAAATTTACATGAATTTTATTCAATTATATGTTAATCCATTGGGGGGTAACTTAACAAAATTGATATATTTACTATAAACCTAACCCTCATTTATAGGCCAGTACTTTGGCATTGTTTGCTCCCATCCCTAAACCTTATTTGTTGACCAAATTATCATCAAAATCTATTACTTTGTATTTTGCTTATATACGCATATGGCATAGTCAGATATAAAGATGTCCGAATAAGTAGAATTAAATTATTACATTATAAATGAACCAAGAACAAATTTCAATACAAAGCTAATTATTTTGGACTAAAATCTACGTATGACATCAACATATGGAGAGATTTTGAAACCCACATGTATAACTGTACATAATAATAAATTTTGTTTATTATTAATCGATAATATTTATGTTTACGATAAATTAATCTTTTGCTAAAAGGTGGTTTATTTAGTCTTGACTTATATAGAGCAATAGTTAAAGTTTTTGTTAAAGAATTGTTTAATATGAGTTTAAACCATGAGAACCTATCCCCACCCAACAAAAAATAATTTGTTCAAATTGTTGTTTTATTATTGAATTATGAGTATTTTTAATCCACGAATAAAACTAAAGAAAGTATCAATCTATCATATTTTCATTTATTTTTGAATATGTTTGAACATTTTTATTAACCATACATAATATTATTTATTTTTAGCTAAATGTTATTCGTATTGTTTTTTCTTTATGGAGTTTGTATGAATCAACAAAGACAATTTTCCATGTCAAGTCAAAATCCCAATTGACATATTGAATTTGATAAATTATTGAAAAAACAATATCGAATATCTTTAATATCTTTTAAAAATTCAATTTTATTGATGGATTTAGAAGAACGGTGTATTTATTTGTGATTAGTGTAAAAATAATAATGACGATGAGATTAAATATTATAACGACACTATAACGTGAGATAAAAAATAAACTAAAACACCGCACTCTATCGTCTATCTAAATTAATCCTTAATCTCGAGTTTTATTAGAATTCAATGCGGATACAACGAAAATAGAGGGAAAAAATATCATTAACTTAAACACGGTTTTCCATAATTTACAGTACTTATAGCCTTAAGATGTACTGGACCCTATCCATCATATAATAGCCACCTGGCAATGTTAAGAGTTTTTTTTATTATGCTAACATTATCATTTGTTATTTTAAATGCAATCAATTCTTGATGAGTTATCTTATTTATATTTACTTTAAAAATATTTAAAAAGTAATATTATTTTATTAATAGATAATATATCTAATCTATATTTACTATGTTGAATTTCCAATTTTTATTATAAAATAATAAATATTATTATGAGAATATTTTATTATTTTATATTTTATAACAAAATTTATATATATATATATAATAAGATTTAAATTTAAAACATTATGAATAATGCTATCATTTCAATCATAAATGCATTATTATCTAATATATATTAATACATTAAATACATTTGATAATTAACATAAGCCCTATTTGGTAATTGGTGATAGCTAATAATATATAGTTGATTACAGTGATTGGTTTGACCAACTAATTCTATTAACTATTTATTTAAAAGTGTTTGGTAAATCTTAGTTGATAGTTGAAAGTTGATTGTGTAAAATGACAAATAATGGCGACACGTTTTATTGTTAAGTATTTATTTATTTATAATACTCGAGTCTTTATTGGGTGAAATTATTGAAATAAAACACTATTATCAAGGAATTAAAACATCCATTAGAGAGATTAATTAGTGAATGTTTTTGAAATTTTAAATAAATAAATTTTTAAATTCCTTATTTGCAAATGTTAACCTTGTGGAAATTGATAAATATTAATAGTGTATCAATGTAATTGTAAACTATATTCTTAGTGTTAATTATGTCATGTTCTTAGTATGTAAATTAGTGATAATTATGTCACACTCGAATAAATTTGTCAAGTAGCATATTTCAATTAATATAAAGTTGCATAAGAGATCATTTTACACAAGTAAATTGAAAATAAATTAAGAGTACGTAAATATTCAAGGATGAATGGGCTCGATTGAAAATTTCTCACGGCAATTTTGATATTTGTATATTTACAGTTGAGTTTTTTTTTTTTTTTTTTGAGATTTACTTTAGACTTTAGAGGTGAAAGTGGAAATAGGAGAATGAAAACTACTGATATCTTCACACCCCTATTTGGTTTGAGAGCATATGGCAAAGAGAGTAATTTTTGAGTAAATATGATCAAATATGTCATTTCACATATCTCATTCCTAATCAATTGTTAAAAAAGTTGTCCATCCCAGCATTTTTGCTTTGAAGGTTTTAGCTCAAGAAGTTCTTACAAGCCTTCATTCAACAAACAAACATTGCAATTAGAGGATTTGACTACTCAATCTTCTATTTGTGCTCAAATCAACTAAAAAAATTCAAAATTCTATTTACCAACCACTCAATAATATTTAAACATAAACCCTACTTACCTTATCTAATGTACACACAATCTCTCAAGAAAAAAAAAAAAAAAAAAATTATCATATCTTAAGACAAAATTAGTAAGGATATGAAAAGAAAATTAACAGCGTTACATCTAGATTAATTTAACCTTAAATTTTGAATTGATGTTAATGTAAAAAACTTATATAATAATGTTAAAGAAATAATAATTTTTTTTAAAAAAAGGAAAAATAATTGCATAGGGTCAATGGACCATTCCTAGAAAACAGTGGCTGGACATGTCAGGTTCATATGAATTCGTTTTATAGTTTATTCTGACTTCCTCGTATCTTTTGTAGTAGAAAAAACCCACAAATGTCAACTAAAGATTACTTGCATGCCAAGTTTACGTGTCATAATAATTAATATAAACAATACTGTACCAACTTAATACTATCCACATGTATTAGGGTTTTTAAATTAAAGGTAGGATATAGATTGGATTATGAAAAATTGTAATAAATATATTTATTAAAATTTTATATAAAAATTAAATAAATCTTCAGTTAAAATGCAATGTTAAATGATTGAAATTTATTGTGTCACAGGTTAAAATCTTACTATTATTTAGTTTTTATTAAATTAATATTACTTAATTTGTATATAAAAGATATTTTGATAATTTTCTAATTGAATTGGCGTTTAATTGACTCGTGACATGTAAAATACTATGTGTGGAGTTTTGATCCAGATATTATTATTGTTTAAGTTCGACCAAGCTTAAAGTTCGAATAATTTTTAAGTAGTAATCAAATTATACTTTATATTGGTTAATTTTGATTATAATTATTTAATATTCTAGAAGATTATTTGAATCTATATTATGTTGAATACAAAAGATTCTTATATTACATGGTATTCGTCGGGTTTAGGAAATTTCACATGCAAAAGGCTGGGATTTTTTTTTTGTATTATATAATTGGAAATTTTTTAGACAACTTTCGGTCGAATAATATACACTTTAATTAATTTTTTAGATACCTTAGAAGATGCAAAATGCTTCCCAACTTCATTTATTTATTTTTAATTCTGAACAAAAAAGTGAAATAAAAGCCCTAAAGAAATCATTTCTTAATATTCTCAAAAAAGTGTAATCCCGTGTTCGTTGCCTAAACTTGCGCTTTTCTTTATCATTAATTATTATTTTTTCTTAATTAAGTTGTTTTGATTTTTTGGTGAATTATAATACAGGATAAAGTCCGAACAACAAATATGATTAGCGTGACTCAAACTCAGGTCATGCTTGAGATAATGAACACCCTTAACTATCATACCGTCACATAAAATTCATATTATTTTCCATTTTCCTTGTAATTTCGCTTTGCTAATATGACCAAATAAATGCGTCATTATAAGTGGAAAAAGAATCAAATTCCATTTTTACGAGTCTTCGTAGAATATTTAGCTTTAAATTAATTTGATTACGTATTTATTGTAAGCATGTGCTAATCAACCTGGTTAATACGAAAGTAATTTGGAAGTTTCGTCATCCCAAAAGTATTTATATATATATATATATATATATATATATATATATATATATTTCAATTAGTTTGTCTTTTTTTTTTCGACGATGTTAATTTTCGGTTTAGTTATTACCCGCCTTTTTCTCCTGCCAATCTATCCTCTCTTTTTTTCTTCTTTCCATTTAGTCTTTGTGTCTTTTTCTTTTCAATTTACAGATATATTTTGTGGGTATTATTATTATCTTTACAAATTGTGATGAACAGATAACGATGCCTATCATTGCTGAAACACCATTGACCACTAACAGTAGTTTCTTTTAGAAAGTAGGTGGCTCTTCGTTGACTTCTTAATCTGTTTCTGTTTTGAGAATATTTCAGAATAATAAATAATTTCATGAGTTGGTTTGGACTCGTGTTGTCTTAAGTTTATATGTTTTTTTGTTTGTTTTTTATTGTTGAAAAGTCTTGCTTATGCATGTAGTCTTGCCTTTGCGAGTGATTTTAAGACTAGTTTTTTCATCGTCTCTAATTTGGTGGATGCTCGGTTCTTTTTCCAATTTATGTCTGCCGCTTTGGATCATCCGTGGGTGATTTCCTTATTGTATTAAGTGCTTGCAATCACTCCAAATATGTTGTGCTTGAGTTGTAATAGAGCCAATTGTCAACATGTCATAATGTTCTATTGATGCTGAGGCTGAAACTTTTGTTGTGTTGATTGAAACTTATCTTTCACCGCCTACAATGGGTATTTGTTATCCTCCTGAATTATATGGTCTCTTTTAAAAAAATATTTAGTATTTCATATGGGTTTGAATTGAATTTGATATTAGGTTTATTTTTATGTTTTATTTAAATAAATTGGTAGCGGTGAGAACAAATTATTATTATTACCTTTTGAATGGTTTGGTTTCCTGGAAATTATGATATAGTAGTATAAACAAATTCAATGAATGAATCCTCCCATAAAGTAATGTCTTAAAAGTCTTGATACCAACATTTCGAGGGCAAAATAAAATAAAATTAAACTAACGTTTTGAATTATATTTAGAATATTCAGTTCTAGAACTCGCATCAATGCCACCTCAAAATTAACAAATATTTATTCTCTTACAAATATAATAAAAATGCTATTGAAAACAAAACAATGAATCTTGCAATTCATATAAAACAACAAAATATAATTTTAATAAAATTTAGAATATATTCAAATGAAGCCTATGATAGATTTATTCCGAAATAAGTTGTGAAAAAAAATATCACACATCATAATTATGTATAATAAGATTCATATTAATGTGTTAGATTAACGTACATTGTATGTATACCGTAAGTTTTGACTTGAAATTCATGTTAGTATGCCTTCTCTTTAATTTTTAGGATGAGATTTTGAATTAGGGTGGTCCAAGAACACCTTTATTCCTTTGTTTAAGTTGAATTTGTATTAGGTTTGTGTATAATAATGTGCTTTTAATGATTTGATTCCAATTATTATATGTTAATGGAATATATATATATATATATTTTGAATTATAGTAATAATTTTATATTCGGATCAATCAGATCTTATAATTCTATTTAAAATTTTAAAATTTAAAGGGTTAAAGAAAATTGTTAACTTTTTTAAATATAAAAATATAAAAAATATCTAAATTAGTCTATTTTTTTTGTTTTTATTTTATAAAAACAAAGAGAAAAATAATTCAAATTATTAAGATCACAGAAATCACTATCTCTATCATATTGTAAAACTGTTAAATGTTTCGTAGGAGCTTCAAGCAAACACTTGCACATCGACCTCCTTGCTAGATATCATCTTAGCTAAATAGTCTAAAACTAGATTTCTCTCTCGAGATACGTTTTATATGCTAAAAGCAGTTAAAACCTCTTTCTGAATTACTGCAACCACATCTAAATTATCAAATTGAATAAGAACCATATCACACCCTTATCTTTGTAAAAGAATTATCCCCTTTAAGATATCCCAAAGTTCAATATTTAATGCTGAACAGACTCCAAAATAACGATTATAACTAAGGATCCAAGTCCCTCTTTGATCACTTATATTACCATTGATAGATCTATTTAAATAATTATGTAGTAATTATTATTACATTATAATTGGCCTGATCACAATAATGAATAAAACTCATAAAAGAAAAAATCAAATTATTTAATTTGACTTACATTTTCTATTGTCTATAGATCCCAATCCATAGTTTATTTGTACTTTTTCCCAACCGTAATAAACAGTGTAAATTTATTATTATTATTCTTGAAAAAAGAGAGTAAAATTTGCTAGCCGCCCACCCAACAAGAAACATCCACGGATCCCCCCGTAAAAACCCAAAAAGAATTCTAACGTGTCGAACACGTGTCTCGTGCAAACCCACACCGTTATATATTTTTTTCCGTCACGACCGTGGTAGCTCCGTAGGTTTTGTTGTGTTGAAAGGCCGACACCACACGTTTTTCGACGGGGAATCTCCTCACATTCGGCCACGTGGTATCACATCAAATTCTTGTTTGAAGTTAAATTTTACGTTTGTTTTGAGTGGGACCAATTCTGCCACTTGTAAGATAAAGGAAATGCCACAGCCATGGTCGGCAGATTCGGGGAGGGGGGTTGTTGGTTATAAAAGTGAAAACGGCGACGTTTTAACTGCATTCTGGAATTCAACATTGCAGGCATGAATGAATGAATGAACCACATTTTCTGTTTTTTCTTTCTTGATTCATAATTTTGGACATCACATGATTTCAAGTCATATAATGTAGTGTTTTTTTTTTCTTGGTACAGTTTATTTTATTTCGAGCCGAAAATTTTCGAAACATAAATTTATTTTATTGTTATTAAATAAAGGAGTGTTAATGCAAAATATAACCTCTCTATTATTGATTATATTGTCGAGCAGGGGTAATATTGGTTCAGTTTGGTCAGAATTTTTAAATTTTTGAATCGTCTATCATAATTCGGTTCAATTCTATATTTTTCAATAGTAATTCTTTGTTTTAATTTTTAAAATTATTTTAATAAAATTAGCTTTGTTTTATAACTTTTAAATATTATTTGACAAAATTTCAAGTTCCTTTTCATAAATATTTCTAAAAAATAAATTTTCTAGAACTTTTAAAATATATTCACTATTTAAATATAAAATAATTAACTATATATTAAATAATAATAATAAAATCAATTTGGTTTCAGGTAACTGTAATTTTTGAACTTACATTTCATAAACCATCCAAATATTTTGGTTCGAATCAATTTTTTACTCAATCTTAGTGTCAGAGCAATCATTAACCTCGAAAATGAAATGTAAAACGAAAATAAATGGTATGGAAAAAACCTCTTCATTTGAGTGATTTACAAAGATTTAAAACTTTTTATTATTTATTTCATATTAATTTAATACACAATAATTATTTAATATTAGCACTTAATTACTTTAATTCAATTAATAATAATACAAAATTTAATTATTTATCTCATACTTAATTTAAATTAATTAGAGGAAATAATAACATACAACCTGTGACTTTGTAATTGATCCGAAAATTTTAATATCAACAAAATCATTAATTTACATCAATCGACCTGTATTATAAAAAAAAATGGAATAAATAGCATCAGCATTGATTTCTAATCGAATATATTTTTGAATGAAGTGACTGTGAATATCATTTTTCATGATATAGTATTTTAGATTAATTTTATTTTCAAACTTATTAAATACTTTATTTTTCATAATTTTATAGACAAATAGAGTTTATACACGTAAACATGATATCATTAATAGCTCCATATTAAAAAAAAAACTCATTTTCTTATATTCCAGGTATAGGCCGACAATGCATGGCCATTTGGTATTGTGGTTACATTATATAATTCTTATAAAAGAAAAAAAGAAAAGAAAATGAATAACCTAATAATACAGATCCCTGGGTGCATGCATGTATATTTTTCTTGGTGATTTTGGAGGCTTGTCAGAAAAAGAATTTATGCTATTTTTAACATTTATTTCGATTCTTTTTTTCTAAAATGCCAACTACTGTTCCCTTGTCTCGTGTTCAAAAGCAGGATTACTAAAAATGGTTTAAAAAAATGGTTTCTTTTAGAATATATTATTAATTAACATTTTAATCACTAAATTAATATTTTATTATTTCTTTTTTATGAACTGACATGTGTTGATAAATTTTTAATTGGATTGGCTATTGTGTTGGGATTTGTAAGTAGAATTATTGAAGAATAGGTTATTGGTCCAATTTAAAGGATTTAGACAAAAAATATTAAGTTTAAATATTGAGATTAGGTAATTATGAGGTGTGGTGGTTGTTTACTTTATCACTTAACGGTATGGTTGAGGGTTTAATCTCCGCTTATGGGAATGAAGCATGTTTCATGGCTAATTGTTGATAATGTACATTTAAAATATAGGTAACACTTGATCTCGAGTAACTCGACCTATTTTCAAATTTATAATATTTTTTTTCAGTCTATGTACTGTTAGGGTAACTAATAAAGTTGGTTAACAGTTAGTTGTTAGCAGTTAGTTGTTACTGTTAATAGTTAGTTGTTAAAGAGCAATTATGTTATGCTGCTATATATATTGTCTTCATGCATGTATACAAAGTAAGCAAGTTCGATATTTCTCTTGTATCTTCTTGATTCTTCAATACAATGGCTTTTGTTCTTTGTGTTGTTGTCTAACATGGTATCAGATGGCCATTGGTCCTTATGGGTTGATCTTCTAAGCTTTTCATGTCTCGTCCTTCAAGTCCGTCCGCTGCCTGTGATGGCTTCCAGTATTACTGGTGGCATTGATAGTAGGTTCTTCTCTACAAAGAAGGTTGTACAAGCCCATTTTGCCCAACCCAAACCCAAATCCAATCTGAAGCCCAATTACAAAACCAATACCAGATCCAAAATTAACCCTAAACCCAAGACCTAAATTACCCTAGCCCAAAACCTAACCAGCCCAATACCCAAATGAAAAAATAGAAAACAACAAACCCTAGGTGCGCTGCACCTAGGGTCTTCGCTCCACCGCCCATGTCACCTCTGCCACCATGTCCATGTCCACCGCCTTCCACCGCCTCGACACGCAAACAATAAACGCAAAAAGACAGAAAACAGCAAGTTGTAAAAAAGGCAAAGGCTATAAAAGCCGATTGAATTTCTTTGTAAAAGGGGTCTTTTTTCGATCAATAAGAAAACGGAGATTTAAAAAAAAACAACAGATTAAACAAAATAGAAATCGATTCAAAGAAAATAGAAACAGATTGGAAAATTTCAAACAGAGATCCAAACACGAAAGTGCAGAGAAAAGTAAAAAAGCACTAGAAAAACAGAGGCCAAAAAGGTAATCTTTTTTATTTTCGAAACTTTTCGTTTTATTTTTCTTTTTGGAACACATAAATATACATATACGTATAAGCATTAGTCTAAAAAAGAAAAAAAAAGAACTTTACCTTTTTCCTACCACCGCTGCGCGGTGGTGGAGAGAACACATTCACGGAATGCGGGACCGAGCTCATGGAATCCCTCCCCTCTGCAGAGAAAAAGAGAGAAGAAGAAAATTTTTTTTTTTTAGACAAGCACCTCAAATGATTTTTTTCTGGGTTTAGGGCTTTATATAGCCCCTCAAAACGACATCGTTTTGGGGCTGGCTTTTAACCCCCAAAATGACGTCGTTTCACCTGGTCCGACCCGAACCCGACCCGCTCCAGGTAGGATCCGCGTGTTTTTTAACCAGAGGGGAAAATTGCGCAATTAGCCCTTCCGCATTTTTGTTTTTTAATTAAGTTTTCAGTATTCGCACATTAGCCCTGAAATTTTGCACGGTTTCGCGATTTGGTCCCTCCCTAAAAGTGCTGTGTTTAAATTTCTAAAAAAATTGCCTCTTTGGTCCCCCACTTTCACACGCGTTTGTTTCTAGCCCCGAACTCCTGTTTTATTTACAATTTGACCCGAAACTTTCGTTTTAATGCAATTTAACCCATTTTTCAATTATTTTACAATTTTTATTATTATTACTATTATTTAATATTTTATTTTATCATTATTATTATTATCATTATTATAAGATATATTTTCTTAGTTTAATACTATTATCATCTATTTGATTTTTATTTATCTATTTATATTTATGTTATTTTATATATATTTTAATTCTCACTTACATAATTATCACATTTTATATATTTCTACTTCTATTAATTTTATATTATTATTATTATTATTATTATATTTACTATCACTATTATCATTATATTTACTATATTTATATTATTGTATTGTACATATTTTGTATCATTATTATTATTTTATTATTATTGTACTATTATCATTATTGTTATTATTATTATTATTATTATTATTATTATTTACTTTTTTACTATCATTATTACTATTATTGCAATTTTATTATTATTTCTATTACTCTTATTATTATTATTATTATTATTATTATTGTTATTACTAGTGTGATAATACTATTATTATTATCTATTTTATTATGTCTATTTATTGTCATTAATTCGTCAATATTACTGTTTTTTTTCCTCTCGCATAACATCGAATTTCCCCTTTATTATTTGTCATATCAGTTTACCTAATGCATCAAGTTTTCAAATAATTGATATTTCGTATTAAGGGTTTGAGAAAATCGTGCCCTAACTTATTGGGTTCCGATTTTTCTTGTTCAATCTTAATAACGGAATACCTTTTTTAAATCGCAATCAAGCTCCAAATAAAATACTTAATCCCGAAAATTTGAAATTTCGCGCCCTAACTTACTGGACTCGACATCTAGATACTTCGGATAAGTTTTTTTAAAATAAAGGGCAATATTCCTAATTTGGACTTTCGAGAACACGAGCCCTAACTCACTGGGTTCTGACTTCTCGTTTGACAAATGATGGGAGATCCTTTTCAAGTATAAACCAAGTTTTAAAAGGCGAGCTTAGTTTCGGGAATCTAAAGTATCGCGCCCTAACTTACTGGACATGATGCTTCATCTCTTTGAAAATAAGAGAGCCTTAGCGTCCCTTCTAGTGCCTTCAAGTTTTGAGAACAATAAGTATCTATTTTCGAATCATTTCAAAGTTTTCAACATTAGGACATCAATCAATCAATTTGGTACCAATTTTGGGCGTATCGAGGGTGCTAACCCTTCCTCGTGTGTAACCTACTCTCGAACTCGTTTTCTAGATTTCGTAGACCAAAATCGTTGTTTTGATAAATCAAACTATTTATTGAAAACAACTATTTTACGAGGTGGCCCGATCACACCTCATCAATAAAGATCGGTGGCGACTCCCTTCTTTTCATTTTTTTTAAAAACCCGAGTCGATCGCATCGTTTACTATTTTATCCAAAAAATAGTTACGACAGCTTGGCGACTCCACTGGGGAAATCGAGGGTCAGGCCATAGATTGATTGATTTCTGTCCTTTTGATTAAAATTGGAAAATGGTTTCAAAAAATCATGCTTCTTTTAATGCACTTTCAATATTGGGTCTCGTAAATACTTTGGCATTGCATTGCACGACCGTTGTGGTCACACCTTTAAGTGGGAGCGAGAAGCTATGCCTTCGTGAGGTATTCACCTCCGCATGGGCTAGTGGACTACTTTCGGGATACATCCGTACCTATGTCTTCGTGAAGTTTTCACTTTCGCATGGCCGTAGGGAAATGTATTCCCCTGAACCGAACTCGGTCCGTATGAGCCTATAATGGGTGAGGATCGAGGAATCTGCTGGTTTGGGTACCTTGAACTTTAGAACTCAACCTCATGTAAAGAGCCTAAGAACCCATCCCGAGCTGAACTATGCCGAACCTTAGTAGTTACCCAGATAGGCGTTTGTGTATTTTACATACTTTATATCTTATTCTGTGGTACTAATTGATGATGTTTTATTTCCTCTGCATGTCATTTCCATTTTTAAGAGGCATCGATTCACGGTCCATTTCTGAGTTAGAAAGCTGGTTATGGAAAGCGAATTCCTTGATAAAGTGGAGGACAATGCGGCCGTCCGCACCTGGTCAGAGCAAAGCCAATTAGAAATAGGCGATAGCTTAGCTGAGGGATATGTATCGGGATTACGGGATTTCACCAATATCAGTGTCACGCAGAATGAACTCCAAGAGTTGAAAGAAATATGGACCCAGTGGGATGACGAGGCAAAGCAGTTGTTCCATAGTACCTACGGTGATCTACCATACCTGATTGATGTCAAAATAGATAAGCACCTATTCCGAGCAATCACTACACCAAATCAGACTTTTAGCGGCATTTTTAGTGGCGTTTTAAACAAAAACGAAACCAAGATTACACAATAGTGGCGTTTGAAGGAAAATGCTGCAACAAAACGATCAATAGCGACATTTTTTTTAAAAAAATGCCGCTAAAAATGATATATAGCGGCGCATTTGAGAAAACATACTAAATCTCCGACGTATAGCGGTGCTTTTAAGAAAACGCCACTAAATCTTGGACCTATAGCGGCATTTTTATAAAACGCCGCTAATGCTTGGACCTTTAGCGGCGCTTTTTATAAAACGCCACTAATGCTTGGACCTTTAGCGGCGCTTTCTACCAAGCGAAAAATATTTTTATTTCAAAACAAAAGCGACGACGTTTTAATTGCAATGTTAAAATGGGAAAAAATTAGTGGCGTTTTTTACAAAAATGCCGCTAAATGTGATCTTTAGCAGCGTTTTTTACAAAATGCCACTAATTTGTTTCTTTCAAAACAGAAACGACGCCATTTTAATTACAGTGTAAAAATGAGATAAATTTAGCGGCGTTTTTTAAAAAAATGCCGCTAAAGTCTGACTTATAGCGGCGTTTGTTATAAAAATGCCGCTAAATGTAATCTTTAGTGGCGTTTTTAACAAAAATGCCACAACATAATTTTTATTTCAAAACAAAATCGACGTCGTTTTCATGTAAATATAAAAAGTGTAAAAAATTTGCCTTAGTGTTAAGGGTTTAGCATTTAGGGTGTAAGATGTGGGTCGTATAGTTTAGGGGTTAATGTTTATATTTTAGTGTTTTAGTGGTTTAGAGTTTTTGATTTAAGGTTTAGTATTTGTGGTTATAGGGGTTTATATATTTGTAAGGGTTTATGATTGGGGGTTTTATGGTTTATGGTGTTTAGGGCTTAGAGTTTATAAAGGTTTGTGGTTTAAGGTTTTGGGTTTAAGATGTTTTAGGGTTTAAAGTTTAAGGTTATGTATTTAGAGTTTTATAGGGTTTAAGGGTTTAAGGCTTATAATTTAGGGTTTAGAGTTAAGGATTAAGGGTTGATAGTTTAGGAGTTATGATATAGGGTTTAAGGTTTAGGGTTTAAGGTTTAGGGTTTAAGGAGGGTTTAGGGTTTAAAGTTTAGGGTTTAGGGTTTAGGGTATATGACCCTCAATTTCGAAACCAAAATCCTTAAAATCAGTTTCTTCTAATTCAAATCCCTAGAATCCTATAACCCAGAAGCTGTTGGATCCAACGTAACCATCGTTTAATCCTTCCTTTTATTGTATTGAAACTGTCTTCCCATAACCCCTAATGATATATGTATCCATTACCCCAATGTTTATTTCTTTAAAATAGGTTCAAATTTTTATCCTTAATTTATATATTAAATAATTTATTATATAATTGTAAAATAGATAATATGAATTATAATATTAAAATTATTATATATATAGTTTGGGGTTTGGGATTATGTATTAGATATTATTAGGGTTTGAAGTTTAGATTTGGGGTTATATCTTTGGGAATTGGGCTTAAGTTTTTAATTTATATATTAAATAATTTATTATATAACCGTAAAAGCAGATATTATGAAATTGTTTATATAAAATTATTTTATTATTATTAGCACTAATACTATTATGATTGATATATTTTAAATTTATAAATATAAAAATAAGTAATTGGATTAATTAATAATAGTATACAAATATATAGATTAAATGATATTAAAATTACCGGCGTTTTATACAAAAGCATACAAAAGCCATCAATAGATTCAAAGGCTGTTTGAAAATTTGTTGCATGAATTAGTGGCATTTGTGAATAAAAGCATACAAAAATATATCGATACAATACAAAACAACATCATTTAAACATTTTTTCTGGCGATTCGTAAAAACTCCACAAATATCATCAAGTATTAGTGGCGCTAGTCATAAAACGCCGCTATAAGTCTATATTTAGTGGCGTTTTCCTAAAAACGCCGCAAATATATATTTACATTAAGCTTCACGACATCGTTTTGTGTACGATTAGTATCGTTAGTGGCGTTTAGCGAAAACGCCATAAAAAGTATGTATTACCGGCGCTTTTTAAAAAAACGCCGTAAAAAATGGTCCATGTTATTACTGGCATTTTAGCCCAAAACGCCACAATATGGAAGAAAAACGATTGCGTTTTTTCTGGAAATTTTTAGTGGCGTTTATTGGAAAGCGCCGCAATAGGGTTAAATTTTCTATTGAAACGGCGTCGTTCTTTATCCATCCATTTTAATTGCCTAAGATATTCTATTCCCCCATTTTCCAATTTCCTAAAAAGCCTAAACCCTAATCCCCTTTCGCATTTCCCCTCCCAATCCCCAAATTTTTCTTCGATTTTTGGTGCGAAATACTTCCCCAATCTCCCTAAATCTATTTCTGTTGCTTTGATTTCCAGTCTCTTCCTTTTTTCCTTTTTCTTGAATCCCTTCTCATTTGTCATATTTAGGTCACTTTCTGGCTCTCACAATCCTTCTAGTTTGACCACCTTGGTACGATTCACTACCGTCGATTGATTATTTAATATTTTCTTTTTATTTTGTTTGCTCGAATATTTATTAGGGTTAATTTTACTCAACGCTTCCCCTTTTTGCGACTTACGAGGAGGAATCGAGTTTTCTTGTTGATCGAGGAACCTCTTGTTTCATCATTAAGAGGTATATTCTTGATTCAATCTTAAATCTGATTGCCATTGAGTTTGATTTGAATTTTTTGGAAGTGAATTTTTTCCCCATTCTTGATTTTGTTGAAAAACTTTTTAAGAACTAAATATTTTAAGAACTAATTCGATCTTAAATTCTAGAAGTGTTTCATCCTTAAGAGGTATGTTACTGAATATTTTTTGGAAGTGAATTCTTTGCCTAAACAAATTCGAGGACCCGCCTATATTGTATAGTCTAAAAATTGCATAGTCTAAAAAAAAAAAACTAGAATTTTAAGAGCTGTATTGATATTGAAGGTAATCTCATGCTATTAAGGGAGGGGAGATTGAGTCTTCTAATACTCCACTCGATTAGTGTTTGAGTCTAATTCAGAAATTTTATTTAATTAGTAATATTCAAAATTTCCAACTCTTAACTCAAGTTCGGGCTTGAGTAATCTAGGTTTAAATGGATAAATGAGCATAATAATTTAGCTAGTTTTTTTTATTCTTGAAATCAATTCTAATTTTGAACACGAAGGTCAAATAAACTTGAGTTTATCTTTTGAGTCTTAAATTCTAAATTTAATTTAAGTTTTTTTTTATTGATTGAGTTATTTTTTTTTAAGAACTGGATTTGGATTATCCCCTCTCCAATAATTTTAAGCTGGTATCTTCATTGAGTTAGTTTTTTTCTTGCCATCTTTTAAATTTATTATGTGAATGGTAATCTATTGATTGCTCTGATGTTATTTGTTATTGGCCATTTATACTTCAGAAAGTATACTTAGGTTATATAAGTTTCTTCTTTTCCATATATTATTTTCTGAAAGCTCACTAGTGCAAACCCTTTCATTCATTCTTTTGGATGGGATTTAGGGGTTTTTTTGGTACTTATAATGAAAACCAGTGGGTTCGGTAGCTCTTTTGTCCTTTGAGTTTGATTTCTGCTTAGCAACTATTGTATATTCATTTCCTCAATGGGGAGAAAAAGTTTATATTCTTATTCGACTTAGTTGCATCTTTATTCTCAATGAGCAGATTTGTTAATTTATCGACATCTTATGGTGCCAAATAGTTCAAGTTAATCATCAAAACTTGAACAATAACAGGGGAAAAAGCGTCTATTGTTTCACAACTTGGTTAAGAAGAGGTACATAAAGCAAGTAATTTTTTTATAGGTTTCTATGCTTTCATCATTTTCAATCGTAATATTTGCTAAGTTATATTTAAATTGTAATAATTGCATATTATTTGCTAAGTTATATTTGTGGTTTATGCTAAACCATAAACCTTACACACTAAAACCTTAAACCTTAAAACTATAAAACCTAAAACCCTCAACCCTAAACCTTAAAACCCTAAAACCTTAAATTCTAAAACCTAAAACTTAAACTATAAACCCTAAAACCTAAAACACAAACCCTAAATCATAAAACCTTAAACCCTGAACCATAAACCTTAAAACCCTAAAACCTAAAATCCAAACCTTAAACCCTAAAACCCTAAACCCTAAACCCTAAACCCTAAACCTTAAACACTAAATCTTAAACCCTAAACCCTAAACCTTAAACCTTAAACCCCAAACCATAAACCTTAAACCCTAAACCTCAAACCCCAAACCCTAAACCCTAAACCTTAAACTTTAAACCTAAAACCATAAACCCTAAACATTAAAACCATAAAACCCTAAAGTCCAAACCATAAACCTTAAACCATAAACAATAAACCCTAAACCTTAAACCATAAATCATAAACTTTAAACCCTAAATCTCAAACCTTAAACTCTAAACCTCAAAACTTAAAACCTTAAACCCCAAAACCAAATCATAAACCCCAATACCCTAAACCCTAAATCATAACTTACATTATTTACTGATCAAATTTCACAAAAATTACCTAATTTTAAGATCAAATTTCATAACTTACATTATTTACCGATCAAATTTCACAACTTACATAATTTTAAGATAAGATCAAACTTCATAACATACATAATAATTGTATAGAAAAAAAGATTCAAAGTATATAAATTTGAAAAACGACGGGTTGCCTTATATCTCACAGATGAGATACAATGGATCCTGCTTAGGTGTAACAATGCCACGTATGATGAATCTAAAAGTATACAAAAATTTCATAACTTACATTATTTACCGATCAAATTTTACAACTTACATAATTTTAAGATAAGATCAAACTTCATAACATACATAATAATTGTATAGAAAAAAAAAGATTCAAAGTATATATTTTGGAAACTTTGACGGGTTGCCTTATATCTCACAAATGAGATACAATGGATCCTCCCTAGGTGTAACAATGCCACGTATGATGAATCTAAAAGAATACAAAATTACCTAATTTTAAGATCAAATTTCATAACTTACATTATTTACCGATCAAATTTTACAACTTACATAATTTTAAGATAAGATCAAACTTCATAACATACATAATAATTGTATAGAAAAAAAAGATTCAAAGTATATAAATTGGAAACACGATGGGTTGCCTTATATATCACTGATGAGATACAATGGATCCTCCTAGGTGTAACAATGCCACGTATGATGAATCTAAAAGAATACAAAAATTACCTAATTTTAAGATCAAATTTCATAACTTACATTATTTACCGATCAAATTTCACAACTTACATAATTTTAAGATAAGATCAAACTTCATAACATACATAATAATTGTATAGATAAAAAAAAGATTCAAAGTATATAATTTGGAAACACGACGGGTTGCCTTATATCTCTGATGAGATACAATGGATCCTCCCTAGGTGTAACAATGCCACGTATGATGAATCTAAAAGAATACAAAAATTACCTAATTTTAAGATCAAATTTCATAATTTACATTATTTACCGATCAAATTTCACAACTTATGTAATACTTGTATAGAAAAATAAGATTCAAAGTATATAAATTTGAAACTGACGGGTTGCCTTATATCTCACTCTTAGATATAATGGATCCTCCTAGGTGTAACAATGCGCGTATGATGGATCTTAAAGAATACATAACTTTCTTAATTTTAAAATCAAATTTCATAGCATTATTTACATAAATTATTAATTAACAATTTAGTAGTATAATTTATTGTCAACTTTAGACTTCAACAATTCTGAAATGGATAGGAGTTGGATGAAATTGTCAAGGGTAAGCAACAACTATCGAAATGGGTAGAAACTTTTACGAATTTCGCATTTCAAAATGCAAGCCAAGAGAATATGATTCTTTGCCGTGTAAGAAGTGTTGCAATATTAAATGGCATTATCGTGAAGTGGTCTACGAACATCTAGTTGTTGATGGCTTTGTTAGGGGTACAAAATATGGTTTTTCATGGAGAGTGTACATCTAGTGGAGCATCTTCATCGATGAATCCGAGGTATCCTCATAGTGCTTTCAATCGAATGTTAGTAGCGATAACATGGAAAACATGTTGCGGGATACTTTTAATATCTTGTGATGATGGTTTGGGTCATTTCCACGACTTGGGTGCAATGATGATCATAATTTTTATGGAAATACTTTCACGAAGGGAAAGAAGTGTACCGAATGAACGACCAAATGAAGAATCGGCGAGGTTCTACGTTACTTGGTGAAATGAATGAAGAAGCGTATGAGGATCAAAATTTTCCAAAGCGTCATTCGTATTCTTCTTTTCACTTGAAATGTTTGGGGGTGGACCGGAAACTTCGTTGACAATCTTGTTAGAGTTTACGCAAGAAATGTTCCTTTGCAAAAATTCTTCAATCTTCCAAAGACATGAAGAAATTGATAAAGAATTTGGGCCTTGGATACAACAAAATTCACAGTTGCCCAAATGACTGCATGTTGTATTGGGGCGACCGCATAAACCAACATTGCTTTCATGTATGCGGCCAATCCCGTTGGATTAATAGAAATACAGAGGACGGTAACGAGGATGAACACGATACACAGTCAAAGAAGCAGACAGTTAAGATTTTACGGTATTTTCCGCTAATACCAATGCTTCAACAATTTTTCATGTCGTCGAAGACAGCCAAATCAATGACGTGGCACCGTGATGGACGAACCGATGATGGGTTGTTAAGGCATCCTGCAGATTCTTTAGCTTGGAAATGTTTTGACTCCAAATTTCCAAGCTTTGCAAGCGATCCTCGGAGTGTGAGGCTTGGGCTAGCATCGATGGATTTAACCCTTACAAACTCATGAGCACAACGTCTGATGCTTGGCTTTGTGGTGCTTGTTCCTACAATTTGCCTTCATGGGTTTGCATGAAACAATCTTCTTTATCTTGTCTATGATTATACACAGAGAGAGAAATTTGGGGAATGATATTGGCGTCTATTTGCAGCCAATTGTTGACGAGTTAAAACAACTATGGGATGGTGTTCGGACATACGATGTAATGAGAAAGAGAACTTTAATTTACGTCTTTGCTTTAATGTGGACTATTAACGACTTTACGGCTTATGCTAATTTATCGGTTGGAGTACCAAGGGGCGTTATGCTTGTCCGTGTTGTCTTTGTGAACATGTTCACAATGGTTATATAATGAGAAGAAGTTTTCTTACATGGGGCATAAATCGGTGGTTATCGGAAACTCATACATTTAGATTTCAAAGTGCTCGTTTGATGGTCTGAAGAGTTCGAACCAGACTCCTTCCATGAGCCGGTTTCATTTATGGGAAGATGAATCAGCCGTAAACTTCGCATAGAAATAGAAGATCTAGGGATGAATCGATGATGAATCGATGAAGAGGATGATCCTAATGAGGCGGACTTGTGGAAAAAAAAGTATTTTTTGAGTTGCCTTATTAGGAGCATTAGATTTTACGCCATAATCTTGATGTCATGCACATAGAGAAAAATGTCTACGAGAACATCATTGGGACTATTTTGAATGTCGATGGAAAATAGAAAGATAATCTTGAGTCGACTTGATTTAGTCCACATGGGAATTGGCGTGAGCTTCATCCCGAGCACTTAGAATATGAAATATCGATTCTGCTTTGCTATTTTTTCAATGTCGAAAGCAGAGAAAGAAGTGTTACGTATGGTGTTGAAGGATAAAAAGTTCCCGAATGCGTACGCATCAAATATATCGCGATGTGTGACTCTTAAGGATCGAAGATTATATGGCTTAAAATCGCATGACTATCACATATTGATGCAAGACTTCTTGCCGGTTACTATGCGGTGTTGTATGTCGAAAAAGGTGGCAGCTCTGTAATTGGTATCAAATATAATGAAAGGCATTTGTGGTAAAGTTTTGAATGTTCAAGAACTTGAGAGACTACAAGGTCGAGCCGCATTGACTTTATGCAATCTAGAGAAGATATTCCCGCCTTCCTTCTTCACTATTATGGTGCACTTGTTAATTCATCTCCCGCGTGAAGCACTTCTTGGTGGACCCGTTTTCTATCGATGGATGTATCCCATTGAAAGGTATTACTTTATTTGCAAAATATTCCTTCATTCACTCAATGCCTTTAGTTGCAACTTTTGATAATGTTGTATATCGTGTTTAGGTTCCTTTCCAAATTGAAGTCATCACGCAATAAGCGTTATCCGGAAGGATCAATTTAGGAGCTACTTGGCGAGAGGAATGTATGACTTTACATCGAGGTATTTGGAAGATGTTGAAACAAGAATGAGCAGACCAAGTAGAAATCTTTGGGCTCACGGATCATAATTTGGCTGAAACTTATTTATTTCAAAGTTTGGAGAACCGATTAAGCGAGTCAAAATTACGAAATTAGAGCGATAGATGTGGGTCCAAGCACATCGATCGTTCTTTTTCATCACGATTCAATGGAACCATTTGAATCGTTCTACAATTTGATAAATACTCATCAATTATGATTTGTTTGTCTTCTAACAAAGTAAAACCTTTTTACCGTAGTGAGTACAAACAAATATTGAGAGCTCGTTCACGATCTCGAAGATTAAATCGACGAAATCAATAAGTTGTTCGCAGAATCATTCCATGAATGGTTAAGCCAAATGGTATGCAATTTAAATTTTCATTGACAAGTAATAATATTTTCTCATAACATTCATAATTACTCGATTTACTTTCGACTCAATAGGTTTGGAGTGGAATGAAGTAAATAATGACGTTAAATGGCTTTCACAAGGCCCAAAGCAGAATAGTTAAAAGATATAGTGGCTTCCTCATCAGCGGATCTGATTTCATACAAGGTATCGAGAGATTGAGAGAACCCAAAATTGCGAAATTGTTGTTGATTCTTCGATTACAAGTTATGCTAGTGCTAGGGACGAGAATCCGGTCGAGGGAATTTGGAATATTACGAACTTATTCTTGACATCATTGAGTTGGATTATTACGGCAAATGCAAAGTTGTCTTATTTCGAGGTGATTGGGCTGATATGAATACATTTCTCGCGGAATTAAAAATGATCAATATGGCTTTACAATGGTGAATTTCTCTCGATTAATTCACAGGAGAACAACTGATGGATGAGCCGTATGTGTTTTCTTCTCAAGTTAAACAAGTTTTTTACTCGGAAGATCCAATTGATGAGGGTTGGTGCGTTGTACTTCAAAACACCCCTAAAGACTTCTTCGACATTGGTAGTGGAAGTAGAGATGACATAGTCGAAAGATCAGAAACATTGCCTTTTCCAAAACAAAAATTAAATGAAAATATCCCTGGTACTAGTCAACAATTTCAATGGGTTCGTCAAGATGTGGACGAAGATATTTACAAAATATGATTTAGTAAGATTTTACGATTTATTATTTATATGTAATATTATAATTTTAATGTTGGGCATGTTATATAATTCAACTATTTTAAATGTCCTATTATTGTTGTTATTTGTTACTAAAATTTTGAATTATTTTATGTGTATTGCGGAAAAATGCCTAGAAGGCGATTGCGAGATTTAAATATTGTCCATGAAACTCCGGATCCGAAGAAGCTAATAGTAGTGAGCAATAAGCGGTTGTTGGATCTTCTATTCTTGGGACATAGATGGCGAGCACTGGAGAATTTGAAAGTAATGTTAAGTTTATTTTACATGCATGTTGAATTTTATTATTGATTTATTTTTAATTTTAATATAATAATATATCATTTTTAATTTGAAGGTGGTGGGACATGCAGAGGTCGGGGGCGTACATTACTTAAAGATTTATATGACTTAGAGCCTACCGATCGTGTTAAAGTAAGGAGAAACAATCATGGCCATTTTGTTGGATCTGAAGCTCATTGTTAGGAGGCTATTTGGGCATTTAGCACGAAATGCCAATATGTTGCCCATTAACTACGAATCATGGCATCACATGCACGATGCCAACAAAAATCGAGCTCTCGAAAATATTAAGGTAACAAAGCGTGAATGTAATTTATAATACTTTAATTTAATTTTCATTTATATTAACTTTTTATATTTTTTTTCTTGAGGTAGATTTAATTTAGAGGTCTCACATGACTATGTTAAGAAGACATTGGGTAAAAATGGAGAGACAATAAAAGCACGCTCAAAAAATAATATTTTAAGAAAGACATAAGCCTCGACGAAAAATTAAGAAATGTTCCACTGGGAATGTTGAGGTACCAATGGGAAGATCAAGTTAGATTTTGGAATTCAAAAAAGGAGAGGTATTACGCACTTCTAAAATCGTATAAATTATTTGGTTTATAGTATTTACTATATATATAATTCAAATTGCATTATGTAGGACCGTGGCGAGTTGGAATAAGCGCAGAGTAAAGAAATTCACGCACAGCGGAGTTCTAGAAGTTTTACTTGTGTAGGTGAGGCGAGGTATTATAATTTATTAATTACATCAAATATTAATTACTTTATACTATTAAATTATATTTTCTACTAAAATGTAGGAAACTTCAATGGTCAAAAAGTTGGATCGTTCGACTTTTGACATTACTTATAGAAAGAAGGATGGATCTCCAGATGACATCCGAAGCTGCGAAATTTTGGTATATTTGCTTAATAAATTTTTTTTATAAATATTTCTAGTGTTTAATTATAATAGTTTAATTCATCGTTTATAGTTTTAAATTTATAATGTTAAATTATGTTGCATTTTTCTTATTTATATATTTAGTTTCTAACCCTTTCATTGATTTATTAGGATAAACTAAAGGAGAAGAAGGCGGAGTATGAAGCGGTACTTGATGATAGTTCTGTTAATCTTGAGAAGATTGATAATGAATTATTACGGATGTTTTGGGTCTGAAAAGTACATTTGCTTGATTGATAGTTACATTAATATTTAGTATATTTTTAATTGAATTATCACCGATGTTTTTGGTCTTGAAAGGTATGGTCGAGTTCGATTTAAAGGATGCGGTGTTACCCAGACCCAATATTTTGGATCCGGCTCCCGATGAGTACATGCCTTAGGGGTCAATCTCGTCTTTGAAGTTGAGGCTACAAAACCGAGATAGCTCGGATGCAAGAGAACACGGTTGAGCGAGCGACAAATTGTTGATGTTCAAAGATAATATGAAGAACTCGATATGACTTAGAGCGGATTGAGCAGCGGCAAAGGGACAAACAATGGCGAGAGGCGTGGCAGTGAGGAGAAAGCGAAGGCAACATCGATGCTAGCGAAGAAAAACGAAATCTGAAGAGCTCCGGCACCAACTTGACATATAATCTGAGATGTTCATGATCGCGAAACCGCCATCTTAGACATTTAGTTTTCGTTGTATGAAGTTTTGACATTATTACATTTAACATTATTGTTACAATACTTTCGGTTATCATTCATTTAATTCATTAAATTTCAAGTATCATTTAGAATTAATGTATTTGGTGTGATTTTTATGCTAAATTCTTGTTTTGGGTTGGAATTATATACTGTTATTGGTTGGTTTTAGTGTAAGAGGTGTATAATATTGAAAAATTGCACTTTTGAAATCTGTACAAATTAGCGGCGTTTGTATAAAAGCACCGCTAAATGTCAAGAATTTTAGTGGCGTTTGTAAAAGAAACGCAGCTAAAGGTCATAACTTTAGCGGCGTTTTTTGAAAAGCTAAAACTCACGACCTTTAGCGGCGTTTTTGGAAAAGTTACCGCTAAAATCTGACTTTAGCGGCGTTTTTAGAAAAGCGTCGCTAAAAATATGACTTTAGCGGCGTTTTTGGGAAAGCGCTAAAGGACATAACTTTAGTGGCGTTTTTTGGGAAAGCGGCGCTAAAAATATAACTTTAGCGGCGTTTGTAAAAGAAGCGCTAAAGGTCATGGTCTTTAGTGGCTTTTCAAAAACGCCACTAAAATCATGGTCTTCATGCATTTTTTTCCTCATAACGCATAAAAATTTTCGGCGGTTGTATTGGCGGCGTTTTTGTGGCGCTTAGAAAAGCGCATAAACACTTTTTGGCGCTTATAACGCGCTAAATGCCAAAAAAATGCCGCTAAAGTCTATTTTACTATAGTGAATGACTTCGATTACGGAATCTTGCTTATAGTTGTTTCTCATTCGGAAAGTAGATTTGGTTCCCACGGTGGAGGAATACACGACCTTGCTACGTTGTCTGAGAATTCAAGTTGATAAAGCTTATTCCAAAGCAGTTAATAGCCCAAATTTTGCGAGGAAATTGATGAATATCACGGGAATGAGCGAAAAATGGGTTGCAGCTGGAATGCAGAAGAAAGGCGGGGGTAAATGCATACTTTGGATATATTTGAGGGACCTGATCCTAACGCATCCTGATGCAAAGAAAAAGATTGACGTCTTGGCCTTGTGTATTTACGGTTTGGTAATCTTCCCAAAAGCTCCAAGACACATTGATGAAGCGGTTATTGATCTATTCGATCGATTAGAAAAAGGGGTCACGCCTGTTCCCGCTATCTTGGCTGAAACGTTCGGATCCTTGAATGCATGTCGGAGAATAGGTGAAAGCGAGTTTATTGGATGTCTTGTGATTGTTATTGGCTTGGTTCCATAGTCACTTACGGAAGGTGGATAAAGTGTTTTATCGATTTTTGTCGAGAATTGCTCCCCATTAAAAGAGATAATAGCTACGCCTAGGAGAAGGCGTGTCCAAGAAAAGCGGATAGTGCTCCTCTAAAACCTTCAAGAAGGCGACATCAGTGAAAGGCTCCTTGGATGATTCCAGACAAGGTCCTTTATCCTTTGTGGAAACTTCATTGGATTCCTCTCTGAATTTGGGGTGCCACTGCATATGCCCTTTCTTTGGTCCTAAGGCGGTATAGTTCAAGGCAGTTTGTGCCAGCGACATACGGGCTAGCTCAATGCGAGTTCTCATCGAAGGGGAGTTATAAGAAAAGGTTAAAGAGATCTCTAGTGCACGGAATCGATTCATAGAATGAGAAGATTATCCGCAGCGAGGATAACCAAAATCTGAGTGAATAGAGGGCTAGGAGAATCAATGATAACATCTCTGAGCCAAATCCAGAGGGCGCCCGATCGAGAGAAGAATGCTTGCGAGTGGTCCCGTCAAAATTAGAGATTGTGAAACAAGATTTTGAACGGATGGGTTCGGAGCTTGGAAAAAGGATAGAAAAGTTGGAAGAAGAAAAGATGCTCCTCCAATTAGAGGTGGACGGTCAAAAATCGGAGGCTGAGAAACTTAGAAAAGAAAAATGAAAGGTAGAGGAAGATCGAGATAACTTGAAGACGGAATACAAGAAGATGCATCGACAATAAAAACGCTGGATTAGGAAAACTTGAGCGATGGCGACAAGAGATCCGAGAGGAAAAAGCCGAGTTAGCAATTGAGAGAAAAGTTTCAAGAAATACAAGCATAAAGAGGCCTTAGAAGGGCATGATGAGAAAACCAAAAGGAAAAAAAGGGACTAAAAGGTAGAATAGCTGAGCTTGGGCGGTCTCTACATCACTATCGAAGTCAAGACTCGAAAAGTAAACTGAAATCAAGTCTGAATAGAATCGAGGAAATGAAGGGTAAGGTTGAAGAGCTAGAATCGGCATTACACAGTAGTGAGCTCCGGATTGAGCTTCTGGAAACAAGAGAAAGGCATTGGGAGGAGGAGCTTCACCATTCTTACGAGCAAGTTAGAAGCTGGAATTACCTCATGGGTGAAGCGATAATCCAGATTCGAGAGGTAGCTGATCACCTACAAACTTTGGCTGCGAAAGCTGACATATTGAGCGTGAGATATGAGCTACCGCCGGGTTATAATCAAGAGCTAATCTCTTTGCTTGGGAAAATCAAAACCTTAGGCCTTAAAGTGAAAGCATATTTGTAATCTGCTTTATGTAAAGGGTTTTGCCTTCTAATAAAGTTTTCTAAAATAAAGTTGATCAGAATCGATGTCTTCTTCTTGCATTCATGCATTTGCATTGCATCATATTACATGCATTTAAGTTTATAAAAATAGGCCTAATTAGTTAAAATTATCAGAAAGAAAAGAGAGAGAGGAAAAAGAAAGTGAAAAAAGAAAATATGGAAGTGGAACATCACTACGGAACAATATTAAAACCGGAAAAATGGATCAAAGGTTGAACAATTCGAGAAAGAAATGCAGGAGCAAATGCAAGAGCAAATGTTAAAACTCAATGAGAAATGAGGACCAAATGTTAGAGGCCAGGAGGAATATGATGGCCCAAATGGCCCAAATGATGAGCAGGGCAATGGATAAGGGAAAGGTCCTATGCCCTCGGTTGAGGAAAGTAGTGAAGGTATCCCCCTTGGTTTTACCCCGCCACACACAAGAACAAGGCACGAGGAGTATGTCCTAAGGCCACCGATTCTGATTAGGCCCCAAAAGGGCATGGCGACACTAGACCTCCCATGAGCTTTCCATGAGCTCGGATCCCAACCAGGAGATAACCCGGCCAATCTTGTTGTACCCAATTTAGATATGGTAGAGAAAATAGGGCCAAGAGAAGAATCTTCTAGGCAGTTAGAGCATCGTTGTAAATGGCTGGAAGAAAAATTTAAGGCGCTAGAAAGTATCGATCATCATCATGGGATTGACGCAAAAGATTTAAGTCTGGTTCCGAATTTGGTGCTGCCTCATAAGTTTAAAATGCCTGAATTTGAAAAATACAGTGGGACTAGCTGCCCGGAGGCCTACATCACCATGTTCTGTAGGCAAATGGCTGGCTACGTGAGCAATGATCAACTCTTAATCCACTATTTCCAAGAAAGTTTAGTGGACGCAGCTGCTAGATGTTATAACCAGCTTAGTCGGGCCAAAATTAGTTCCTAGAGAAATTTGGCTCAAGCATTTCTAAAGCATTACAGCCACGTTACGGACATGGCACCGGATAGAATTACTTTGCAAAGCATGGAAAAAATATAAAATGAAACTTTCAGACAATATGCGCAGAGGTGGAGGGAGGTCACCATGCAGGTCCAACCACCTCTCGTAGAAAAAGAGACTACCATGCTCTTCATTAACACCCAAGGCTCCTTTCATAACTCATATGATAGGAGTCGACTAAAAGCTTTTGACATAGTAATGGCGGAGAGATGATCGAACATGCCATAAGGGGCGGCAAGATCGAGGCAGGAGAAAGCGCTAGGAGGGTCGCTCTTAAGAAGAAGGACGGTGAAGTAAATAATGTGAGCACATACAAGGCGATCCTGGTTAATCGGCCAAAGGCAGTCACCTCTGGACAACAAGGTCCAGTAAGACAGGAATCAGGAACCAGATCGAATACCGAAAAAACTCAATTCACGCCAATTCCAATAACGTACAATGAGCTATACCAGACTTTGTTCAGCGAGCATATCGTATCCCGTTCTATTTACAACCATTACAACCTCTATACCTAAGTGAGTGCGACTCTAGCAGCTCAATGCGATTACCATGCGGGGGTAGCGGGGCATTCAATAGAGAATTGCCTCGCCTTTAAAAAGGTAGTCGAGAGGCTAATAAAGATGGAGGTCATAACACTCGGCGATTTGATAAAAGGGAGCCCACTACCCAATCACGGGTAGAGGGTAAACACGATTAGTGAGGAGGTGGTGAGAAAAATCAAGAAGGGCGTCACGGAGGTGAAAACCCCATTGAGAGTAGCGGGAGGAAATGGCAAAGAGAGGATTGATGATTCGGATCCTGCGAAAAGCGAAGGTATATAAAGAACTACTACGAACTCCATAAAACAAAGGGCACGAGATTCAAGAATGTGCCCAATTTAGAATCTTGGTGCAAAACCTTATGGACAACAAGGCTGGAGTTTTATGAAAAAGGAGTAGAGGAAAGGAATGTATGTGTGGTGAGGAAGAATTTGAAGCACAGAGTCAATGCGAAAATCATCATCTTGCGAAACACGGAAGGTGGGGTGCGGGGAAGACCGAAGATTATAATTCAAAAACCTGCTTCTTTTCCCTACAAGGATAGTAAAAAGGTACCCTGGGACTACAATTGTAATGTGATGATACCAGGGAAAGCTCCACTAGCATTTCTGAGGAGGTCAAGAATGAAGGGTCCTATATGCATAGTGGGAGCGTTACGATCCTAAAACGAGAGGCGAGAACCGGTGAGAGGATTGTCTTGATTAGGCGAAAAAAGAACCGAAGCCCCTATCAATGAACCTTAGTAAAGAGGAGGAGGCCAAAGAATTCTTGAAATTCTTGAAACCACAGTGATCTGATGGTAGAGCAATTTATGCAAACAACCAACTCGCATATCCGTACTAGCCCTCTTTATTAAGCTCGAGAAGTGCAAGTGAAGCAGCGATGAAATCTTGAATGAAACTTATGTTACTAAGGATATATCCGTTAATAAATTAGACCGTCGGTTAGTAACATAAGTCTTGACAATTTTATTTACTTGATGATGATGAAATCCCACCAGGAGGCATAGGATCAACAAAAGCCTTGCACATAACTACTCGTTGTAAGGGATACACTCTGTCGAGTCTGTTAATAGATAATGGATCAGCTTTAAATGTCTTACCTTTGGCTACACTGAGGAGGTTGCCTATAGACAGCTCTCACATGAAAGCATGCCAGAACATAGTGAGAGCATTTGATGGCACCGAAAGAAGAGTGATGGAAAGAATGAACGTACCATTATTGATCGAGCCTAACACGTATAAAGTAGATTTCCTAGTCATGAACATCAAGCCCTCTTACAATTGCTTGTTGAGAAGGCCTTGGATTCATTCGGCAGTCTTGTGCCTAAATCCTTTGCACCAAAAAGCTGGTGGTAATAGAAAACCATTGGTAACTATAAAGCGAAGAAGACATCATAACAATTGTTACCAATGAAGCGCCATATCTAGAAACAAGTGAGGAGGCTGTTGAATGTTCCTTTCGATCCTTAGAGTTTGTAAATGCTACTTTCATCTTGGAGGGGAATGAAGTCCCGGTGCCTAAGCTATCCAAGACCACAAGGATGGGCCTACGAATGATGATAGGAAAAGGGCTCTACCGGGGAAAAGGATTGGGCAAACATCTCTAAGGGAAAGTTCGGATCCGTCTTTGAAGAGAGAGAGACCGTTTTGGCTTGGGCTTCAAACTAGATGCAAAACAAATGAGGAGGGAAATAGAGAAGAAACAAGAAAGGAGAAGGGCAAGGTTGAACGGAGAGGACGTCAAGTGGGAATCAATAACATTCCCCCACATATTATGTACCTTCGTGTCAGGAGGAATAATCTACGGAGAATCTTTCTCACATCAATGCCATACGATGAAATCAATCAAGAAAACATTGGGCATTCGCTGCATGTCACGAACTGGAAGCATTACGAACAATTGAATTTGCAGAGAATTTCCTATAGTTTTAGAGATTATCTGAGTAATATTGTGAACGCACTCATTGTTTTAAGCCTAGAAACAATGAGATTTCTTTTGTGAAACAGGCTTATGTTCGAATATTTTATTCCAATGAAATGCATCTTTAATTCTAACAAACATTTTCTCATTTCTTGTTCCCATTCATATCATGTGAATAGTTATCCTTCAATTCATTTATTCTTTGTACATCTCTTGATACCCATCACGGGTCCTTAGCCATCAATGATATGAGCAAGCGATACTCTGATTCAGAGGTCCGTTTTGAGCAAGACATGTGTTTAGAGGAATCTCGGGATTTTGAAAGTGACGAGAGAATGTGACTTGCCTCAGTTTGTTGAGAATGGTAGAGCAAGAAGAAAAACATATCCTCTAGTATAAAAAGTCGATGGAAGTGGTGAACCTAGGAGAAGGACAAGAAGTGCGGATCGGAGCTTGTATCACGGCAGAGACCAAGCGAGACCTCATCGAGTTACTCCAAGAATTCAAGGATGTATTCGCGTAGTCGTATCAAGATATGCTCGAATTAAGCGCGATATCGCGATACCGATTGCCCATAAAAGAAGAATACAAGCCCGTCCAGCGAAGCTTCGAAGAATGAGACAGGATGTTTTGTTAAAAATTAAAGAAGAAGTCGAGAAACAATTTAACGCTAGATTCTTGTAAGTGCTTAAGTATTCGGATTGGGTGGCTAATATCGTCCCTGTCCCTAAAAAAGATGGGAAAGTGCGAATGTGCGTAGACTACAGGGATCTAAACAAGGCTAGCCTGAAAGACAATTTTCCGTTGCCTCACATCGACACCTTAGTAGACAATACGGTGAGCTATTCGTTGTTCTCCTTCATGGATGGTTTCTCAGGATACAACCAAATAAAAATGCATCCTGAAGATATGGATAAGACAACATTTGTGACCATGTGGGGGACGTTTTGCTACAAGGTGATGCCATTTGGGCTAAAAAATGCGGAAGCGACATATCAGAGAGCCATGGTAACCCTATTTCACGACATGATGCACAGAGAAATTGAGGTTTACGTTGACGATATGATCGCCAAGTCGGCGAAAAGGAACATGTGCGGTCTTAAGGAAACTATTCTTGAGGTTGAGGAAATTCCGGCTAAAACTTAATCCGACCAAAGTGTACCTTGAGCTCGATGCAGGAAGTTGCTCGGATTCTTGGTCGATAAAAAGGGGATTGAGGTTGGCCCAGACAAAGTTAAGGCCATACAAGAGTTTCCTCCACCACGTACCCAAAGAGAAGTTAGAGGTTTCTTAGGAAGCCTAAATTACATCGCTCGGTTCATTTCACAACTGACTGAGAAATGTGACCCCATGTTCCGTCTTCTTAAGAAAAGTAATTCGGGCACATGGGATGAAGAATGCCAGAAGGTAGGCCGTTAATCCTTTATTTGCGGTCTTCGATAATTCAATGGGATGTGTGCTTGGTCACATGACGATTCGGGAAAAAGAGAGAAGGCAATATACTACCTTAGTAAAAATTCACGAGTGTGAAACAAGGTACCGCCAATCGAAAAACTATGTTGTGCCTTGATTTGGACAACGAAGATTGAGGCGGTATATGTTGTATCATCGACATGGCTCATCTTGAAGCTAGATCCTCTAAAATACATGATGGAGTCTCACCGCTTTGAGCGGAAGGATGGCGGATGGCGATTACGCTTTACGAATTGACATAGTCTATGTGAACTAAAAAGGCGGTAAAAGGGAGTGCAATAGCGGACTTTTTAGCGATGAGTGCCCTTGAAGATTACGAGCCTTTAGACTTTGATTTCCCTAACGAAGATTTGGCGTATGTGGCAAACCTTGAAGAGGTGCTTGAAGATCATCCTTGAGGCCGAATTTTGACGGAGCATCAAATCCGTGGGCAATGGAATTAGGCGATTCGATATCCCCAAAAGGAGACCATTACCCATTTGCTTGCAAACTGGATTTTGATTGCACTAACAATATGGCTGAATATAAAGCTTGCATCATGGGTCTCCGCGCCGCTATCGAGCGTAAAATCAGAGTATTGAAAGTGTATGGAGATTCTGCCATCTACAAAAAGATTGGCCCAAGATTTGATCAGAGAGTTTGACGACATCACTTTCCGTTATTTACCCGAGACAAAAACCGGATGGGTGATACTCGCCACCTTAGCCTCCATGGCCGAATAAATGAAAATGAGGATATGAAGCCTATCTGAATGAGCATTCATCGGGACCCGACCCATTGCTACAATATTGAGGAAGAAGAAAGCGGCCTACCATGGTACCACGATATCTGCAGATGCGTGAAAAATCGTGAGTACCGGACCAAACAACCGAGAACGATAAAAGGGCGTTGAGAAGACTAGCTTGTGAATCGTCTTGGATGGAAGGTCTATACAAGAAAAGGAAAGATCAAGTCTTCTTGAGATGTGTGGATCTTTATAGAAGCTAAGTTAATCTGGAAGAAGTCCATGAAGGCGTCTGCGGAACTCACGCCAATGGTTTCACAATGGCGGACAAATAATGAGGTTTGGATATTATTGGTCCACAATGGAAGGAAGCGCATCAGCTATGCCAAAAATGTCATAAATGCAGTTATGGAGACAAGATTCATGTGCCTCGCCACCTTTACGTTATGACTTCCCATGGCCATTTTCCATGTGGGGCATGGATGTCATTGGACCAATCTCTTTGAAAGCTTCAAATGGGCATAGGTTCATCTTCGTGGTCATCGACTACTTCACCAAGTGGGTATAGGCGCCTCATATGCTAACGTCACTAAGTCGTGATCGATCGGTTCTTGAAGAATGAAATCATTTGTCGATATGGAATGCCTGAGAGGATCATATCAGACAACGCATTGAACCTAAACAATAGTACGATAGCGGGAGTTTGCAGCCAATTCAACATTAAACACCACAATTCGTCTCCATATCGTCCAAAAATGAATGAGGCAGTGGAAGCGGCCAACAAAAACATCAAAAAGATAGTGGGGAAGATGGTGAGACTTACAAGGATTATGGCGCCCTTACCGTATTCGATATTAGAATAGAGTACAATGCATTCTTGGAGTTTACAATTTTTTTCAATATAGCCCTTTATAAATATTTAGCCTTCCTGCAATTTTAAGCGAGACCAATCCACATCAACCAATCCAATTCAACATATTTTCATAATAGATTCATGCATATTTATAAGATAACATCAACAAATACCAAACCAAGGTTTGTTAGCCATACCAATGGCGACCTTACATTCATTTCATATTAACATTACTTTATTAGCTTATACATGCCATTGATTTCCAAAATAAAGTTTCTTTAAATACGAAATCTTGGGGTTGATAGTGTGATGTGTCTCCTACGAATCCGACCTCAGAAATTGCTAACACTACAAAGCAGGGAAAAAGGAAGCAGGGTAAGCACTTTGTGCTTAGTAAGCTCATGTAATAAAATTATACTTACCTAATATTTTCAATACAAAGCAATAAACATTCATATATATGCATTCAATGCACTATTTCCCTAACATACACAAACTCAACATTCAAGTTAATCCAATAATTTCCATATACCAATAATATATACCATGATTGATGAGCTCATCAATACCATGATTTCCATTTCTTTGTTATATTTCCATATTTATCCCGTTGAATTACTCGAATTTGATGGATTTTCATAAGTACACTTTTATTGTACAATCCAGGTCCATCAATTCATGTTCATGTGCACACATTTCCATTTGAGAGAGCACACTCCTTGAACCTCATCCTTACGGAGAGATTACGGTCGAGGCTAAATCCCCTGTAATATAAACTCATAGAGTATTGTCGGGATTACCAGTCCAGGCTAAAATCCTGCAATGACAATTACTCTAATGAGCTTGGATCTGAATTACCAGTCGGGCTAAATTCAGACCCTAATTCGGATTACCGTCCGGCTAAATCCATTTACACATATTCTTGGGAGGGCTATATCGAGATAGGATCATCCATCCGGGCTAGATCCTTTTACCGTCAATTCCTTTTCAGAGATCCATCGAATTTTCCTTTCATTCAACTGGGATTTCTTCCACTTTTTATCAAATATATCAATGTTTCATCAATCTTCATACAATGAACATTCAAATTATATTCACAACAATAACATACATTTTAAGCATTTAAGAAGATAATTCAAGTTACATGAACTTACCTCGATACTAGTTCGTATACAAAATCTACTAATCCGGGACTTTTCCTTTCCTCGATCTAGCCGTATTTGAGTTTTCGGATCTAATTAAATAAATTCAATCATCAATTCAATACATTTTATGTTCACATGTAGCATTTTCTATAATTCTATTATTATTTTAGTTTATTCAAAGCTGTCTACTTGAGTCATAGTCACTAAATTATTTATTTCTCAAGCTACAGAACTCTAAATGAAAACCGTTAATTTTATCTGAAACTAGACTCACATGTCTTCGTATCATAAAATTTACAAAATTTTTGGTTTAGCCAATAAGTACAGTTTATTCTTTAAAGTCACCCCTGTTCTGCTGTTTGACAGTTCTGACTCTTCTTCACTAAAAATTAATTATCTCTTCATATAGTATTCAGATGATGTTCCCGTTTATCTCTATTGAAAATAGACTCATTCATGATTGTAAAATATAAATTTAAGCCCCTAATTATTTTTCTCTAATTTTTTTATGATTTTTAAAGTCAGAACAGGGGATCTCGAAATCACTCTGAACCAGTCTTACAAAAATATAAATATCTCAAAATACAGAATTACTTTGCTTTCTCTGTTTCTTTCATATGAAAACAGACTCAATAAGCTTTAATTTCATATCTCACTCAACTTCTAATTTCACTTATACGATTTTAATGATTTTCAAAGTTACTCTACTGCTGATGTCCCAAAACTGTTTTCTTATAGCTTCTCAATTAAATCCATCTTTCAATTCTAACTTGAAATTCATTCAATTAAGTCCTTAATTCATGTTTTGTTTCATCATAAACTATACTTGAGAGCTCACAAACTTTCAATATGACAACTTAGCTTCATCAAAACCTTGTTCCAAGGCTTCTAAAACATCAAAATTAAGTAAAAGGGCTAAATTGACTTACCTATCAACTTCCAAGCTTCAAACTTCTAATTTTCCCTTTCTTCTTTCTTTTCTTTCCTTCCTTCTTTCCTTCTCTGTTTCGTTTGCCTATTCTGTTTCTATTTCTCTTTTTTTTTTTTTTTTTACACACACATATATAAATATAATAATAACAATATAATATATTATATTATAATTAAAACATAAAATATCTTTATTATATAATAATATAATAATATATATTAAACATAAAAATCTTAGATTTTCTACACAATAAACCGCCTCAACTAGACAAAATGGCTTAATTGCCATTTTGGTCCTTTATAATTTCTTTTAATCTATAATTCAACTTTTATTTCTATTTCAATTTAGTCTTTTCATTTAATTACCTACCCAAGCGTTAAAATTTTCTAACGAAATTTTAATACCACATTACTAACATTTTATAAATATTTATAAAATATTTCCTATCATATAAATATTTATGCAAATGTATTGAAATAAATTTATCTTTAAATCGGATTTATGGTTCTGAAACCATTGTTCCGATAACCTTAATTTAGGCCATTACAACTCTCCCCCTTTTAAGGATTTTCGTCCTCGAAAATCTTACCAGTAAAGAGGATCGGATATTGTTTCCTCATTGTCTCCTCCGGTTCCCATGTCGCTTCCTCAATCCCATGCTTTTGCCATAATACTTTCACTAAATTTATCTTTTTATTTCTAAGCTCCTTTGTTTCCCGTGCCAATATCTTGACCGGTTCTTCACTGTAAGCCATATCCGGTTGAATCTCCACTTCTATCGGAGAATTAACATGTGAAGGATCTGACCGATATCGTCGTAGCATAGACACATGAAAAACATTATGAATTCTATCGAGTTCCGGTGGTAATGCCAATCGATAAGCGACTTGTCCAATTCTTTCTATAATCTCATATGGTCCGATAAATCTTGGACTCAATTTACCCTTTCGACCGAACTGGAGAACTTTCTTCCAAGGAGACACTTTTAGAAATACCTTGTCACCGACTTGAAATTCAATCTCTTTTCGTTTAAGATATGATTTTTGACGATTAGATGCTGCTTTCAAACTATTCCGAATGAATTTACTTTTTCTTCTGTTTCCCGAATCAAATCAACCCCATGTATCTTCTTTAGCTGAGCTCTGCCCAATATAACGGTGTTCTACACTTTCTACCATACAAAGCTTCATACGAGCCATTTTAATCTTGGGTGATAAGCATTATTGTAAGCAAATTCAATCAAAAGTAGATACCTCTCTCAATTACCTTCAAACTCTAGTATACAACATCGAGACATATCTTCCAATACACGAATTACATGCTCAGATTGGCCATCTGTCTGAGGATGAAATGCGATCTTGAAATACAATGAGTACCCAAAGCTTCGTGCAATTTATCCCGAAGCGAGGCGTAAATCGGGGATCTCTATCCGATATAATGGAGCAGGCACTCCATGTAACTGGCAATCTCGAGATATATACAGTTCGACCAATTTATCTAAATAATAATCCACACGTGCACGAATAAAGTCTTGCTGACTTTGTCAATCGGTCAACAATCACCCAAATAGCATCCTTATTCCTTAGAGACAACGGTAATCCCGATACAAAATCCATAGTGATTCTTTCCTATTTTCATTCAGGTATAGTAATTGGCTGAAGTAACCCTGAAGGTACCTGATGTTCAGCTTTAACTTGCGACATATTAAACATCTTGATACAAACTCGAAATATCATGTTTCATACACGCCACGGTACATCTTCTTCAAATCATTATACATTTTATTACTTCCGGATGTACGGACATAGTACCATTGTGAGCTTCGTGTAGAATCTTACGTATGAGCTCTCGAATTCTTGGGTACACATACCCTACCTCGAATAACATACAACCATCAATCCCAACATGAAATTGAATCGATTGCACGACTCACCTTGTGCTCGTTTAACTGTAACTTCTCATAATTCTTCTAATCTTCACATATTTCTTTGTAAAATGTCGGTTTAGCTCTCAATTCAGCTATAATTGGACCATCATCGATTAGTGATAACAGGGTATTTATAGCTCGTAAAGCAAACAAAGATTTTCGACTCAAAGCATCAGCTAGAACATTAGCCTTACCCGGATAGTAATCAATAATCAAATCATAATCCTTTATCAGTTCAAGCCACCTGCGCTGTCTCAAATTCAAAACTTTCTGTGTCATCAAATATTTCAAGCTTTTATGATTAGTATAAATATGACATTTCTCACCGTACAAGTAATGCCACCATATCTTCAATGCAAATACAATAGTGGCTAATTCAAGATCATGTACCAGGTAATTTCTTTCATGTGGTTTAAGTTGTCTTGAAACATAGGCTATTACTTTACCTTCTTGCATCAAGACACAACCTAAACCATTTAATGAGGCATCACTGTAAATAACAAATTCCTTACCCAGTTCAAACTGCACTAGTACTGGTGCTTTCGTTAGTAGATCTTTCAATCGATTGAAACTCTACTGACATTCATCAGTCCACTCGAACTTTACATCTTTATGCAATAATCAAGTCATCGGAGAAGCTATCATAGAGAATCCACAAATCTCAGATAATAACCAACTAAACTCAAGAAACTTCTAACGGATACATTCTTGGCGGACTCAATTAACAATAGTGAGATTTTACTTGGATCTACCACGATGCCTTGGCAGATATAATATGTCCAAGAAAACCCACTTCTGAAGCCAAAATTCACATTTACTAAATTTAGCATATAAGCTTCGCTTCTCTCGAGAATTTGCAACACAATTCTCAAATGTTACGCATACTCATTTTCATATCGAGAATAAACTAAAATATCATCAATGAAAACTTCCATAAACTTTGTCTAAATCTTTATCGAATATCGATTCATCGGATCCATAAATCTTGTAGGTGCATTAGTCATTAAGCGGCATAACCGAAACTCATAATGCCGTACATGGTTTTGAAAATTTGTCTTTGTACGTCGACTCTTTTACCCGTGGTGGTAATAACCTGATCGGAGATCAATCTTTGAAAATATAGTAGCACCTTTTAGCTGATCAAATAAATCATCAATTTGGGGCAACGGGTACTTATACTTTATAGTTACTTTATTAATTGCCGATAATCAATACACAATCTCAAAGACCCGTCTTTCTTTTTCACAAACAGAACTGGAGCACCCTAAGGTGAATGACTCGGTCGTACAAAACCCCTGTCAACAAGTTCTTGCAACTGTGTCTTTAATTCTTTTAATTTTGTAGGAGCCATCCGGTACGGAGCTATGGAAATCGGAGTAGTTCGAAATCAAATCTATAGAATCCCACTTCTCTTTCTGGTGGCAACCTTGGTAACTCTTCTGCAAACACATTAGAAAATTCGCATACCAGCCTTTGCTGAATCTTCGACTTAGATACCTTGGTATCAATACATAAGCAAGAAAAGCATCATACCCTTTTTGACATACCTCGAAGCGATATAAGCGAAATCATATCGGATAATCCCTACATACGATCAGTTTAACCCTTCTTGAATCGTTTACACATTTGATTACGATTGTACCTATTCTCGAACATATTTACTCAACGGACAAATTCTCTTTCATACTCGGATATCAATCTATTGCCTGTTTTAGCTCAAGAAATTCTTTTCTTTTTTGATCAAGAAATCTCTGACTGATACATTTCTTTTTGAACTCGGTCTGGAAGAATTCCCATGTAATTTCTTCTCTGGGGACAACTGAAGCATTAGTATTCCACCAATGATAAGCTGTGTCTTTTAGCAATGAGACAACACATTTTAGACATTCTTCTGGTGTACAGGATAAATCCTCCAAAACCCGAGTAGTACTTCTAACCAAAATTTAGCCTATTCGGGATCATCATCAAATGCTGCTTGAAATTCTTCGGCCTCATATTTTCAAATTTTATCAACCGGAGCTTTTCCTTTTACGAGATTCGATACACATGCCTGTGGAATCTCGGGAACCGGTGGAGGAATAGGAGGGGGAGTTTGAGTTTGTTGCACTATAGGGTTAGTTCTTATGTACTAAGTAAACCATTCATTCATCATTTGAAAGAAGGCTATTTTGCCTCCTCCCTTGACCCTCATGCATCTGGGCCTTCTCTTGCTAGTTTTTCTCTTTGTCTTTGAAGCGGAGCATGACTCGACTTCTTGAATTGAGCTTCGGTTGGATGACATTATTATAAGAAAAACTCAATTTAAATGGTCGGAGATATCACACTATCAATAATAATTTAAATGGCATGTATAGCTAATCCGTATTTGCTATATCGGTCCTAGAACCAAGCTAAACCGTAGCTCTAATACCAACAAATGTAACACCCTTACCCGTATTCGATATTAGAATAGAGTACAAGGCATTCTTGGAGTTTATAATTTTTTTCACTATAGCCCTTTATAAATATTTAGCCTTCTGCAATTTTAAGCAGAGACCAATCCACATCAACCAATCCAATTCAACATATTTTCATAATAGGTTCATGAATATTTATAAGATAACATCAACACATACCAAACCAAGGTTTGCTAGCCATACCAATGGCTGACCTTACATTCATTTCATATTAACATTACTTTATTAGCTTATACATGCCATTGATTTCCAAAATAAAATTTCTTTAAATACCGAAATCTTGGGGTTGATAGTGTGATGTGTCTCCTACCGAATCCGACCTCCGAGCTCCTAACACTACAAAACAGGGAAAAAGGAAACAGGGTAAGCACTTTGTGCTTAGTAAGCTCATGTAACAAGAATTATACTTACCTAATATTTTCAATACAAAGCAATAAACATTCATATATATGCATTCAATGCACTATTGCCCTAACATACACAAACTCAACATTCAAGTTAATCCAATGATTTCCATATACCAATAATATATACCATGATTGATGAGCTCATCAATACCATGATTTCCATTTCTTTGTTATATTTCCATATTTATCCGTTGAATTACTCGAAATTTCGATGGATTTTCATAAGTACACTTTTAGTGTACAATCCGAATCCATCAATTCATGTTCATGTGCGCACATTTCCATTTGGAGAGCACACTCCGGTGAACCTCATCCTTACGGAGGATTACGGTCGAGCTAAATCCACAGTAATATAAACTCATAAGTATTGTCGGGATTACCGGTCAGGCTAAATCCCACAGCGACAATTACTCTAATGAGCTTGGATCTGAATTACCATCGAGCTAAATTGAGACCCTAATTGATTACCGTCAGGGCTAAATCCATTTTACACATATTCTTTGGAGGCTATATCAGGATAGGATCACCCGTCAAGGCTAGACCCTTTTACCGCCAATTCCTTTTGAGGATCCATCGAATTTTCCTTTCATTCAACTGGATTTCTTCCACTTTTATCAAATATATCAATGTTTCATCAATCTTCATACAATGAACATTCAAATTATATTCACATCAATAACATACATTTCAAGCATTTAAGAAGATAATTCAAGTTACATGAACTTACCTCGATACTAGTTAGTATACAAAATCTACTAATCCGGGACTTTTTCCTTTCCTCGATCTAGCTTCGTATTTGAGTTTTCGGATCTAATTAAATAAATTCAATCATCAATTCAATACATTTCATGTTCACATGTAGCATTTTCTATAATTCTATTATTATTTTTAGTTTATTCAAAGCTGTCTATTTGAGTCATAGTAACTAAATTATTTATTTCTCAAGCTACAGAACTCTAAATGAAGAACCGTTAATTTTCTCTGAAACTAGACTCACATTTCTTCGTATCATAAAATTTCCAAAATTTTTGGTTTAGCGAATAAGTACAGTTTATTCTTTAAAGTCACCCCTGTTCTGCTGTTTGACAGTTCTGACTCTTCTTCACTAAAAATTAATTATCTCTTCATACAGTACTCGGATGATGTTCCCGTTTATCTATATTGAAAATAAACTCATTCAGAATTGTAAAATATAAATTTAAGCCCTAATTATTTTTCTCCAATTTTTTATGATTTTTCAAAGTCAGAACAGGGGATCTCGAAATCACTCTGAACCAGTCTTACAAAAATATAAATATCTCAAAATACAGAATTACTTTGCTTTCTCTGTTTCTTTCATATGAAAACAGACTCAATAAGCTTTAATTTCATATCTCACTCAACTTCTAATTTCATTTATACGATTTTTAATGATTTTTCAAAGTTACTCTACTGCTGATGTCCCAAAACTGTTTTCTTATAGCTTACTTCTCAATTAAATCCATCTTTCAATTCTAACTTGAAATTCATTCAATTAAGTCCTTAATTCATGTTTTTGTTTCATCATAAACTATACTTGAGAGCTCACAAACTTTCAATATGACAACTTAGCTTCATCAAAACCTTGTTCCAAGGCTTCTAAAACATCAAAATTAAGTAAAAAGGGCTAAATTGACTTACCTATCAACTTCCAAGCTTCAAACTTCTAATTTTCCCTTTCTTCTTTCTTTTCTTTCCCTCCTTCTTTCCTTCTCTGTTTCGTTTGCCTATTCTGTTTCTATTTCTCTTTTTTTTTTTTTACACACACATATATAAATATAATAATAACAATATAATATATTATATTATAATTAAAACATAAAATATCTTTATTATATAATAATATAATAATATATATTAAACATAAAAATCTTATATTTTCTACACAATAAACGCCTCAACTAGACAAAATGGCTTAATTGCCATTTTGGTCCTTATAATTTCTTTTAATCTATAATTCAACTTTTATTTCTATTTCAATTTAGTCTTTTTCATTTAATTACCTACCCAAGCGTTAAAATTTTCTAACGAAATTTTAATACCACATTACTAACATTTTATAAATATTTATAAAAATATTTCCTATCATATAAATATTTATGCAAATGTATTGAAATAAATTTATCTTTAAATCGGTTTATGGTTACGAAACCATTGTTCCGATAACCTTGAATTTAGGCCATTACAAGGATTGGCATGAAAAATTACCGTTCGCGCTCTATGCTTATCAAACGTCCGTCCAAACCTCTACTGGGGCAACGCCTTTCTCATTGGTCTATGGGATGGAGGCAGTTATACCTATTGAAGTGGAGATACCTTCTCTTCGAGTATTGTCAGAAGTGAAGCTGGATGAAGCTGAATGGATCCAGACTCGATATGATCAGTTGAACTTAATTGAAGAAAAGAGATTGAGGGCTATCCGTCACGGTCAGATGTACCAAAAGCGAATGATGCGAGCTTACGACAAAAAGGTTTGCCTAAGGGAATTCCACGAGGGGGACCTCGTGCTGAAAAAATCCTTCCCATACAAAAGGATTACAGAGGAAAATGGATGCCGAACTGGGAAGGACCATATGTGGTAAAGAAAGCTTTCTCGGGAGGTGCTCTGATTCTGACTGAGATGGACGGGAAAAGCTTGCCCAATCCCGTGAACTCAGATTCAGTTAAAAAGTAATTTTCTTGAAATGGAAGAGGCCAAGGTGGAATCCATAAAGGGCACTTTAAGACTCAAAAAAAAAAAAAAAGCGGAGGCCAAGGTGAAAACCATGAAAGGGCACCTTGAGACCAAAGGGCTTTTTGAGTTGAAAACCCGAAAAGGGCGGCTCAAGTTTTGAATGGACACGTCGCGATCTTGCAGCGCTAGAATCAACAGAAGAGGAAGCACATTGCATATCTAGGCATCGACAAAATACTTTGAGTCTTCTAAACACATGACAGGCTCAAAGCAGTCTTCTTGAAGTTTGTATATAGAAGCCCAATTGGCAATGTCTAGGGCATCTGATCCATGTTGTTTATTTTACTATTTTTGAGTTCTTTTTCTCCGTAAAAAAGGGGATATGTCCCCAGTCAATTTTTCTTCGTTTCATAGATAATTCATTTTAACTCTCTTTGAAATCGACCTACTGTTACCCATCATTAACATGCTGCATTGAAACAATAATTGATGAACTAACAATTTCACAAAGAAAAGTTCCATGTATTACTTTGGAAATCTCTAGATAAATCAGGAAACCAAGACAGGACAATTGTTTAGAATTTCCACGAACACAGGATAAAGACACTGGAGAAAGGGGGTCTTAATGGAGACCATTTCTTCAAAGTTCCTCGCCCGATTCACTAATCGTAGCAGGGTGAATAATGTTACTTGGTCACTTAGAAAATGTATGACAGGCCAATTTTCGATAAGGAAAGATTCAAAAACCCTAAATTACTGAGGAACGAATCTAAAACAAACCAAGTCGGGGTATTCTTCAAGTAGGAGTTGTGACTCCCGGGGAAGATAGCTAGAAGTCAATGTAGGCCCATGTTCCGAGGCCTAAAATGGGCTTTGAAATTTCTAAAGGGGCAAGTCATTCATGCGAAAATGTTTACTGCAAGGGAAATGAAGATAAAACCTTGACAGATAAATGAGTGATAGCACCTTGAATAGGAATCATACTCATAACATTTTAACTCATTCCAATCATGGCATCCTAATCATTAGGCATGAGCATGTACTCATTCTGCAGGTTATGTCCTTAAAAGGACACTATATGAATAGATGAGGGAATAGCAGATTTGACCTTCTTGAAGTTGTAGGAAGCAGATCGAAGATATCAGTCTAGTGGTCCCTGAGTTTACAGGGATCAGATTGAAGATAGCAGATTTGACCTTCACGAAGGCTGCGAAGCGATCGAAGATATCGATCTGGTGATCCACGAGTTTGCGAGGATCGATTGAAGATAGTAGATTTGACCTTCACGAAGTTGCGGGAAGCGGATCGAAGATATCGGTCGATGGTCCTTGAGTTTGCGAGAATCAGTTGAAGATAGCGATTTGACCTTCTTGAAGTTGCGAGCGGTCGAAGATATCAATCGATGGTCCTTGAGTTTGCAGGGATCGGATTGAAGATAGCAGATTTGACCTTCCCGAAGTTGCAGGAAGCAGATCGAAGATATCAGTCTAGTGGTCCTTGAGTTTGCAGGGATTAGATTGAAGGTAGTAGATTTGACATTCCTAATGTTGTGGGGAGCAGATCGAAGATTTGCAATGGAGCAGATTGAAGATAGAAAGTCTGGCGTTCCTGATGTTGCAAGGAGTAGAGTTGAAAATAACAGATTTGGCGCTCCTGATGTTGCAGGAAGCAGATTGAAGATGGCAGATCTTGTCTCCTTGAAGTTGCAAGAGCAGATTCAAAACAAACCTTATCTCCCTGAAGTTGCAGTGGAGCGGGTTGAAGTTGCAAGTCTTATCCCCCTGAAGTCATTGCGGAGTAAACTAAAATAGCGAATCTTATTTCCCTGAATTTCTAGTGGAACAGATAGAAGCTATAAATAAATGGATCTTATCTATCTAAAGCTACAGTAGAGCAGATCAAAACAAGTCTTATCTCCCTAAGGTTGCAGTGGAGTAGGCGAAGACAATTAATCCTCCACGAAGTTGCGGTGAAGCGATTAAAACAACGAATCCTATACCTCACGAAGTTGTAGTAGGTAGGACTAAATCAATTACAACTACAAACTTCATCTTTCAAGGTTGCGATAAAGTGGATCAAAGCAACAAGATCGGTGAATTTGAATGAGGCTACGAAGAAAAGAGCACCAAAGAAGTTAAAACCCAGTGAGGCCAAGGGCAAAATTGGTCTTTCTTATGTCTTTGCTCTATTGCCGTTACGACAATGAGAAAAGAGAAGCATTATACAAGCCCATTTTGCCCGGCCCAAACCCAAAACCAATCGGAGCCCAATTACAAAACCAATACCAGGCCAAAAATTAACCCTAAACCCAAGACCTAAATTACCCTAGCCCAAAACCTAACCAACCCAATACCCAAATGAAAAAACAGAAAACAACAAACCTTAGGTGCATCGCACCTAGGGTCTTCTGCCTCCACCGCCCATGTCAGCCTCTGCCACCGCGGTCATGTCCACCGCCCTTCCACCGCCCCTGACCTGCAAACAATAAACACGAAAAGATAGAAAACAGCAAGTTGTAAAAAAGGCAAAGGCTATAAAAGCCGATTGAATTTCTTTGTAAAAGGGGTCTTTTTTCGATGAATAGGAAAACAGAGATTTAAAAAAAAAAACCAACAGATTAAACAAAATAGAAATTGATTCAAAGAAAATAGAAAGCATTTGGAAAATTTCAAATAGAGATCCAAACACGAAAATACAGAGAAAAGTAAAAACCACTAGAAAAATGGAGGCCTAAAAGGTAATCTTTTTATTTTGAAACTTTAGTTTTCTTTTCTTTTGGAACACATACATATACATATACGTATAAGCATTAGTCTTAAAAAAAGGAAAAAAATGAACTTTACCTTTTTTGGCCCTTGTCTTGTGGTGGTAAGAATGACGGGCGTCGTAGGAATCTTGAATGGAGCTCGTGGAATCCTCTCCTCTGCAGAGAAAAGAGAAGAAGAAATTTTTTTTTTAGACAAGCGACTCAAATGATTTTTTACGGGTTTAGGGCTTTAATAGCCCTTCAAAACGTCGTTTTGGGGTGGCTTTAACCCCAAAATGGCGTCGTTTCACTGGTCCGGCCGAACCCGGCCAGCTCGGGTAGGATCCGCATGTTTTTAACGGAGGAAAATTGCACAATCAGCCCTTACGTATTTTTTTTTTAATTAAGTTTTCAATATTCGCACATTATTACGAAATTTTGCAGGTTTGCGATTTGGTCCCTCCTCAAAATATTGCATTTAAATTTTGGGAAAATTGTCTCTTTGGTCCCCACTTTCACACGCATTTGTTTCTAGCCCGAACTCTGTTTTATTTACAATTTGACCGAAACTTAGTTTTAATGTAATTTAACCCATTTTTCAATTATTTTGCAATTTTATTATTATTACTATTATTTAATATTTTATTTTATCATTATTATTATTATTATCATTATTATAAGATATATTTTCTTAGTTTAATACTATTATCATCTATTTGATTTTATTTATCTATTTATATTTATGTTATTTTATATATATTTTAATTTTCACTTACATAATTATCACATTTTATATATTTCTACTTCAATTTTATGTTAATATTAATATTATTATTATTATTATTATTATTATATTTACTATCACTATTATTATTATATTTACTATATTTATATTATTGTATTGTACATATTTTTTATCATTATTATTATTTTATTATTATTATTGTACTATTATCATTATTATTATTATTATTATTATTATTATTTACTTTTTTACTATCATTATTACTATTATTGCTATTTTATTATTATTTCTATTACTCTTATTATTGTATTATTACTTGTATATACTTATTATTATTATTATTATTATTATTATTATTATTATTATTATTATTATTGTTGTTATTATTACTAGTTTGATAATACTATTATTATTATCTATTTTATTATGTCTATTTATTGTCATTAATTAAATCAATATTACTATTTATTTCCTCTCGCATAACATCGAATTTCCCCTTTATTATTTGTCATATCAGTTTACCCAATGCATCAAGTTATCAAATAATTGATATTTCGTATTAAGGGTTTGAGAAAATCGTGCCCTAACTTACTGGGTTCCGATTTTTCTTGTTCAATCTTAATAACAGAATACCTTTTTTAAATCACAATCAAGCTCTGAATAAAATACTTAATCCCGAAAATTCGAAATGTCGCGCCCTAACTTACTGGACTTGACATCTAGATACTTCGGATAAGTTTTTTAAAATAAGGGGCAATATTCCTAATTTGGACTTTCGAGAACACGAGCCCTAACTCTCTGGGTTCTAACTTCTCGTTTGACAAATGATGGGAGATCCTCTTCAAATATAAAACCAAGTTTTAAAAGGCGAGCTTAGTTTCGGGAATCTAAAGTATCGTGCACTAACTTACTGGACATGATGCTTTATCTCTTCGAAAATAAGAGAGCCTTAGCGTCCCTTCTAGTGCCTTCAAGTTTTGAGAACAATAAGTATCTATTTTCGAATCATTTCAAAGTTTTCAACATTAGGACATCGATCAATCAATTTGGTACCAATTTTGGGCGTGTCGAGGGTGTTAACCCTTCCTCGTATGTGAATTAGACTCCGAACTCGTTTTACGGATTTCGTAGACCAAAATCATTGTTTTGATAAATCAAACTATTTATTAAAAACAACTATGTTAAGAGGTGGACCGATCACACCTCATCAAGAAAGATCGGTGGCGACTCTCTTCTTTTCATTTTTTAAAAACCTGAGTCGACCGCATCGTTTACTGTTTTATCCAAAAAATGGTTACGACAAAGGTTAGTGTATTTCTTGATGACACTAACTATCTCTTATGGCATCAACAAATTCTGTTAGTGGTCAAAACGTTTAACCTTCAGAGTTTATTGGATTCTTGTACTGTTTCTCCTGATCAATTTCTTTTAGACGCTAATGGTGTACCTCAAGAAAACCTTGAGTTTGTAAGGTTTGAGTAGCAAGATAGTGCTCTTGCGTCTTGGCTTTTGTCGTCTTTAAGTCAATCACTTCTTCCTTATCTTATTGGTATGGATACTAGTGCACAGATTTGGAATTCTACTGTTAATCTGTATGGCATCAAAATGACGTCTAGACTAATGTTTTACAGGCGAGCTTTACATTCTCAGCGCAAAGGGGATCTATCTATGAAAGACTTTCTCATGAAAATTAAAGGGTACTGTGCTAGCCTTGCTAGTTGTAGTGAGATCATTAGTGATCATGAACATATTACTGCTATCCTTAATGCTTTGCCTTTAGATTATGAGTCGGTCATTACAATAATTTTGGCCAGCCAAACACCCTACACAGTTCAGGGCGTCACTATAATGCTCTTGGATGCTAAGACACGACAAACATTTTTCGTTCTTGACATTCCTGCTTACGATAATATGGTCTCGCATTAGCCAGAGAGGCAGATTGAAAACAATGATTCTACACCTGACTATCATCCATCTACTAGCAATCACGGGCGAGGTCGTGGTCGAGCAAATGGCTCAAGGTTTCAGTGTCAACTATGTGGGAAACAAGGACATCTTGTTGATCCTTGATACCATAGATTTGATGCCTCGTACAAGAGTCCAGGATATAGACCACCCAGTCTTCACAAGCCAATATTTGTATGTTTGGTGCTAGTCCTCCCATGATGCCTTCGACGTCACCTACTGCTTCCACTGCCCAACCAAATTGGTTTCTTCCATCCCCGATGCCATTCTCCGCCTGGTCCAATCTGTTTGTCAACAATGGTCTTACACTAGTCAACAATGCTTCTTCAACAAGTTCACAACCTCAAGCTTATATAGACACACCTGAGACAGTTGGTGATAATGCATGGTATCCTGATTTTGGTGCCACTCATCACCTCACACACTCATCTACTGCCCTCAAAGCTCAGCATAAAGGTCCAGGTAAAGTGTATGTTGGTAATGGTGATGCTCTACCTGTACTCTCTTCTGGTCAGTCCTCTTTGCTTAGTCGCTCGAGACCTTTTTTCATGCGGTCTTTATTATGTGTGCCTGGAATAACAAAAAATCTCTTGTATGTGTCAAAGTTTACTAAAGATAACATAGTGATCTTTGAGTTTCTTCCTACACAGTTTCGAGTTCGTGACATGCACACATGGGAGGTACTTCTTAAAGGATCTATTCAGCATGGGTTGTACAAGTTTCATGCTCCTAATTCGGCCAAGCTTGCCTTGTCTTCTTCAGCTCAATGTTTCACTGCCAGCTTGGTTGTGCCTCTTGATGTGTGGCATTGTAGGCTAGACCATCCTTGTAAATATATACTTACAAAGGCTCTACACAAGTGTAATATCCCTCTTGAGGTGAATAAAGATTCTTTCTCTTGTATTGCTTGTCATTTGGGAAAAGAACACAAGCTGCCATTTCCCAAATCTACAACTGAATATACTACACCACTTCAACTAGTAGTTACTGATGTTTGGGGCCTACTCCAATTCTTTCTAATGCATTTTGATATTATGTTGCTTTTACAGATGCATATACAAGGTTCACTTGGGTTTATTTCTTAAAAAGGAAGTCTGAAGTTCTAACTGTGTTTTCACACTTTCACAAACAAGCTGAAAGAATCACTGGTTGCAAACTTAAAGTTCTTAAAATAGATGGGGGAAGAGAATTTCAAGATTTGAAAATGTATCTTTCTCAACAAGGGGTTATACATCGTCTCACATGTCCATATACCTCATCTCAAAATGGTCTGGTTGAGCGAAAACACAGACAGATAGTTGAAACTAGCCTCTCCATGCTTGCACATGCCTTCATGCCCTTAACCTACTAGAATGATGCATTCGCCATTGCTGTTTGCTTGCTCAACAGATTGCCCTCCCAACCTCTCAACAATGTCCATCCTATGAAAAATTGTTCAAAGCTCAACCTAGTTATTCATTCCTACGTGTCTTCGGTTGCCTTTGCTTTCCTAACCTGAGACCTTACAATAATCACAAGCTACAGTTTCAATCAATAGCATGCACCTTTTTAGGATATTCATCATCCCATTAAGGCTACAGATGTCTAGACCCTTTTGGTAGAGTATATGTCACAAGGCATGTCACCTTTCATGAAATAGTATTTCCATTTAAAGCCATCAACTCACATTCTAATATTTCTTCATCTTCCTAATTTCCAGCTCAAAATTGCTAGTCTTATCTTCCACTTGTCCTCCAACCACCTCTCTCAATCAATCATCTACACAATTGCCCTCCGTATCTGTTACTTTTTTTCCTACACCTCAACCTTCCAACCCTACTCCTTCTACCTCTAACCGCTCTTTGTCCCTCTCATCTAATCACATACCACTTTCATCTCCTCCTGTGTATGTCCCATGCAACACACATACCATGATAACTCGCAGCAAGACAGGTATTTTTAAACCAAAGGTATTCATGAGTGTTGCATCTTCTAATAATGTCCCAAAGATATACACGCTGCCATGACAAGTAACTCTTGGAAGGCTGTTGTTCAGAGTGAGCATCAGGCTCTTGTTCGAAATAACACATAGTCTTTATGTCCTCTTCCTACTCACAGACGAGCTATTGATTACAAGTGGTTATTTAAGATAAAGACAAAGGCTGATGTACTATTGAGAGATACAAAGCGCATCTGGTGGCCAAGGGGTTTTCTCAGCATGCTGGTTTGGATTATCGGGATACTTTAAGTCTTATGGTTTGGGCTACTACCATACACACTGTTCTTGCTGTAGCAGTCATGAAAGGTTGGACTTTAAGGCAAGTTGATGTCAATAATGCCTTTCTCAATGGAGACTTGACCGAAGAAATCTACATAGAATAGCCTCCTAGATTTGAAGAATTTGGTCCTAATGGATAGAAGCTTGTGTGTGGACTACACAAAGCCCTATACGGACTGCGCCAAGCCCCTCATGTATGGTTTCACACACTATAACAATACCTTCTTTGTCAGCTAGGTTTTCATGCCTCCAACTTTGACCACTCCTTGTTCATTTGAGCCTTATCTGGAAGTTTTCTACTTCTCATGGTCTATGTCGATGACATAGTCATCACTAGCAGTTCTGACTTAGAGATTAATAAAGTGGTGCAACTGCTACATACACGATGTACTCTCAAGGACATGGGACCACTCAATTTTTCTTAGGTATTGTAGTCCATCGCATTCCCCAAGGGTTGTTTCTCAATCAACAAAAGTACATAGCTGAGATACTTACCAAAACAAGCATGTCTGATGCATCGTCCAAACCAATACCTATGGTAAGTTTTCCAAAGTTAGTAGCTACTGATGAGAGTTCCACTCTTGTTGATGGTATCGCAGTACAATTGGTATTCTCTAATATATGTGTATCACCGGCTCTGACTTGTCCTACTGTGTCAACAAACTAAGTCAGTATATGAATGCTCCAAGTGAGATTCATTGGAAGGCAGTCAAGCGAGTTCTACGATATCTTCATGGTACAATCACTCATGGACTGTGTTATTCCAAAGGACAATTTTAGCTCACTTGTTACACAGATGTTGACTGGGCTTCTTCTGTTGAAGACAGACGGTCTACCACAGGTTATGTTGTTTATCTTGGGCCAAATCTGATTGCATGGTGTTCAAAGAAACAAGTTATCGTGCCTCGATCTTCTTACGAAATTTGAATATCGCGATCTTGCCAATTGTGTATACGAGCTCTACGTGGGTTAAACAATTGTTGTCTGAGGTTGGTGTGGTTCTTGATCAGTTTCTAGTGGTTTGGTGTGATAATACATCTACGGTCTACATGGCTGCCAATCCAACGCACCATGCTAAGGTAAAACACGTCGAGATAGATCATCATTTCGTTCAGGAGAAAGTCTTTAATGGCACACTTCAAGTTAACTTTGTTCCTTCTGACAAACAGATTGCTGATGTTCTCACTAAGCCCATCACACCTAAGCGTTTTAGTTTCTTTCAACAAGCACTTTGTGTGTTACCTAGAGATACTATATTCTTTGAAGACAAAAAGAAAGAAAACGAGGAGAATGTTAGGGTAACTAATAAAGTTGGTTAACAGTTAGTTGTTAGCAGTTAGTTGTTACTGTTAGCAATTAGTTGTTAAAGAGCAGATGCGTTATGCTGCTATATATATTGTCTTCATGCATGTATACAAAGTGAGCAAGTTCAATATTTCTCTTGTATCTTCTTGATTCTTCAATACAATGGCTTTTGTTCTTCGTGTTGTTGTCTAACACGTACTACGTAATTCAATGTAAATATATTAAAAAAATTAATAGAAAAAAATGTATATTATGATAGTAAAATAAATCTATATTTATAATTAGTAATTATTAAAATGATATATAAATTAAAAAAATTAATGGGCAAGCCAATACAAGCTTAAACTAGTTATATAGAAATAGGATCAACTTTGACTAAATTTGATACTCATATTTGAGATTGAATTGAGTATAAAAAACTTAGGGAGGAGGGTTAAGTCAATTATTGACCACTAGAGCTAATTGGTAAAATTAATTAGGGGTGTAGATTTGGTCCTTTTGGTTATGAAAAAATTATAATACAAAATATGTCAATTTAAATTATCATACAAAATATAATAGGTTAGAAAAATTAAATACAAAATTTTGAAAGAAGGAAAATAAATATAATGTTAGTAAATATGATAGTTTTGAGGCTTTTAAAATATATATATTTAAATTTTAATATGTCTCAAAGATATAACAAATCTCTCAACACTGCAAATATGTTAAGAGTCTGTTAAAGTTTGTTAGAAGTTGTTATACCAACTTACAGTCTGCTGTTGAGCAAGTTCTTAGTTTGTTAGCTATCTTGAAGTCTATAAATATAGCTTCTATTGTACAGAGGAAGTCAAGAATTCATTCAATAAATAGAGAGATTATTTTCAATCTATGCTAGTGTTTTAGTTTACCTAAATCCTTTCATGGTATCAGTCACCTAGGTGATCCTTGACGATGACACCATGTATTCCGATGACTCTACTAATGTCTTGCCTTATGGCCCTTCTTTCACCTATGATTGACTCGTCAACTCTTTTCCACGACATGATGTTGTCAAGCTTGACGCCAACACTTTTGTCTAGTGGTAGAAATAGATACGTCTCATTGTTGTCGGATACGATTTGGCCAATTTTTTAGACGGATCGCTCACTTCTCCAGCGCGGTTCGTTCTTGCATCTGACGGAGCTCTTGTGCCCAATCTGGATGCTTCTGCCTTTACTTAATAGGATAATCTTCTCACATCTTGGCTACTGTCTCCAATCAGCCCTGTTTACCTCTCTTCTTTAACTGATGTACAAACGACGTCTGATGTGTGGACGACGGCGAGCTCACTATTCGCGACGGACACTCGTGCGAAGTAATCTCGGCTACGACATGAGCTCTACTCTCTCGCAAAGGTAATCTTTCCATTAATGAGTTTGTTGCGAAAATGAAGGGCCTTTATTTCCTCTTGCATGCCTCCGGATCTCCCATTCCCGAGGCTGAATGGACGGAGATCCTTCTCGTTGGCCTTCCGTTTGAATTTGAGGCAATTGTATCTACGGTAACTCTATCTCTGACTCTCTTGCCGTTGCAACGCATAATAGACGCTCTTCTTGAGTGTGAATAACGGTAACAATGGGAGGTGCATGAGGTGGTTCTTGCGGAAAATCTTGTTGAAAACTCACCAGCACCATCGGCGATGGAGTCTTCTCGTGGTGGTCAATTTTTAAGCGTGGTCATGGGAGAAGTTTTCGGTTGCGCCTCCAATGCTAGATCTGTGCTCGCTACGGCCATGTTGCTCAACGGTGTTATTACCGTTATCACAGTGATGATGGTGCATCGGTGGTAGCTCCACCTGAAAGTTTGGGTGCCGATTCAACATTTGGTTTTGTCATGCTCCGGTGTCTAGTGGTTCCCTTGCTCCGTCGACTTATGCGTCGAATGCACCTAGTTTTGAGAGAGTCGAATATCCCTCTCGACGAATGAGGTTTTCCCCCTTCTAATCACCAAAGTTTTGGTCAAAATTTGGCTTATAATGGTCAAAATTGTGGCGATCGAAATTGCTTCCCAGTTGGCCCTATTACGTCGGTCAAAATTATGCTTATGGTGGTCAAAATTATAATGCTCCATTTGGTCATCAATTTGCTTCAAATGGCCAACATCAGCAGGTTCCTTTGTGCGTCACAACTGGCTCCACACTCAAGACTTTGGGTTTCAAGATGGGCCTCACGCACATGCTAATTTTGGTGGTCCTCATGCACGTGGTTTTAATGGGCCAAAGAGGGTGGATTTTCATGAGCCAAATGCTATGTTTGGGCAATGATGTTTAAATTCTATTCATCCTATTAACAATTGTGTCCAAGTAGGATCTCCATTGGGCCGTGATCAACTGGTTGAACCATTTCATGGTGAGGGTGCTTCCAACCCTCATGTTCCTTAGAAAACCAACCCGCGTGCTCGTGTGTACTCTGGATTAGACCAGTGTATTGGTCTTTCTCGGGTCTGTAATTTGCATGCTTCTGATTATTCGGACTCTTCTAGCTCGCATGCCAATACTGCTCAGCTTGGTTCTACTAGTAGAGGCACAGATTCGTATATACCCATGTCGGTTGGTTCTGCGTCGTGGTACTCCCGACTCGGGTGCTAGCAATCATGTCTACCGTGATACATCGGCTCTAAATGACGTCACACCATATCTAGGTATGTCCTCTCTCTTAATGGGTGATGGAATCCAACTCAAATATAGTCTATTGGTAGTGGTGTTTTACATACACATTCTAAATTACTTCGATTATCTGATGTTTCATGTATGCCGAAAATAAGAAAAAATTTGTTGTCTATGTCCCAGTTTGCCACTAATAATAATGTATATTTTGAGTTTCACTCGACATACTATGTAATTAAGGACATAATAACCCGGGAGACACTGCTGAAGGGCCACATTCGTGACGGGTTATACCGGTTCTCACTGCCATATGTCTTTCAATAGTTTGTTCGAGTCCCAGTTGTTGCATCTGCTGCTCTTCAAAATAAGTCAAATAAAGGTGATATATTTTCCTTGTGGCATAAACATCTTGGCCACTTGTCTACTACTATTGTTAAAAATATTTTAGACAAATGTAATATTGTATCACAAACGAATTGCCTTGAGAATATATGTACGGCATGTCAAAAAGGGAAGTCGCATAAGTTGCCATTTCCACTATCCATTACTAAATATAGTAATTCGTTTGACTTAGTTGTGCCTGATCTCTAGGGACCTGCGTTTGTTGCTTGTGGGAATAATTGGTATTATATAGAGTTTGTCGATGTTTACACTCGATTTACGTGGGTTTATCTACTTCGTCAAAAGTCTCAGGTAGTATAATGTTTTGTTCAATTTCAACAACTTGTTAAAACTCAATTTGGTAAGACTATTAAACAGTTTCAGAGTGATTGGGGCGAAGAGTATGGAGTTTTCACTTTTATTCTAGCTTATCAAGGTATTATTCATCGGTTTTGTATCCGCATACTTCTGAACAAAACGGGCTGGCTGAGCGCAAACATCGTCACATTGTTGACATAGGCATCACTCTTCTACCTCAAGCTGGTCTCCCTACAAACTACTTGGGATATGTATTTTGCTGTGTCGTTCATCTCATAAATCAGCTTCCTACATCTATTCTGAAAGGACAAAATCCGTTTCGGGCTCTCTCTGGAATTGAACCCACCTACGATCATCTGAGGGTTTTTGGGTGTTGTTGCTTTCCGTATCTACATCCTTTTGAGACAAATACGTTGGATTTCTGGTCTCAACCGTCTATTTTTGGGATATAGTACTCAGCACAAGGGATATCAGTGTCTTTTACCTAATGGTAAAATAATTATCTCGCGACATGTGATTTTTGATGAAAACAAGTTTTTGCACTCCGAATCTACTAGAAAATGAGCTATTTTTTACCACACACAATAGGTTTCAACCTATGTTCCACTTGTTTGAACACGTCCTGTGGCGCCGTCCGTTGGTCAGTATCCTGCTTCATGTTCTCGACAAGCAGATTGCTCATCTAGGTTTACATTGGTTGAAGCTTCAACCTGAGGTTGGATCTAATCTAGAGCCGCGTAGCTCTCCTTTGTCCAATGAGAATGGTAACTCTGATCATTCTCCGATTGCTGAGATTTCTCTTGATACTCAGGCACCAGTAGTTCCTGTACCTAATGTTCATCCAATGGTAACTCGTTCAAAGGCTGGTATATTTAAACCCAAAGTTATGTTTGCTAAAGCTATGGAACCTTTTGAGGAAGCATTTTCCAATTCAGAATGGAGTGCTGCTGCTCAGGCTGAGTACGATGATCTTATTCGAAATGCTATGTGGGATCTTGTCCCGCTACCATCAAATCGTAAAATTATTGGGTGTAAATGGATTTTCAAAGTCAAACGGAATCCGGATGGTACGGTTGATCGACGTAAAGCTCGGTTGGTTGCAAAAGGTTGTTCTCAAGTTTCTGAGTGTGATTTTAAGGAAACATTTAGTCTAGTGGTGAAACTTTCTACTGTCCAGGTTATTCTATCCATTACTGTTTCAAGAGGGTGGCAGCTTCGTCAAGTTGATGTAAACAATGCATTCTTAAATGGTGATCTAGACACTAAAGTGTTTATGCAACAAACTCGGGGTATGTTAAGTGTGATTCCGATGGAAAACCATTTGCGTGTCGTCTAAAGAAAGCCTTGTATAGTCTTTATCAGGCTCCATATGCGTGGTTTAAGAAGCTTAAGCAATTTCTTATTTCTATTGGGTTCGTCGGGTCCAAATCTGATGCCTTGTTTTTTATTCAAATTCAGTTTGGGTCTACACTCTATGTACTTGTGTATGTTGACAACATTATCATTACTGGAAGCCTAACCACTGCTATCGATTGGTTTGTTCGATTGTTGAATGATGAGTTTTGCTTAAGGATATGGGCAATTTTCACTATTTTCTCGGGATAGAAGTTACTCGAGTTTTTGGCTCTCTTCATCTATGTCAAAAGAAATATGCCCTTAACATTCTTGCTCGGTGTTCATTGGCCAATGCGAAAAGTGTTCATACACCGATGGTTAGCTCGTCTACTCTGTCGAAAAATGATAGTGAGTGTTTGAAGGACCCAATGGAGTATAGGAGTCTTGTTGGAGCACTTCAGTATGTTGTTCTTACTTGACCTGATATTACGTATGCTGTAAATCGGATCTATTAATTCATGCATAATCCTACTATTGCTCATATGGTTGCACTGAAACGCATTCTATGGTATCTTTGTGGCACTCTTGACTTTGGGATTGTTTTGCATCCTTCTGATCATCTTTCTTTGGTCGGCTATGCCGATGCCAACTGGGGATTGGATTTTGACGATCAACGGTCAACCTCCGGCTATTATGTTTACTTTGGTCACACTCTTATATTCTGGTGTTTAAAAAATAGTAAGTACTTTCGCGTTCCACGGCTGAAGCAGAATATAGGAGCCTTGCGGCAGTTACTAGTGAACTCACCTGGTTATTGTCATTGTTTCAAGAGTTACAGGTTCAGTCTACTGATACACCCACTGTGTGGTGTGATAATTCAAGTGCCATTGCAGTTGCAGCCAATCTTGTGCGCGAAACTACTTACTATTTTTTGAGTTGGATCTATTTTTGTGCGCAAGAATGTTGCGGATGGGTCTGTTCTCGTGGGTGAAGTTCCTGCGTGTGATCCAGTGGCTGATATTTTTACCAAGCCGCTGTCAGTGACCTCCTTTTGCTCGGTTTAGAAATTTTCTTCGGGTCTTACCGTAGGGAAGATGGATAAATGTTAAAAGTCTGTTAAAGTTTGTTAGAAGCTGTTAGACCAGCTAACAGTCTACTGTTGAGCAAGTTTTTAGTTTGTTAGCTATCTTGAAGTCTATAAATATAGCTTCTATTGTACAGAGGAAGTCAAGAATTCATTCAATAAACAGAGAGATTACTTTCAATCTATGCTAGTGTTTTAGTTTACCTAAATCCTTTCAAAATATAATAATAAAAATACTAATAGAATATTTTTTTACATAAATATCGAATAAATATATTTTTTCATAAAACACCATTTCATAAAGATGTATCTTTTAATGATAAACTATAAGGTTATGTTGTTTTGTAAGAACCTTTATGTTAGATATTGACTTGAATTTCTAAAGCCAATTAATATGAAAGGTAAACAGTTGCTTGTATCAAATTGGTGTACTGCAACTGTCAGAACTTTGGCTTGAATTCAATAGCCATAGAAACCAAAGTTTCATGGGGTGTCAGAGAAGCCTGAATTTAAGAGCCAAATAGGAACATTATTTTTCAATAGTTTGCAATTGTGGGCATCGAAAGTTGCATGCAGGTTTTGCTCTTCCAATTATCAAGCCTTATTAAAGTAGTTATTGGCTTGAAACTAGTATAAATAGGTCTTAGTCTAAATAATGAGACACACCAATTTTGTGAGCGAATTAGTTATTGAGTGGTTAATTTGAGAGCAATTATATAATAGCTTTTCGGTAATTTTAGGGTATGAATTGTAAGCTTCAGTCAGAATACTTGTAATCTTTACCTTCTTTTTTCATATTTTATTTATTGTTGTATTTCTTATCTATTCTTGATAAATTTATTTGTGATCGTATTAATGTATTTAATCCAATCCATCCTCAACAAATTAGTATTAGAGTTTTTTTTTTTTTTTTTTTTGCAATATTTGCAAAGTGGTTGTGCTTACTATTTTCTATTCCTTCCATTGTCACTTAAAATGTTGATATGGCTGCAAGTGTATCATGGACTAAATAAGAAGTTGAGAAATTCACCAGGAAAAATAGTTTCAGTTTATGGCGCATCAAAATACTAGTGATGCTAGTTCAACAAGGATTGCTTAAGGCGTTGTCTAGTAGAGACAAATTACAAAACATACTTTTGGAATAGTAAAAAGACGATATGCTAGAGAAAGCACATAATGCTATTCTACTATTTCTATGCAATGAGCATTACGAGATGTAGCTGAAGAGACCGCTGCGTCTAGTTTGTGGCTCCAATTAGAGAGCTAGTAAATAACGAAGTAATTGACAAGTCGACTCTGCCTCACGCAACTCTACATTCCAAAGATAGAGGAAGGTACACCAATTTTCAACACCTTAACACTTTCAACTATATTATTATGGATCTCAATAATATTGATATTAAAATTGATGACGAGGATCAAGCATTAATCAAAAGGTGGAAATTCAAGCAAAACTCATACTAGATCGTAGTCCAAGAAAAGAATATAGTGTTATTAATGCAAGAAGTTTGGGCACACAAAGAAAGATTGTCTAAAGAAGAAGGATAAAATAGAACCACAAGAGCAACAAAAGGATCGTGCAAATATGGTTGATGCAGAAACTTTAAATGATGTCGAGTTTGTTTTGGTTGTAGTCGATTCTTATGGTGGTGAGAGGTGGTTTCTTGAAACAAACGTTACATTTAATATTAGCGCCTCCAAGGATTTATTTTCAACGTATAAGAGGTAAGTTGGTTTAGTGCTAATAGGATATGACCACGTATATCTAGTCGTGGAGATTGGAAAAGTTCGTATAAATATTTTTGATGGTATTGTTAGAACCTTGTCAGATGTTTGATACATTCCTGAAATAAAGAAAAACTTTATTTCCTTAAGTACTTTGTACAAGAAAGGCTTTCAGTATTTCAATGAATGTGGAGTATAAGGAGTATTCTCTGGTGTCGTGGCCTTGATGCGTGGACATTTAGAGCTAGCCCTTTACTTCTTGGATGGTTCCATGGTTACTGGTGTTGTAGTAGCGTGATCATCAATTAACCTAGATTCTGACACTACTAGGTTATGGCATATGCAACTTGGGCATATGAGTGGGAAATATGTATCAATATTGAGTAATCGATGTCACACCCCAAATCTAGATTACCTAAATTTAAGGTGCGTAGGTGAGGAGATTTTTGTTCTAGTGTTATAATAGCCGATTTTTAGTGGTAACAGAACAATGGTTTCGAGACCACAAATTTCTGTAATTTCAAATCATAAATATTATTTTTAGAATATTTATAGAGTCATTAGAGTCTTATTAAAATTTGGGTTAGAAATATTAACGTTTAGATAGTTAATTAAAGAAAAAGGACTAAATTGAAAAAGGTGCAAAAGTTGGTAATTAAGTTAATTAAAGGATTTAATAGCCTATTAAACACATGAGGAGGGACCAATATAATAATTAGTCCCTAATAGTTAGTGTTGGACGGTTAAACATGTGATAATAATAAATTATTGTGTATTGAATGGCAATATTGTAATTAAAATGAAATTAAAACAAAATTAAGTAAAACAAAATGCTTTCTTCTTCTTTTTTAATCTTCCATTGCCGAAACACCATAGAAAAGAACTTGGAGAATCGGCTAAGCATTTAAGCCTTGCATGTGAGTTCAATTCTTAACCGTTTCTTGTAATTTTTATATTTTTGAGATTGTTACAATTAGGTCCAACTAGCTTGTACCTTCGTTTCTGATCCTGTTAAAATTTTTGGATGTTTCCATTGTTGAATACTGGATTTTTTTTATGAATATCATGTAGTTGGAGCTTTGATTTTGTTGTATGATGATTTTGTAAAGAGATTTTTGTTAAATTTTGATTTTAGGATTAAATTGTGAAAATGTCAAAATTTTAAGGTTCAAAAGTGAATTTGATGTTTATTAAGGACTCTTTGAGGGCCTAGTATATTTTTATAAAATATTGACTTGAGAAAAATGGTTAATTTGATGAATTTTAAGTTAAGGGACTAAATTGTAAAAATTATAAATGTTTGGGGTAATTATGTAAATTTTAAAAATAGGGTTTTAGTTGTAAAATGGATTGGAATATGAAATTTATGCTAATAATTGAAAAATTTTACATTTTAGATCAAGATTTCGTAGATATTCGTAGAAAAAGAAAAATAGCGGAATGGTCCCGAACTTCTACAATTTCTACGATTCAGTCCATGTAAGTTCGTTATATGGTTACTATTAATTTTATTGAATATTCATTCTATTTCATTATTGGTTAATTCATAAATTTCATTTAGTTATGTTTAACGAAATAGAAGCGTAATGATATTCGGGCTATGTGCCTAGTAAGCTTTGTGCCGCTCCGTAGATATATGGGCTATGTGCCAAAGCAGCTTTGTGCCAGTGATATTCGAGCTATGTGCCTAGAAGACTTTGTGCCAATTTTATTCGAGCTACGTGCCTAGCAGGCTTTGTTTCAGTGTTATTCGGGTTATGTGCCTAGCAGGCTTTGTTTCAGTGTTATTCGGGTTATGTGCCTAGTAGGCTTTGTACCGTGTTATTCGGGCTCTGTGCCTAGCAGACTTTATGTCGGTGTATTGAAAATTTACATTAAATTGATAGTTTTCGGTTAATTAATAAAAGAAGATATTTTCGAACTTACGAAGCATTTTGGTACTTAATAGTTTAATTTATTCTTTTAGGAACATGGAATCGTTGCTTTGATTGGATCGACTCGGAAGCTCAAACACTATCATCAACATCTCGATAGTCATTTTGGTTCTTGCTAGTTGGTTTAAGTGGCATGTATTAGCAAGGGTCTTTAGTACTTAGATGTTTTGTATGGATGTAAATATTGAAATTTGATATGTTATGCTTGTTGCTAGTAAAAGATGGTTGAACTTGTGTGCTTAATTAGACAAATATTTTGGAACATATGTAAGTAGAAAATGTATAGGTGTTTTTGTTTGATAATTTAGCCATTTGTTTTTGGCTTGTTTGGTACTTTTTGGCTAGATGTTAAATAGCATATTTGGTACTTTTTTATGTGAATTTGATAGGTAAACAAAATGGTATGATTTGGCATAAACTTAGTTATAAATAAGATGAACTTTTGGCCAAATGTTGCATATGGTTATACATGTTTAATTGTTGTGATTGAGGTGCCTTTTAGGCATATTGGTTGTATGAATATTTACCTTATTGGTTTAGCTTGTTGATGCATAATTTGGATGCATATGGTTATACATGTTTAATTGTTGTGATTGAGGTGCCTTTTAGGCATATTGGTTGTACGAATATTTACTTTATTGGTTTAGCTTATTGATGCATAATTTGGTGCATTGTGAATGAATGTTTACATGTGGAAAATTGGTTGTAGGTGTGTGCAAGTTTGGGTCAGAAAAATGGCTTGAAATGGCCTATTTTTCGTCTACACAGCTAAAGACACGGGCATATGTCTCAGCCGTGTGCCAAGCTACACTGTCGTATGTCCCTGTAACTTTCAAAGGGTTGCAAGTCAGGCTATTACATGGCCTAGCACATGGCTTGGCACACAGGCATGTGAGGATATTTCAAGGGGTACACGGCCTGGCACGCGGGCGTGTGGCTTGACCGTGTGACCCAAGTCAAAGAGTTACACGGGCACGGACACAGGCTAGAGCACAGCCGTGTGTCCCTACTTCGAATGTTCACATGGCCTGAGACACGGGCGTGCGCCTCAGCCATGTGAGTCACATGGCCGTGTGACCTTTACAGTTTCCAAATTTTTATTTTTTTTGTAAAATCCTATATGTTTTCGATTTAGTCCCGACTAGTTTCTAATGTGTTTTTAGGGCCTTGAGGGCTCATATAAGGGATTATATGCTTAAGTTTGAATAATATCACTATGTTTTATGTTATGTTTTGTATATGTTGAATAAAAGTTCATTGTATGATCTTAACTTTTGGTAATGCTTCGCAACCCTAATCCAGCGACGGATACGGGCTAGGGGTGTTACAAGCGCACACTAGTGTCATGGATTGCGCAGGCCCGCAACAATGGCGCACTTGTGTGAACCAACATGTTCAAAGGAGGTCATTTGGCCTAACCAGATTGGATTGTTGCTTGGAGAGATTGAAGGCCTATCTACAAAGCTTGGCAAATATGGAATGTGATCTTCAAATATATGTGATCCAAGATATGATATGTAATCTTTGGAAGATACGATTGTATAATCTTGGATATTTGATTTGTAGATAACTTTTAATCTTAATCGTTGATGTATTTTGATTTGTACCGTTGATTTTGGATAGGCCCAACTATAAATAGAGGCCTCTCCCACTCAATGTAATTCATTCAGTGAGTAATAGAAATTTGAGGGCATTCACTCAAAACTTTTTCTCTAGTGTTCTTTCTTTTTTGTGGCATTGTTCATCTTTCGAGTTCTTTCACTCTTAAGTTGTTACGTTTGTTCGTAGGTGCCTTAGAGGAATTCTGTTGAATCCTCAATTGTTGGGAGTTAGGCTAACTTTGGCATTTTTGGAGCGAAGAAACTACCTAAGGCCACACGAATTACGTGGGAGAAATTTAAGTCTGTGACACTAGTAGTTAGTTTGCCAAATTGTAGCCTCTAGCGAACTAATGTTTTGGCGAATAGAGTATCCACCCATAGAAGTTGTAACAACCCATTAGTCAAGGGTAACGGAAAGTGAAGTTCGGGACTCTATTTGCATAAATCAAACTCGTAAATATTTTTATTAAATATTTATGAAGTTAGTTTAGTAGTGAATTATATTTTGGATTGGTAAATTGCATGAATTAGGAACTATTATGGTACAAAGACTAAATCGCGTAAGGACTAAAAGTTGAATTATAGATTGAAATAAATTAAAGGGATAAAACTAGTAATTATACATTTGTTTCATTTAAAGTGGATGATCATGGGTTAAAAGAATTAATGTTATGTTTATTATAAATAAAATGAATTTAATGTATATATTATAAATATAATAGTAATGAATGAAATTAAAACAAAATAAGTAATATAATAAGAAAGTGGCATGAAAGAGAATGAACATTCTCTTTTACATGCAGTTTTGAAACAAAAAGGGAGAAGGAAGAAGTAACCAACATCATTAAGGGTTTCTAATAAACCATAATTTATACATATTTTTACCCCATGCTTGGCTTATTTTTGGATGAATTTCCATTAGAATTGATGAATTCGATTCTCATAATCCTTTAATTTCATGTTTTCACTCAGAAGAGCTTAGGAAGTCGAAAAGAACGATAAACGGGCCAAAAAGGACAAAATGGTCCTACCTCAGAAATCAACATGGCTTGGACTTTCGCCCACGGACGAACCACACGGCCGTGTGTTACAAGTAGAATCGAATACGGCCTAAGCTAACGTATACGGGCGTGTCCCTGCTGAACCCAAGTCTAATTCTATTCGGAGAAGACCTACTTGTGGGCCAAGAAAGGTGTTCCAAAGCCTATATAAACACCCTAGGGGAGGACCTAAACGAACACACGGAGTAGGAAGCAGAAAATAGTTGAAGACAACCATTGGGAGCAGCTTGGAAGAATGATCTCCATCAAGACTGAAGACCTCTTATCAATTTCTCTTGAAGTTTTTGGGTTTTCTTATGTTTTGTAGTTTTCCTTATTTTAAGATGTTCTCCTCCATCAGTATGAACTAAATCCCTTAGATACCTGAGGGGATGAAACCTAAGGCGTATCTTATTACTATTTGATTTAAAAGATAAATACTTGTTCTTATTCTTAATTGTGAGTTCTTATTCTTGTTTTGATAATTCAGGTTATTGATTCAAGTTGAATGTGCCTATTCAGAGGAGCAAAAGTCTCGTTTAAGAGTAGATCAACACAATTAAACGGATTTGAATGCAATCCTAGATATAGGACGACGTAATTTCTACGGATTAGAGTCAAATCTAATAAGGGAATCCATAGATCGAGTTAATGCAATAATAGGGGTTTTAATTAGAAAGAGATTTCAATTAATCAACCTAGAGTTAGTTATTTTTAGTCTCGAAAGAGATATTAACATATATCAGGGATTTCTATGGATTAATTCAAGTGAATAAATCGTATGAATCAAAAGTAATAAGTGAAGTCTAGGTGGATTCTTCCTTGGGTATTGCCTATCTCATATAGTTGTCTAAAAGTATTTTCCCAATTCATTCTCTGTCGTGCTTTTAATTAATTTTAGTTTAAAAGAAATCATTCCAATTCTTAGGCTAGATAATATGAAGATAGCAATTACTAGTACTCTTGGCCCTTGTGGATACGATATTTCCAGTCTTAACATAACTATACTATTAAACGATAGGTGCGCTTGCCTTTATTGTGATCATAGTTTCTTAGAGACATATTAAGTTTTTGGCGCCATTGCTGGGGACTAAGATATTAGGAACACTAAAATTTTATTACTTTAGCCATTTTTTATTTTTACTTGCAATTTATTATTTTATTTAATTTGCTAATTTGTCTTTTATTTGCTTCGACAGGTAATTTTAGTTTATGACTAGAAGAAACCCGTCAGGACCCTTACTTTTTGATAGTGAGATAAAAAGTATCGCTCGCAGAAATCGTAGGGAGATATGGTGAAGTCTAAAATATATAGAAGAAGAGCAAGAGGATGGAACTAATACTACCGAGGAAATGGCTGATAATAATCCGCTCCCTCCGGTGGTTGCTGAAAATCCTATTCCTAGTACTATGTACGACTATGCTAAGCCTAATTTAACTGGGGCTGAATCAAGTATTGTTATACCTGCTATTGTTGTAAATAATTTTAAACTGAAACCTAACACTATTCAAATGATTCAATAGTTTGCTTAGTTTGATGGTTTACAGGACGAAGAACCAAATACTCATTTAGAAAATTTTCTAGAATTCTTTGATACTTTCAAAATAAATGGCATTTATGATGATGCCATTCGCCTTCAATTGTTTCCCTTCTCATTGAGAAATAAAGCTAAACAGTGGTTGAACTCGTTACCACGATGATCAATCACTACATAGGAACAAATGACCGAAAAATTCTTATTGAAATATTTTCTGCTGGCTAAAACGACTAAGTTGAGGAATGATATCTCTTCTTTTGTGTAGATGGATTTAGAAACACTTTACAATGTATGGGAAAAGATCTACTGAGAAGATTCCCTCACCATGGGCTACCATTATGGCTACAGGTTCAAACCATTTACAATGGTGTGAACCCCTCAACTAGGCAATTGATTGATGTAGCTGCCAGTAGAACCCCAAATAAAAAATCCCTGAAATGGATTATGAGTTTATAGAGGAGATGTCACTGAAAAACTATCAGTGGCAAGTCATGAGAACAAAGCGACAAAAGCCGCTAGTGTTTTCAACCTCGACGCAGTCACCATGCTATCAAACCAGGTAGAGCTTTTATGTAAAAAGATTGATGGTTTGTGTCGTTCTTCGCAGGTACATCTAGTGATGCAATGCGATACGAATGGAGGAGGAATGAACAATACAGAATATCAATCCTACAACCTTGACATAGAAAGCGAATAGATGAACTATATGGGTAATAATTCTAGGCCTCAGAATAATCCCTATAGTAACACTTACAATCCAAGTTGGAGGAACAATCCAAACTTTTCATGAGGTGGTCAAGGAAATTAGAGACAACAACCCCCTCCAGGTTTACAACAGCAACCCTACCCACAGGAGAAGAAGCTGAACCTTGAGGAGATGCTAACAAAATTCATCTCGGTGTAAGAAACACATTTTCAAAACACCGAAACAACACTAAAAAATCAGAAAGCATCAATTCAAGGGCTTGAAAACCAAATAGGATAGGTTGCCAAGTTGATCTCAGAAGGACCACAAGGTAGCTTGCCAAACAACACTAAAACTAACCCAAAGGAGCAACTCCATGCCATTACTGCTCACGATAGTAAAGGGTTAGACGAACCAAAACCGAGACAAGAAAACGTGGTAGATAAAGGTAAGGTTGAGGTAAGCCATAATAAACCAAAACTGGTAAGTATAGAGTACAAACCTCGTGTGCCATATCCCAATGCAATGAAGAAATACCGCACAGATGAGCAATTCGGTAAATTTCTTAAACTTTTAAAGAAATTACATATTAACTTACCATTTATTGAAGCTCTTTCGCAGATGCCTAATTTAGTAAAATTTCTAAAAGAGCTTTTAGCAAACAAACGAAAGTTAGACGATGAGTCGCATGTGGAGCTAAATGCAGTTTGCTCAGCAATTTTGCAGAATAAATTACCCCGCAAGTTAAAAGATCCAGGAGTTTTATGATTCTTTGCCTAATTGGTGGTTTATCTGTTAATAATGCTTTGGTTGATTTAGGGGCAAATATTAATGTCATGCCCTATAAAATGTTAAAACAGCTCGGTCTTGAGAAAACCAAACAAACTAGGATTAGCATTCAATTGGCTGACAAAACCATTAGAGTTCCTAGATGTATAATTGAAGATGTGCTAGTTAAAATTGATAAATTCATATTCCCAGTAGACTTTGTTGTTTTAGACATGGATGAGGATAGTGACATTACTTTAATTTAGGACGACCCTTTTTAACAACTGTTAGGACCATTATTGATGTTGGTACAGGGGAATTAAAACTTCGTGTACGAGATAACATCATTAAACTCCAAGCACGTGATTCTGTCAGAATATCTAGTGATCAAGATGATATAAGTCCTGTTAATGTAAGTAAACTTAATGTTAAATCTTCTTTGCAGGAAACTTCTTAGAAAAAGATGACAGAGCCATGGTCTAGCTCTCATATCGAGAACAGAACTATTCGTGAGGAAAGAAGACTACAAATCGATGAACTAGATGAATGGCGACACACTTCAATTAGAAACCGAGAAAACATGATGAACCAAAACGACTCCATGACAAGCTTAAGGATGGGACAAACCAATTTAAGATTGGGGATTAGGTATTGTTGGATAAAACATATCCTCGAATCGCCACTTCAGGACCTCAATACAAATGGAACAACCCCTTTCACGGTACTTAATGTTTTCCTATACGAATAGTCGAGGTAACTCATTCCAACTTTGGTACTTTCAAGGAAAATAGTACTAGTCTAAAACCTTATCTTAACAAAATTAATAGCAGGAATGTGGAGTTTCAACTCCTTGAACCACCATGATTATGTGAATGAAAGGTTAGTGGAGCTTAGACTCTAAATAAGCGCTTCTCGGGAGGCAACCCGAGCACTAAACAAATTGATGTTTATATTTTTGATTTTTAGCACCTAACTAATAACTAACCAAATTAATAAGTACAGGTTTCCCTACCACACGGCCTTGCACACGGGCGTGACCGTGTGGACACCATGAGTAGGTACATCGGCGTGGCGGAGCCCGTGCGGAAATAGGAAGAAAATTTTTCCCAAAACACGGGTTACGATAAAATGACATGGCCGTGCGATAGGACTGTGGTTGACACCGACTAAAGAACATGGCATGCGAAACCTTCATACAGGCGTGCCTTAAAACCGTAGGCGATACTGAGTAAATGACACAGACGTGTGACACGCCCGTGCCCAAAAGTCACGGTTAAAGCTGAGTAAATCACACGGGCGTGCGACACGCCAGTGCTTATAAGCCGTGGTCGATACTCATCAATCAACATGGGCGTGGAAATCTCTACAGACATGGGAGAAATAAACGAAGCATCACACGGTCGTGCGATTCGCCGTGTGACCTAACACGCCCAAGGAACACAGGTGATAAACCGTAAAAGTAACATATTTTAACCCCATATTTAATAGGCTTTTGGATGATTTAGCCCTTGAATTATGTAAAAAGATGCTTTTAATCCTTTCTTTTCATGTTTATACTTAGGAAAGCACCCGAGGATAAAAAAAATACAAAACGGGCTTAAAACAGAATAATTGGGCCTTAGCAAGAAATCAACACGGACTGGCCCAAAACCTGCACGACCGTGTCTTGACAATTACCTAGAGCACGGCCCAACTCACGAGTTGCACGGCCGTGCATCATCTCATTACCACACACAGGTGTGCCTGGTGATCTACATGGCCGTACACAAAATGACAGAATCAAGGCACGGCCCAATCTTAAAATTACACGGGCGTGTGCCATGGGCGTGCCCCTGCCGCGGGAATGAACAATTTCATTCAAAATTGGATGCTTGAAGTCAAAGAAACATACTCCTAAGTCAACTCAAACACCCTAATAGTAATTCTACTTAAAGGAGATACTTAGGAGCCAAGTATAGCATCCCAAAGCCTATATAAACAACCCAAGGCAAACATTAAAGAGAGATTTTTGGCAGAGGCTTTTTGTCGAGGCATTCATCTTTTAGGAAGTCACTTAAAGATAGCTAGTTGATCCATCTCAAGAAGTCGGAACTCCATTCAAGACGGAGGATCTCTTCTTCAATTCCTTCAGGGGGTTTTAGGGAGTTTTTATGTTTTGTTTATTCTTTACTCTTGAGATGTTTTCATATTTAGTTATGCACTAAACCCCTCAGATACTTGAAGGGGATGAAACCTATAATGGATTTTGTTATTTGATTTCTAAATTATATGATAAGTTCTTGGTTTGATCTTAATTATGTTATTAATTCAATCTGATGTGCTTAGGTGAAGGAGGAATAGACCCTACCTAAGAGTAGATCTAGCATAATTGAGCGGAGTTGATCGGCGCCTAAAGATAGGGTTATGAGATTTCTTGGATTAGGGTGAAACCTAATATGGGAATCCATTGATCGATTCTTCGCTTCCTTAGGGGTTATTATAAAGAACGAGAGTTTCACTAATTAACCTAAGGTTAGACATTATTCGCCTCGAGAGAGGGTTAAATATAGGTTAGGGAGTCTCACGGATCAAGCTAAGTAAAGAAATCATATGGTTTGGGGAAGAAACAATAAGTGAAGTCATAGGTGGATTCTTCCTGAGGGTATCGTCTTTATCAACTGAGTTTTCTTAAAGTCTTTCTCCAATTCATTCTTTTGTCTTTGCATTTAGTTTAAGTATTTCATTAGTTTAATAATTCAATCACTCCATATTTTAGGCTAAATAATAGAAAGAAAGTGAGTAGTAGTACTTTTAGGTTCCCTTGGGTTCGATAATATATTCTTGCCTAAGCTATACTACTGTTCGATAAGTGCACTTGCCTCTATTGTTGTCACAGTTAGTCTACAGGTTCGATCATTCTTTATAAATATTAAAACTCGACTGTTTGACATGATCAACGGGTATGGGCCTCAACCGTGCGCCCTAATCCCTATTTGAACCACCCCACTGTTCATCTTCTCCCAAATTTTTTCCCTAAAACCCTAGCCACTCTCACCCAAAAGAACACCTCCTTCTCCCCTATTCCAGCCACCGTTGACTCTCCCTCAGCCTGAAACTCTTCCCTTTGCTCTTCTTTCCCTCTTTCTCTCTACCTCCCCTTTCCCCTTTCTCTTATTCTTTCTTTACACCGCCACCACACCAGCCACCATCCGTGCCACCTTTGGTCACTTTTTTTTCCTTTATTTTGAATTCATAATTATTTTCCATTATTTATTTTTATTATTTTCTTCTTATTCTTCATGCCATTTAGCTTTAGTTTAAGGTACCATAAGTTCATGCCGGCTGCTTCATTGATTCGATTTCAAAGGTTCAAGGTGCTGCCGGAGTATCCTCCTTCACGTTCACCTCTGCCCAAATTTATCAGGTTTCTTTTCATTAACTCAATCCAAAGTTCAAGAAGTTTCAATTCTCTCCCTATCTTATGGTTTTCTTACTATATTGTCATTATTTATCTTTGTATATTGAGGACAATGTACATCTTAAGTGTGGGGAGGTTAATTATAGTATTATTTGAAAATCCCTGAATTATGTCTTGTTCATAAGTAGATTTTCTCATATTACTATTAAAATGAAACTTCTATTGACTTATGATTTTCATTGATATGTTTTGGATTAAGTCATAGGTAATTGTGCATTGATCATTTAAACTTTAAGACATTAGAGAATCAAGTATGATAAGTATATTTTCAGAATTAAATAATTTTAGGTTGTTTCCCTAAATTTAATATTACTTTGAAATTTAAAATTTGCAAGGTTGACATCAAAAACCATAATTTTTGTGAGATTTTGAGCCTTCTTGAGCATATATTTTTCTTGCTCAATTTATTATTAGTTATGAGTGTGTCAATATTGATTTGTTATTCTAGAACTTGCTTCGATTATGCATGTCGAGACCACACTTTTGATTTGATATACTGAGTTGATAAAGGCACCTAGGATTTAACCCACTTACCCCATAAAGCGTACCTTCATAATTAACCCCTATTGAACCCCTTTGATCCTAATAAACCATTTCTTGATTTACCCTTAATATTAACCCAAGACCCATCCTTTTTGATTCATTGAGAATTTTTCCTTTTCTTTTAACTCATTTTTGTCTAGATTTAATTTGAGCAGTTACCTAACTATGTTCTTTATTTCAGTTGTTATATTCTTTCTTATTATTATTCTTAAAATATATATAAATAAATTTTGAAGTATATTCATTATTAGTACTACTATTGATAGATTTTCAATTATTGTAATTATTTAGTATTAGTTATTTTTCTAGTTAGGTAAATTGTCAATTCGATCTCAATTCTAACCCTCTAATTCATCCTTTATCCACACCTTTAACCCAAGCCCCGTTACAACCCTTTCTAAGACCTTTTGATTTGTGTATCATCTCATTTTATAGTGGTGGAGATTTGATTTTCATGCAAGCCTATGGGATTAACTTTTCATGTTTGACTTTTGAGTGCTTAATTTGAACCTTAAACACTTTGAGTGATTTGAGTGAATCTTTAGTGAGGATGTCAATTTTTGTCAATTTTGAATCAAAGGTGATTTTTTAGGTAAGGGGAAACACCTATATTTTTGTGCTATAAAAATTTGTAACTTGGATTGTTTGAATCTTTAAGACTCTTTTAGTTCAAATTATCAATGTATGAATTCTTTATGAATTATGATAAGACATTATTGATTAGAATTATGAATTGAGGAAGTTAATTTTAATTGTGAGTTGACGATTTTACTTGAGGACAAGCAAACGCTTAAGTGTGGGGATATTTGATAAACCATGATTTATACATATTTTTACCCCATGCTTGGCTTATTTTTGGATGAATTTTCATTATATTTGATGAATTCGATGCTCCTAATCCTTTAATTTCATGTTTTGCACTCAGGAGAGCTTAGGAAGTTGAAAAGAACAATAAACGGGCCATAGAGGGACAAAATGGGCCTACCCCAAAAATTAACACGGCTTGGACTTTCGCCCATGGGCGAACCACACGACCGTGTGTTACGAACAGAATAGAACATAGCCTAAGCTATCGTACACGGGCGTGTCACACGGTCATGTCCTTGCCGAACCCAAGTCTAATTCTCTTCAGAAAAGACCACTTGTGGGCCAATAAAGGTGTTCTAAAGCCTATATAAACACACTAGGGGAGGACCTAAACGAACACACGGAGTAGGAAGTAGAAAATACTCGAAGACAGCCATTGAGAGCAGCTTGGAAGAAGGATCTCCATCAAGACTGAAGATCTCCTATCAATTTCTCTTGAAGTTTTTGGGTTTTCTTATGTTTTGTAGTTTTCCTTATTTTAAGATGTTTTCCTCCATCAATATGAACTAAATCCCTTAGATACCTGAGGGGATTAAACCTAAGACGGATCTTATTACAATTTGATTTATAAGATAAATACTTGTTCTTATTATTAATTGTGAGTTCTTATTCTTGTTTTGATAATTCAGGATATTGATTCAATTCGAATGTGCTCATTCAGAGGAGCAAAAGTTCCTGTTTAAGAGTAGATCAACATAATTAAGCGGAGTTGAATGCAATCCTACATATAGGATGACGTAAATCTACCGGATTAGAGTCAAATCTAATAAGGGAATCCATAGATCGAGTTAATGCAACAATAGGGATTTTAATTAGAAAGAGATTTCAATTAATCAACCTAGAGTTAGTTGTTTTTAATCTCGAAAGAGATATTAACATAAATCAGGGATTTTTACGGATTAAGTCAAGTGAATAAATCGTATGAATCAAAAGTAATAAGTGAAGTCTAGGTGAATTCTTCCTTGGGTATTGCCTCTCTCATGTAGTTGTCTAAAAGTATTTTCCCAATTCATTCTCTGTCGTCTTTTAATTAATTTTAGTTTAAAAGAAATCATTCCAATTCTTAGGCTAGATAATAATAAGATAGTAATTACTAGCACTCTTGGTTCTTGTGGATACGATTTTTTCGGTCTTACCATAACTATACTATTAAACGATAGGTGCGCTTGCCTTTATTGTGATCGTAGTTAGTTAGAAACACATCAGTTTCTAACTTTCCAAGTTTAATTGGTTAGTTAATTTAGTCTCTTTTCTTGTAATTTTTATGTTTTTGGAATCCCGATACTTAGAGCTACCCGACCCATGTCATAATTTTTAGTATTGATTAGTATTTTACATATTGTCATGGTTGAGTAGTTTAAGTATTAGGGGTTAATTTGATAGATTTTAAAGTTAGAAGTGAAAAAGGACTGAATAGTGAAGTTAATTATTGATTTTGAGCAATAGGGAATAAATGGTGAAAATTTTAAAATTAAGGGGTAGAATAGAAAATAGGGAGCTAAACTTAGCTTAGAGTGAAATTAGTATAAAATTTAAGGTTAAATATGGATATTAAATTTAGTCTCGGTTTAGGGACTAAATTGAGGATTAACCAAAATATAATAGAAAAATTAAAATTCTTGTGAATTGAGTGGTATGTTATTAATTTATTATAATTATTTTATTCTGTAGTGAATGTCGTCTCGAAATCTTCGAGCAAGAAAGGGAAAGACAAGGTCGATGTCGAGTAGCTTGGAATATATGGTTTGTGTTTCTATAATTTGAATTATGTTATAAACTATTACATATTGCATTATTATGTATGCTAAGCATTTGAGGTGAGTACTTTTATGCTTTGAGATTGAATTGAATTCATAGTTTATTTGAAATGGACTGATTTTGTATATTGTGAAATGTATTGATTATGTGAATATTGAATTAACTATATGTGATAATGTGTATATATATATGAAATTGAGACATTTGTTGTATTGAAAAGTGAAATGAAACCCTATTAACTATTTCAGGCTGATTCAGATATAGATGGCATGCCATAGGATAGGAAGAGTTCAAGAATTTTGTTGACCTCAAGTTGATAAAGCACTGGGTGCCAATTTGCCTCGATTTAACTGATGAGACACTGGGTGTCAACTTATATAGCGCTGGGCACAGTTATTACTTTAGATTTATTCGATGAGGCACTAGGTGCCAAATTGGTATGTTGGTTGGATCCGCGTATCCGTTCGAGTCCGAGTCGTGTTAATAGGGAAAATAAACAATAAAATTGATGTGTTCGATATTGAAATAACATGGTTGAGAAATGGAAATGAGATGTCAAATGTAATATGAAATCATATATTGTTGTGAATATGGATTGAATTATGAGAAATGAAATCAAGAATTGGAAGTAGAGATGAAATATGCCATTGAATGAATTGGTTTCTCAAATTCCATAAGAAATATTATTACCATGTAATAAAATTTGTAAACTCTATTGATTGTGAATAAAGATTGAGTAAGTTGACTTTATTGATTTGATACATATGTTTTATAACTTTACTTATTGCATCTTTATATCTTATCTATTCATATCAAGTTTAAATTGTTCGGATCATAGAAATACCACTGAGTTATACTCAGCGGTTTTGTTTTCAGTGCGTATTTTAATGGTTAGGTACCTTTAGCTTACTTTAACTCAACATCCAACAATAATCACGAGCTCAAGTGTGGTGATGTTTTATTTTGTTCTGACATGTACCTAGGGGGTCCTTTTTGATGTTGTTTATGATGTGATGATATTTTGGTTTTCCAATGAAATGATGGTTAATTGTATATATATATGGTTATGGTTAAGGCAATGTTGGTATGATAGCTTAGCCTAATGTTTGGTATGTGTTTAGATTAAAATTTGGTAATTTAAGTAGCTAAAAGTTAGTTCAATTATGACAAATTTGGTATGAATAGAGTTTTGAATGGTTGATGCTTTGTTGATATGTTTGAAGATATAAAATGTGGTACCAATGACGGTACATTGGTTAGGCATATTAGATGATTGATTTGACATATTTTGAGCATGTTTAATTGTGTTTTGAATAGGTTAAATGGTTGGTAATTGAGTTGCTTAGTGTCTAAGTAAACATGAAATGATAAACTTGATTTTTAAAGTACATTTAGCTACACATGGCCTGAGACACGGTCTGTCACACGACCGTATGTCATATACAGGCAACACACATAGGCGTATGCCCTGAACGTGTTGAAAAACAGTATATGTGCAGTTTTCACATGGGCTGACACACGGTCGACGACACGACAGCGTGAGATTAATTCGAGAGGAACATGACCCAGGCACAAGGGCGTGTAGGATAGTCACACCTCCATGTCAATAGCCATACTGGCCCAATGACCCAACACACTACACATGACATGGTACTTTGCCTTGTTGGTTTTTGTGTGACCCAAGTCGATGAGTTACACAGTAGAGACACGAGTGGGACACCGCCGTGTCCCAAACTTTGGTATCGTGCATGGGTTGGGTTGATGAAAGGAGGAAGTTATCGTTATATGAGTATCGTCTAATCTTTAGTATTTATTATACGGGCTTGACCATTAAATGTTATATGAGCCGGCCATTATATATTATAAGGGCATCGGCCAATTCTATTGTAGAAATCCCCAAACTTGAATTTAGGACTGTATGGGTAATTTTTTATTATGATTTTGAATCAAATAGCAAACCTAATTTAGGTGAAGTAGGTCACTCTACTAATATCATCGAAGATAGTAGTAATTGGAGTAAGATTCAATACTCTGATGGTAATAATTGGAATAGTCTTGTTATGTATCCAACTTTTAGCTTTCAAGAGGGGATAAATAGTGATAAGAGTGTAAACATTAGAAGACTAATTCTAGCATTGTATAATAGTGATAAGAGTATACATAGTGGAAGACCAAGTTTAGCATTGCATAATGTTATTTATTAATCAACTATATAAGAGACTATTATTAAAGTATTAGGTTGGCATGATCTACCCCTATATAATATATTGTTGTTAATAGTTAGCTTACACCAACGCATGATGTTAATAAATGTTATGATTGATTAGTAATTCCCATGACTTTAATCCGACGACAGAGAGAGGTTAGGGGTGTTACATTTAGTGGTTCATGATTTATTCATCGATGTGTTCTTCACTAAAAGAAATAATTCGATAAAAATGAAAAATTAAGTTTTGTATAGGTCACCGCCAAAGGTATATTACCGCCTAGTTTGTTCAAATACTGTGAAGAGCAAGTCTCAGTAACTAGATCTAGATGTGTAAATCAACTAAACTGATTGGACAAATGACAAATGAGAAAGACTCTTATATATATTTCCTCGGAATTTGTAGCCCATGAGGAAGGGCACATTCTGAAATTTTTGGACACTTGTCAAGTTCCACTAAGTAAAACGAGTCATATTTATATGTGTGAGAAGGGTTTTGGAAAAATGTTCTTCTCCCTCTTCCTACAATGTTAGTTTCTGATTCTTTTTCTTAAATCTAAATTGTATATTTTCTCGTTAAGCTGGAAGCCAGTGTTCTTAGTTAATGGGTGGTTATTCCATCATCGGATAAGTATTACAACTTTGTATGTTAAGAGTAAGGATACTATAAAGTATATATACAATAAGATAAGAATAAAAAGCCCTGCATGGGGATTTTCTGTAGATGAAACATTAACAAATTTTCTGTAAATGGGTATTAATGGTGAATTTATATTCTATAAGCAATTGTTGCTGCTAGTTTGGATTGGATATCTGATTATGAAGCTGGTAGCTACAGCGAATGAGTTTCAGGTGAGTCCTTAATATTGACTTGTACAAGTTTTTCTAGAAAAGTCTAATGTGATTGAAGTTCTAAAATCGATGAATGATTTTATGAAAGATTGTTGAAGATATGTATGTATTCTTGGTATAGGTATTTGTGAGTCCAGAAAGTAATGGATTATGTGTATAGGTGCAAGTGATTCTGCTAACTAACTAAGTGTATGTGTTTGGAATGTATACTGTGATATACGACTATGTTAATGTGTGTGAAGAATGAATTGAAGTGTGCTTTAGTTAAGAAAAATGAGTTAGTCTACTTGAATATGTGTTTATATTGGATGTGTGTTGCATGATTGGAAATCTTTGGGAATAGGGTGTATCCGAGTGTGGAGAGGTTGTGTTATGCATTTGGTTACTGTGGTGATAATCGATAAAGTCTATCGGGACAATAAACATGAATTCTGATTTGAAAATTCTAAAGAAAAGTTCACGACCATGACATTTTTAGAAATATGGTAATCGATAAATCCATATAGCAAACAAGACGATTTATGTGGTGTTTGGGTGGCATTCTGCTAGCTTTTATGGCATACTCTGATCTGGCCTTAATGGCGTATTCTATTATCCTTTATGTCGTTCTAGTAGCCTTCATTGCATTTTGCTTACCTTTGTGGCGTGTTCTGTCTGGCCCTTGTGGTGTACTTTGGTAAATCTATGCTAAAGATAAAATATGTTTGAAGTTTTAGTCTGAAAAGTTCTGTGAAAGAATCGAATAAGTCTTCAAAGAGGTTTTTTGAAAAGTAGTATGTATGATTCAATATGATCAAAGAAGGTTTTCGTAGTAAGTTCGAATAAGTCTTAAGGGTGTATTCGGTTGAAGATTCCATCACTTTGAATTATCATGCTATTAAGGTGGAATTTGAGTTAACTGGTTTTAATTGTATTTGTATATTACTATGTCTTGCTCTAAGCTCTGATAGAATCTGAGTTGTTATTGCATGTTTTGTGCCTGTAATAAAGATGCATATAATTCTTTTGAACGATCTGAAGGGTTCCCCATTAGTATGAATATACATTGGGTTGAATCAGGGTATGGTCTAAATTATGATTTGATTTAGTAAGATTAGTATGGGAATCCGCCAAATTTATAAATAATAAGTGGTATCCGCCAAGAATAGTACATGTGATCATTTAGTTGAGAATACCTATTGAAATTTGTTTGAAGAGAAAATGGCTTTGTAGGTGAGTGTAACACCCAAACCCGCCCATGAGCCTGAGAAGGACGGATCTCAAGGTATGTCACAGAGTAAAAACGTTTTGAAATATTTTGATTAACTGGTGGAAATCTGAAAAAAAAAAATATTGTTAGGGTTATAAAACGGTGTCTATGAAAAACTCAGGTGGAATTGATTTTAAAACATGGTTGAGTTGAAACCTTTGAAAACATTTGATCATTTAAATTTTTAGAACCTTCAGAGTTATTGTGTACTTGGTGAATTTTGCTACCCGATGGTAACATCCTCGAAAACTCGTAAAATTTTCCCATTTTGAAAACGTTACTTTTAACCGCTTTATTTAAACATTTTATCAATTCATGAGTACTACTTAAATATCCAAAATAATAACTAGCGGCCTTATTACAACCCAAACCAAAATTTAGTAAATAATAGGCTTATACTGTGCTAAGTAAAATTTTCAAATCCAAGGAACAAGCATGGCCGCCTCGAGTCCTCTCCGGCTCCATCTCCGCAATCTACTCATCTACAAAATGATATGGGAAGGGGTGAGTCACCAAGACTCAGTGTATAAATCCCCAACCCGAAAGTGCAAACTCATACACAAAATATTAGTAAGACATGCAAAACATGCAACCCAAAACTAGCCATCCATACTCCTTTAACTACCCCGTGTGGTCAAAACCACTAGTGGTCAAAACCACTAGTGACCGGAGTCACAAATCAAGTGATGGGGCCAACCCATCGCGTGGTCAAAACCACTGATAACCATAGGTCACAATTATCAACATGTGGTCAAAACCACTGGTGGTACCAAACCACTAGGACTTAGTCACAATTTATATCAACGGTATGGTCAAAACCACTGGTGACCGGAGTCACAATTAAACTTATGGGGCCAACCCATCTTATGGTCAAAACCACTGGTGATAGTCCATAGAGAATATCCCCCCTCCTCTCTTCAATCCCGTTACCAACATGCTCAAAACATGCTTAACATAATATCATAAATCATGCATATAAGTCATGGCATAGCATCCTACTCATCATATCATTCATTTAACATATTTAGAGTCACAAGCGACTTACCCGGAATCCATGCACATGCCCACAAGGCAAATCACCAACAAAATAATTAACTATAACATATTAAGCAATGCCAACTAATAAAGTGTGTAAGAGTTTTACACACCTGTTTAACTGAAGATCTAAGGAGAAAACCTGAATCTATACGATATCACAAAATCTCGAAATGTATGTCCCTATAGTACCTACATTCGGCCAAAACCACTTTTAGATCTAAGCCATTTGGCTTAATCACAAATCCCGAAGGATGAATCACACAAGTTTGATTTCTTACCCTAGTGCCGATTTGGTCTCCTACCAAATCCCGAAAACACACACCAATTCCTCCTTGTATTTGGCTACACTAGCACACTTCAAAAGTTAGCCTTCGGCTTTTCCAAAATATCTAATGAATAGGCTTAAGGAGAATTCTTTACCATAGACTTACCAAATCGATTAGTAGAGAATGGAGGCTTAGTTTGGTAGTTTCAAAATCCCGTAGCACCTTATGAGAAATCGGTTTCAAAAGCAGTTAGCCAAACCATCAACAAATGCCGGATTTCGGCTTTCCCTTCATATAAGTCGACAGAGAAAAAAAATAATATGGAAAGAAGGTTTTGGCAATCACTTACCCTTACAAACCGATTTGAAGAAGAAATCCCGAAGAGAATCTATGCCCACCTGATATTCGACCAAAGTGGATCTAATAGGAGAAGGGAGATTTAGGCAAAAGAATGGAGTAGATTCGGCCAAGTAGGAACAAAAGAAGAGAGGGATTTGGAGATTTTGAGCAAGATGGACTAGAGAGAATTCGGCTAGGAACAAATTTGGAAGAAAAAGAAACACAAGTCTAAATGAATTTCGGCAATAATTTGCTCCCTAAAGAGCCTTTTGGCCGGCCACCGCCTTCCCTTCAATCCAATCCCGAAACAATCTCCTATCTAATCTCTTTATCACCCATTTAAACTAAATAAAAAAACAATATTTATCTTCATCCATTTGAGAGTCCACGCACGGTCCACTAGCTCTCTTTCCCTTCACGCCAGCATGCAAAAAAAAAAAACCTCCCATAAGCTGCCCATGCTACTCGAACATGGGACCCCATTGCCGCAGCTCCTTCTCACGTCCCAAGCCACTTTACCTGTCCGACTTTCATGTCCATAATCCCTACCATTTTATTTTTAAGGCCTTCCTAGCCCATCACCCTATACATAACGCAAAAAAAAGTAAAACTCCCAAGTGCCACTCCAGCAGCTCGAACCCAAGACTTGCGCCAGGCGTCACTTCTAGGCCCTTAAGTGGCGCATGAAAGCCACTTTACCAAGGCCATCTTTGTGTCTAAAAGCGCCTATAACATCTCTTAAGACCTCCCTGGCCCAACTTCCCTTCCTGACGCAAAATCCAAAAATAAAACCACCTTGTGACCACCATGATTCGAACCTCCTCCCCCCTTGCACTCCCTTAACGCAAGCCTCCAAGCCCCTAAGGTAGCATCCCAAGCCATCCTACCAATCGGTTTCTTATGTCCAACTTCTCCTACAATTTCTCTTAACCCCTATCTCACCTAGCTCCCTCCTCTTAAGCACTAAAAAGAAATTTTTAGTCCTAAGTCAGACCTAGACCGGGGTTATGACTAGACCCTAGAACATGTCAAGCAATCATAACATACATATTTCTTCAAGCACGCACATGGAAATAATTAAATTGCAAACAACCCCTAATTCAGGATGTTACAGTTCTACCCCTTAAAAATAATTTCGGCCTCGAAATTGCCTGGATCAGAGGAGTTGGGGGTATTGCTGCCACATCACATCCTCGGGTTCCCATGTGGCCTCCTCCGTACCATGGTTTCGCCATAACACCTTTACCAAAGGTACTGACTTCCTCCTCAAAACCTTGACATCTCGATCTAAAATCTGTACTGGCTCCTCCTCGAAAGACAAGTCCGAGTTCACTTCAATTTTCGCAACCGGCACTACGTATGATGGATCCGATCGATAGCGCCTCAGCATCGAAACATGGAAGACGTCATGGATCCGCTCAAATCTGCAAGCAACTCAAGCTGGTAAGCTACCGGTCCCACACGTTTCAACACTGTGTACGGCCCGATGAATCTAGGGCTTAGCTTGCCCTTCCGGCCAAACCTCAACACCTTCTTCCAAGGTGATACCTTCAATAAGACCTTATCACCCACTGCATATTCAACCTCTCTGCGCTTAAGATCTACGTAGGATTTTTGCCTGTCCGACGCCTCTTTAAGACGAGCCCAATTACTCTAACCTTACTTTCTATCTCTGCCACTAACTTTGGACCCAACATCCGACATTCATCCAGCTCTGTCCAATACGTAGGGGTATGGTATTTCGACCATACAGCGCTTCATATGGTCCCATCTGAATACTCGCTTGATAACTATCGTTATAAGCAAATTCTGCCAAAGGTAGGTACTCCTTCCAACTACCACAGAAATCCAAAACACAGCCCCTTAACATATCTTCAAACACTTGGATTACCCTCTCAAATTGTCCATTAGACTGCGGATGAAAGGCCGTGCTGAAATTCAATTTCGTGCCTAACTCCTGATGTAAGGCCTTCCAGAATCTCGACGTGAATTGGGGATCCCAATTTGAGATAATGGACACCGGTACTCCATGTAACCGCACTATCTCTACTATATACAGCTTGGCTAACCTTTGAAGCGAGTAGTCAACCCTTACCGGTATGAAATGGGTTGACTTGGTTAACCGGTCTACTATCACCCATACTGCATCTTTTTCATTGGGCGTAAGGGGAAGCCCACTTACGAAATCCATAGTAATCCCCTCCCACTTCCATGTGGATCTTTCTGCATAATAAATTTCGATGGCAATTGATGCTCACTTAACTTGCTAGCATGTCAGACACTTGCCCACTAACTTGGTTATTTCCCGCTTAAGACCCGGCCACCAAAACTGCTCCCTTAAATCCCGATACATCTTGCTGCTTCGGGTGCATAGCGTACGGACTGCTATAAGCTTCTTTAAGGATTCGCTGCCTCAAACCATCATCCATAGGCATACATACTCTCCCCTGAAAATACAACACTCTATCACTACCCAAGCTAAACCCTTTGGCCTCACCGCTCTGTACTTGTAACCTCGAGTACTTAGAACTTCCTCAGTCATCTGCCTTTCTTTGACCTCATCAATCCAAGACGGCTTCACTTGTAACTCTGCCAAAATTTCCCATCCTCATAGAGACTTAGGTGAGCAAACATTGCTCGCAAATCCGCTACCACCTTACGGCTCAATGCATCAGCTACCACATTAGCCCTACCCGGATGGTATTCGATTGAGCAGTCGTAGTCCTTCAGCAACTCAATCCACCTTTGCTGCCTCAGATTTAAATCTTTTTGAGTCAAGTGATACTTCAGGCTCTTGTGATCCGTGTACACTACCGACTTCTCCCCATACAGATAGTGCCTCCAAATCTTCAAGGCAAAAACCACAGCGGCCAATTCCAAATCATGTGTTGGATAGTTACCTTCATGAGGCCTCAACTGCCGTGATGCATAAGCAACCACTTTCCCTTCTTGCATCAACACACACCCTAAACTAGTATGCGATGCATCACAATACACAGTGAATTCCTTTCCTGCCTCAGGCTGAATCAAGACTGGTGCTTCTGTCAAAATCCTCTTCAGCTTATCGAAACTCTCTTGCTGTTTCTCAGACAACACAAACGAAACTCCTTTTCTCAGCAACTTAGTCAATGGTGTTTCGATTAAGGAGAAATTCTTCACGAATCTCCTATAATATCCTGCCAACCCCAAAAAACTCCGAATTTTCGTAACTAACTTTGGTGGTTTCCACTCTAATACTGCCTCAATCTTACGGGAATCTACCCTGATTCCCTCAGCTAAAACAACATGCCCAAGGAAAGTCACCTCCTTAAGCCAAAACTCACACTTATTGAATTTGGCGTACAACTATTTCTCCCTTAGAACTTGCAGAACCACATGAAGATGTGCGTCATGCTCCTCCTCAGACTTCGAGTACACCAAAATGTTGTCTATGAACACCACGATGAACCGATCCAGATAGGGTTGGAAAACCCAGTTCGTCATGTCCATAAATGCGGACGTCAAACCAAAAGGCATTACCAGAAACTCTAGTGCCCATACCGAGTACGAAATGCCGTCTTATGGATATCAGCCTCCTTCACCTTAAGCTGATGGTACCCTGACCTAAGGTCAATCTTAGAGAACACCGATGCACCCTTGAGTTGATCGAACAAATCATCAATCCTGGGCAAAGGATACCTGTTCTTTATTGTTAGCTTGTTCAGCTGTCGATAGTCTATGCACATTCTCATTGTCCCATCCTTCTTCTTGACAAAAAGCACTAGAGCTCCCCAATGCGATACACTTGGTCGAATGAACCTCTATCCAACAATTCTCGGATCTCGAGCCTTCAACTCTACCAATTCTTTGGCGCCATCCGACACGGAGCTATAGATACTAGCGCGGTTTCGTAACAAATCTATACCAAATTCAACCTCACGATCCAGAGGTAAACCCGGAAGTTCCTCTGAAATACATCAACATACTCCCTTACGGTCCGGACATCCCTCACAGCTGCATCCTTAGCTTCCAAAGCACAAACGTGCACTACATATGCTTCACAACCTTTCCTAACCATCTTTTCCGCCTTTAATGCCGAAACCAGATTAGATAGGTAATCTCTCCTTTTACCTATCATCACCACCTCTTCTCCTTCCATGGTCTTTAATACCACGCGTTTAGCTGCGCAATCCAGGCTAGCCTGATACTTTACTAGCCAATCCATCCCGAGGATTAGATCGAACTCCCAAAGCGGTAGTTCCATCAAGTCAACTAAGAACACGACCCCTTGGAGTTCTAGGGGTACATTCCTATAGAGTTTACTTACTTCTACAGAGTGACCTAGAGGGCTTAACACAGTCATCTTCCTAGAAGTTAGCTCAGAGTCTAAGTGCAAATTTTTCACTATGCTACTAGCAATGTATGAGTGGGTTGAGCCAATATCAATTAAGGTACTGTAGGGTACTCCTAAGGTCAAAAACATATCGGTTATGACGTCCGGTGCGTCACCCTCCTCTTGACGCCTCGCGCCATAGACCAAACCAGGTTGCCTAGCCTTGGTACTATCGGTACCTCCCCTCGGTGCCCCATGACCTCTGCCAGCACCATTATCTCCTCTTCCTACACCACGACCTCTCGGTGGCAGTTGGTTATCTCTCCTATTCAGTGCACGATCCTAACCCTCAGACCTTAGCCTAGCTGCCTTTTTCAGGCAATCCCTAACTCGATGTTCCATAGATCCACATTCGAAGCATCCTCGATTACCACTCCAATACTCCCCCGTGTGAGACTTCCCACACCGAGCACACCGTGGCGGCCATTGAGGATTAGTAGCAGCAGCAGGCCTAGCAGCTTGATCTGACCCACCATACCTCATCCTCTTCTACTGATTACCAGAAAACCTTGAAGATCCGAAGCTCCTCTTATTCCAACTCCTATCCTGATTCCGCCTAACAGACTGTCTTACCCCTTCAGTAACCTTAGCCTTCTCCACTAGGACCACGAACTCCCATTCCTGTTGTGGTGCTATCATCATCCTTAGCTCATCTCTCAGCCCATCCTCGAATCTGACACAGCTTTCATGCTCAGTACCCACAATACCACGAGCATACCTGCTCAACTGGAGAAATTCGGCCTCATACTCTGCCACTATCTTATTACCCTGAACCAGGTTCAAGAAAGCCTTCCGCTGCGCATCCACGTAGCTAGTTCCTATGTATTTCTTTTGGTAGGCTACCTTAAAGAATTCCCATGTGAGATCCTCTGCCATCGCTCCATCCCTTACGGTGAGCCACTACTGGTATGACTCATCCCGAAGTAGAGAGATTATACCCTTCATCTTTTCCTCAGCTGTAAAATCTAGGTATTCCATGATCCTCTCAGTTGATTCCAACCAATACTCCGCCACACTGGGTGCCACACTTGATACACCCCGGAACACCTCCGCTCCATTGGCTCGGAGTCGCTCAGGTACAGATTTCCAAGCTCCCAAACCTCCACCTGCTCCAGCCACCATCTCAAGAACTCGCAAAGACCACTGCAATCTTGCCTCACCCCGCTCGATCCTCGCCGCTCAACACCAAAAGTTGAGGGTGGTGGTGGCGGTGGTATCTCATTATCAGACCCTTGACCTGACCTAACGGGTTCTGACACGGTTATCCTTCCTCTACCGCGTCCACGACGTCCACGTCCTCTAGAACTCATTTTCAATGATTGCGCTTTAATCTGATTAAGAAATTTTATGGATTAGTACTTGTTTCACTGGTTATCCGCAAAGAAATTTTATGAAGAGAGCTTATTAGGGATTCTTTCGATCATTCAAAATTCAAGTTTTCTATCCTAATTCACAGAAAAACACATCCATACCTTAGTATCTCCCATACACATTCACTCTTTGGACATTTCTGTCCGTTCCTATCCCAGGAGTATTTTCGTCATTTGTCCTATAGGGGTATTTTCGTAATTTGTCAAAATAAAATTCCTTGGTGATTTTTGTTAATAAGGGTATTTTGGAAATTCTAAAATTTTGGGGGTGTTTCAAAAATTTTGAAATTCCAGGGCATTTCGGTAATTTTCCTGGGTAAATTTATAAATCTTAATGAATCCAGGGTATTTCAAGATTTGTAAAACTTGAAGGTTCTTTTTGGAGAATTTGTTTTCCAATTTGGTAATATTGCAAAAAGTTTGAAAATCAGGGTCATTTTGGTAATTTTGTAAGTTAGGGGCAATTTCGTAATTTTCCAAAATCATGACATTTTTGATATTCTGCAAATTAAGGTTTTTGGACATCTTATAAGTAACGAAAACTTTGATTAAAACAGTGGATATTTTGGGATTTTCATAAACCAAGGGCGTTTTTGTAATTTGATCACTAGGGGTATTTTTGAAATTTTCATAAATCGAACATTTTTCGAAAAATTTTGTAAAGTAGTTCTCACAAGCTAAAAGGGTAATTTTAAGAGTTTTAAAACTAAGGGTTTTTTTTTTACAACAATACGGCTAGTTCCCTTTCGGGTTTTAGTTATTGGGTTTAGCCTATGAATAAGTCCTCCTGGTTAGAGTGAATCGAAGCTACGCACCAGGTAGGATTCCTGCAAAGAGGAGGTGAGTCACTAGGACTGCTTAAATACTAGGCTCTTCCGGATCCAATCCTAGACGTGCGCACAAGGGTTACCACACTCTAACCCGGCGACTTAGTCATAGGTTTATTTAATTAAGCATTTAATGTCTTATGTGAATGTTGGGGTAACTAGTCCTAGGGTTTATATACTTATCATACTATCTACGCGCCATTTCTATCCCTCTACAGATAATAGTTCATACAGTAGTTAGGAGTACTTACTTGGGCAGATAGGTGCCAGAGACTCGATGCCATGCTGTTCAGACAAAAACCATTTCATATTATTTTACAGAGGCCTATCAAAAACATTTTGGGCCCTGGGCCCCCACAGTCGAGTTTTGAACCGAGCTCTGATACCAAAAATGTAACACCCCAAACCCGGTCCATGAGCCCTGACCGGATCTGGTATGTCACGGAGTAAAAACGTTTTGAAATATTTTGATTAACTGGTGAAATTCTGAAAAAAAAAATATTGTTAGGGTTATAAAACGGTGTCTATGAAAAACTCAGGTGGAATTGATTTTAAAACATGGTTGAGTTGAAACCTTTGAAAACATTTAATCATTTAAATTTTTAGAACCTTCAGAGTTATTGTGTACTTGGTGAATTTTGCTACCCGATGGTGACATCCTTGAAAATTCGTAAAAATTTCCCATTTTGAAAATGCTACTTTTAACCGTTTTATTTAAACATTTTATCAATTCATGAGTAATATAATAAAAGTGAAGTAAAACAACTACTTAAATATCCAAAATAATAACTAGCGGCCTTATTACAACCCAAACCAAAATTTAGTAAATAATAGGCTTATATTGTGCTAAGTAAAATTTTCAAATCCAAGGAACAAGCATGGCCACCTCGAGTCCTCTCCGGCTCCATCTCCGCAATCTACTCATCTGCAAAATGATATGGGAAGGGGTGAGTCACCATGACTCAGTGTATAAATCCCCAAACCGGAATGCAAACTCATACACAAAATATTAGTAAGACATGCAAAACATGCAACCCAAAACTAGCCATCCATACTCCTTTAACTACCCCGTGTGGTCAAAACCACTGGTGGTCAAAACCACTGGTGACCGGAGTCACAAATCAAGTGATGGGGCCAACCCATCGTGTGGTCAAAACCATTGATGACCATAGGTCACAATTATCAACATGTGGTCAAAACCATTGGGTACCAAACCACTGGGACTTAGTCACAATTTATATCAACGGTGTGGTCAAAACCACTGGTGACCGGAGTCACAATTAAACTGATGGGGCCAACCCATCTTATGGTCAAAACCACTGGTGATAGTCCATAGAGAATATTCCCCCTCCTCTCTTCAATCCCGTTACCAACATGCTCAAAACATGCTTAACACAATATCATAAATCATGCATATAAGTCATGGCATAGCATCTTACTCATCATATCATTCATATAACATATTTAGAGTCACAAGCGACTTACCCGGAATCCATGCACATGCCCACAAGGCAAATCACTAACAAAATAGTTAACTATAACATATTAAGTAATGCCATCTAATAAAGTGTGTAAGAGTTTTACACACCTGTTTAACCGAAGATCTAAGGAGAAAACCCAAATCTATACGATATCACAAAATCCCGAAACGTATGTCCCTATAGTACCTACATTCGGCCAAAACCACTTTTAGATCTAAGCCATTCGGCTTAATCACAAATCCCGAAGGATGAATCACACAAGTTTGATTTCTTACCCTAGTGCCGATTTGGTCTCCTACCAAATCCCGAAAACACACACCAAGTCCTCCTTGTATTCGGCTACACTAGCACACTTCAAAAGTTAGCCTTCGACTTTTCCAAAATATCTAATGAATAGGCTTAAGGAGAATTCTTTATCATAGACTTACCAAATCGATTAGCAGAGAACGGAGGCTTAGTTTGGTGGTTTCAAAATCCCGTAGCACCTTATGAGAAATCAGTTTCAAAAGCAGTTAGCCAAACCATCAACAAATGTCAGATTTTGGCTTTCCCTTCATATAAGTCGAAAAAGAAAAAAAATAATATGGAAGAAAGGTTTCGGCAATCACTTACCCTTACAAACCGATTTGAAGAAGAAATCCCAAAGAGAATCTATGCCCACCTAATATTTGGCCAAAGTGGATCTAATAGGAGAAGGGAGATTTAGGCAAAAGAATGGAGTAGATTCGTCCAAGTAGGAATAAAAGAAGAGAGGGATTTGGAGATTTTGGGCAAGGTGGACTAGAGAGAATTCGGCTAGGAACAAATTTGGAAGAAAAAGAAACACAAGTCTAAATGAATTTCGGCACTAATTTGCTCCCTAAAGAGCCTTTTGGCCGGCCACCACCTTCCCTTCAATCCAATCCCGAAACAATCTCCTATCTAATATCTTTATCACCCGTTTAAACTAAATAAAAAAACAATACTTATCTTCATCCACTTGAGAGTCCATGCACGGTCCACTAGCTCTCTCTCCCTTCACGCCAGCATGCAAAAAAAAAAAAAACCTCCCATAAGCTGCCCATGCTACTCAAACATGGGACCCCATTGCCGCAGCCCCTTATCACATCCCAAGCCACTTTACCTGTCCGACTTTCATGTCCATAATACCTACCATTTTATTTTCAAGGCCTTCCTAGCCCATCACCCTATACATAACGCAAAAAAAAAGTAAAACTCCCAAGCGCCACTCCAGCAGCTCGAACCCAAGACCTGCGCCAGGCGTCACTTCCAGGCCCTTAAGTGGCGCATGAAAGCCACTTTACCAAGGCCATCTTTGTGTCTAAAAGCACCTATAACATCTCTTAAGACCTCCTAGCCCAACTTCCTTCCTGATGCAAAATCAAAAAAATAAAACCACCTTGTGACCACCATGATTCGAACCTCCTCCCCCCTTGCACTCCCTTGACGCAAGCCTTCAAGCCCCTAAGGTAGCATCCCAAGCCATCCTACTAATCGGTTTCTTATGTCCAACTTCTCCTACAATTTCTCTTAACCCCTATCTCACCTAGCTCCCTCCTCTTAAGCACTAAAAAGAAATTTTCAGTCCTAAGTCAGACCTAGCCCGGGGTTATGACTAGACCCTAGAACATGTCAAGCAATCATAACATACATATTTCTTCAAGCACGCACATGGAAATAATTAAATTGCAAACAACCCCTAATTTAGGATGTTACAGTTAGAATGAGTTTCTTTGGTTTGAGTAGTAAGGAGTTAGCACGTTGGAGGTCTTATGTTTGAATCCTGCGTGGCGTGGGTGATATTTTTTGCTTCGATTATGAGATAGAGGATTGGTAGAAGTAAAATTCTGATGTAGTTGTAGTTAGTGGGGAGGATATTATGGGATAAGGTGGTTAGTGGGGAGTGGGGATTGTAGTAATATTAATTTTTATTTTATTTTAATTTCCCAAAACTTCGCTCTCTGTTTTTGAACGTTTTCTATTCCCTTTCTCTATAATTTCTATTTTTTTTACTTCCCTCAATTTTTTCATCAGCCATTAACTTCTATTGTTGTTTTTGTAATCTCGTTGCTCATCTCTCGGTTAAGGTAAGTAGGGTTTCATCTGTTGGAGTTTTCGTCTTCTATAAGGTGGATTTTTTCTTTCTGAGTTGGCATATAGGTGTAATTGTGGAATCTAATTTTCTGCGATTGTTTTGGTGTAGGAGAAGGCTAGAACAGTAAGTTTCGCTCCATTTTCCTGAACGATGTTAATGGTGGTTTTTGTCAATGGTAAGTCGAGTCTATTATCAGATTATTATTGACAAATTCGTAAATTAACACTAAATTGGTGTTTGATATTCTGTTTTTAGGTTGTGGAAGTCTTGAAATTATTTTCTTGTAAAAAGCGAACCAGGTATGTAACGAAAACTCAAGAAATCGAGGTTCGACAAAAGCAAAAAAGTGGTTCGTCGACGCCACACTGCATGTGCTCAACCATGTGGTCGTAGTGTGCGAGCAAGTGAGTGGCAGTGTAAGCTATACGGGCTAGGCCAATTAGGGCATGTGGGCTATGGGCCAGGTTGTGTGGGCCAACACGGGCAAGCTACAAGGGCATGTGGACCCAGAATTCTAAAATTTTCCCTAGGGTCGCATGAGTCGTTCCAATCGACTGTGAACCTTCCGTAGGGTCGGTAAGGGCTAACCTGAGAGACTCCCTAATGCTTGTGATATGTTATCTTGATAGACTAATTTGAGTAGGAAAAACTGATATATGTTTGATCATTCTGCATAAGCATATATGATATCTGCACACGAGTATGTGAGACATGTTATTTATGTATATCTGTTATTCGATATTTGTATCTGTATATGGGGTGGGATTCGCATATGTGGAGAAAGTGTTCTGTACAACAACCTTTCGCCTATTTTCTAAGCTTTGCTGCATACTATTATGTTATGTGTCGTATGGACACTAAATGGTGTGATGGAATAGTCAAAGATGGTGTGTAGAGGGTAGATGTAAGATTCTGTATATCTATTCTGATTATTTGATTCTGACATCTGTTTCTGTTAAGGACATAAGTTTGTATCTGTATCTATTCTGCATATGAGAATTCTGAGTATATTTGCATGTCTATTTCTATTGGGTTACATACTGAGTTTACGAAAAATCATATCCGTTTGTATGTTTTGATTAGGTAATCCTCAAACATAGGCGGGACGATGCGACAGAGGCTCAACGGTGATCATTAGTACAAAAATTGTCTTTAAATTAACAGTTTTATTTTAGATTCTGGTTTCTTGAGAGTTTGTAATTTTTGAGACTCTCTGATCTGTTTGCTTTTGATTTTGGTTTTGGATGCGTTTTTAAAATTTTATACTGCGATGTTTGGAAAAATCACGATTTATCGCAAACAAAGGTTTTTCTGAAAACCCAAACTCGATTTTTTATCTATAACATCTTCTCCAACATCCGCTGTGCAAATTTACGTTTCACATTACAGAACAATAAATAACGGTTTAATAAAGAGTATAAAAAAGCTTTTCCGAAAATGTAGACTCTTCGTGGTAACAAATAGTACATAAAATTTTAACGTAAAGGATGTGTTTTAAAACTCTTCATCTTAATACTACCATATTTAGCCGTAACGTCTAGGCCGGGTTTGGGGTGCTACATTTGGCGTTTAGTAAGACTACACCCTTAGAGTCTATCTTTTGTAACTTATATGTTGTAATAAAATTAGACTCAACCAAAGCAATATGTATTATTTTCCTTGATTCTTAATTATGGAGTTTTTAAATAAAATATTAAGAAAAAATTTTAATTAAAGTAAATTTTTTAATTGTTTCAAAATTTTCGTTAAGTGAATTATGGTAACCCCTAGATCCGGACTCGGTGAATCAAGTCAATAAAAAGGATGTTACAAACGAGATTTTTTGTCTAACCAATTTATAGGGAAGCTTGGTTTCTGTGAACACCGTATCTTTGAAAAACATACTCGAGTTAAGTTTAGAACTGAGATTCATAAAACAATAGGCATGGTAGAGTATATCTATTTCAATCTCTAGGGCCCTCTTCAATGGTTTCAAAAGGTGGTTACAAAAATCTATTAACCTTTATAGATGACTACTTAAGAAAAGTTTGGATTTATTTCTTGAAGTACGAGGATCAAGTGTTTGTCAACTTTAAAAAATTTAATGCCTTGATGGAAAATCAAACAAGGAAAAAGATTAAGCGATTTTGAACGAAGAACTGTTTAGAGTATTGCTTGGGTGAATTTAACTAATTCTACAAAAATGAACGAATAGTGAGACATTGTACTATTCTCCACACAATGAAACAAAATGGAGTTGTAGAAAGCATGAACAAAACTCTCTTGGAACGAGCTCATTGCATGCGATCAAATACTGAGCTCAACGAAGAATTTTGGGCTAAAGCTATAAATACTACATGTTGTCTGGTAAATATATTTTCATCTATGGCTATTAGCATGAAGACTCCTAAAGAAGTATGGTATGATTCTATTTTTGGTTACTCTAGCTTAAGAGTGTTTCGTTGCCTTTTTTTTATGCTTGATCACAATGTTGAGAAATAGGTGGAGTTTTGGGTGGACACTTCAGTCCAAGATGATCATGATGAGGTGTAAGGTTTTCACGAAGGTATGACACCTCATTAAGAACAATATAGTATTGTCATTTGAAGAGTGAGGAGACAAATTAAACCTTCTTAGCGTTATACAAATGTTAATCTATTGCTTCATAGACTCAATTTGATAGAGTGTATTGGTACAAAACCTTCTAATTATAATCAAATTATCACATATGATGAGTCAGCATAGTGGGAAATTTCTATGAGTGAGGAGATTGAATCTCCTCCCAAAAACAATACTTGGAAGTTGGTTAAACCGCCAAGTAACTAGAAGATAGTGGGTTGCAAATGGATCTTCAACATGTTGGAAATTAAAATTTTGAAATCTTAGTTAAGTAGTGAATTTCAAAAGAAATATTTGAGTGTTGTCAAAAAAATTTTAGGCATGAATGTTCGCAGAGACCTTAAGGCGGGCAAGCTTTGCTTATCGCAAAAAAATTACATTGAAAAAGATCTTGAACGCTTTGGTATGGATAATGCTAAACTTGTGAGTGCGACTGGGAGCATAATGTATGTGATGGTTTTCACTCGTCTAGACATTTCACATGCAGTCAATATAGTTAGAAGATATATTTGTCTCGGCAAGGAACACTAGCATGCTGTGATGACTTCTCAAGTACTTGAGAGGTACTACAAATTTATGCTTGGTGTATAATTACAGTGTCTGTTCTAGCAGTATCACTGGTTTTGTAGACTCTAATTATGTTGGGAATTTGGACAAAAGAAGATCTCTAACAGCTTATGTATTCACTTTTTCTAGAGGAGCCATTTGTTGGAAAGTTGTATGTAACACCCCTCGCCCGACCAGTTGTCAGATCTGAGCTATAAGATGCTACATTTATTGCCGAAGCAACTACCATCAAATTCATAGTAAAACAATCATGTACACATCCAATTTAATGTTAAACATGATCAATTTAATAGTTGACAAGACATGGCAAACCACATATCAATAAGTGATTTTTAACTTATAAATAAAACATATAATACCACAATCACATAACATGTCAATTCATGTCATTTTGAATAACTAGTTCAAAATTTATTCAATCATGGAATAAAACAATTGCGTACATGCTAATGTCATTTCTTCAATACCTTGTTCAAGTTCAAATTTAACATTTGACAATTGTATATCAAGATCATTATGTCTCATTTCAATTTCTCAATTCCTGTAATTTGCTTCATCCAATTAACCCTAGTAAACGGACTCAAATACACTGGTATCTACGTCACACCAATTGTTCATCTGAGCTAAGTATATTTGTGTCAGGTTACCAGTCTAGGCTAAACCTTTATAACGACACATCTGATTGCTTGTCCAAGCTGAAAATATACATGTCAGGTTACCCATCCGGGCTAAACCTTTAAAATGACATCAGATTACTAATCCAGGCTAAACTTGTGTCACATGTATCTTTAAGTCCGCAACAAATGTTGGATCTCGATAACATCTGTGACCAATCCCGTACAAGCATACATAAAACCCAATTGGCATGCCAATTGTATCCTAACATTCACTAAGTTCACCTGAGCATATTTAACACTTATAAATATTTCTCTACAATTTTTTCCAATTCTAGCATCTTTAATCAAATCACCACTAATAAACCTGCAATCAAACATACACACCCAAATAAATTACATAATAAATTAAATACATCTATACCATATGAACTTACCTAACAAAAATAGCCAAACCACGTAATCCTTGTGTCATTTTATTAAATACATCTATACCATAATAAATTAAAGTCGAACCACGTAATCCTTGTGTCATTTTATTTATTCCTTTTTTGCACATTATTTATTGTTAAGTGTCCTATTGATTTCCAACAAATTTATTTGTGATCATTTTAACTTACTTCGTCCAATCTACCTCTATACTTTATACAAAGTTATGTCTTTATATGATAACTTTATGTTCAAAAGTTGCATCTATACAACACAATTATTCTCAATAATTGCAATATACTTGACTTTTCTATATAATAATACTTGCCAATATTATAAACTACTAACATAATATATAAACATAGCATTATTATTTTGTGCACTGCTAGTAAAGTTAAAAAACTCTACAAATGATATTAAAAAACTGCCAAATATCTTTAAATTACATAAAAAAAAACAATAAATAAAGAGCACACAGCAGCTGCTTAAATTTGCATGTAGAGATGTTCATGGACTAGACTGAGTCGAATTTAAGCATGATATTTACACATTTAATACTTGCCCAAGTTCGCCTATGTTTGTAAATGGTTATCTCAAGCACATTTTAAGTTCATCATATTATTTTAAGTTTTTAAAAATATATAGTATTTTTAATTTGATATTTAATATATATATATATTCATTTAGACTTTATATGTGAATAATTTTAATTTTTTAATGTTTAAATTATAATATTATATATTACTATAAATTTAATTTTTATATGTTATAAATTACATGACATATAAAACTAATATAATATGATATAAACTAGAAAAATGGATATGATTTGACTGAGCTCGTGCCTTGAATATTTGGGCTCCCAACTCGACCAATATTTTAAACATACAAATTTTTTATTCAAATTCATATTTTAACTTAATATTTTTATTTAAATCATCAGATAATTCAATCATTGAATAACTCTACCATCACGTGGAACCTTTTAATTTCACAACTAATATACCTAATAATAATAACCCATAAACATAACACATATATTGAAAATGAGATACGCGGGGACCTGTTGTGAAATGTGTCCAAAGAGATCACAATGGAGGACAATGAATTGAATTGGAAGGAGGTTTGGTAGATAGTGGGATTTGGCACAAATGATTGGAACTTATGGTGGGGTAAAGCCAATGCTAAATCCCATTGGCATTTCACCAAACATTCTTCGGCCGACCTATATTCACGCGTGCACCACCTCGCCCACAGTTTCACACGTTTCTTTGACCTTTTCTTTGTCATAAACTACACCCAAAATTATTAAATTATTAGTAAATTTATGTTTTAGTCGCTCAATTTTAAAAAGTTATAAAATGATTAATAAATTAATCATAAATTTTCATATAAGTCATTGGGTTATAATCGATTGAGTCTTAACTTGATTGGTATGGGTATTATTACCAATACAGAAGGATGTGAATTCGAGTGCGCTAAAACGCATTATCCTCCTATTTATGGGTTGAGGAGGAGCTATAAATAGTTATAGGCATTGTTTCAAAAATAGAACAGATATTATCAAAATCTATAACGAGATTGTTCAAAAAAAAAGTCACTGGATTATTAAAACTGTTGTTATATGGTCTTCTTGATTCATATAATCTGCACCAATTGAAAGTTCTATGTTGCCTTCTCTTATAAAGTGCACTTTTTCGCTAAATAGCTTTGATCGTCACAAATTTACGAACCAAAATCTAAACAACTTTCTTTTTCGATTTGCAACACCGATCATCAAATCGACTTTGATCTAAAGTATGATATTCTACTCATCAATGGGTACTAATCTACCATACTGATCATCGAGTCATCACTTGGAGCTCACTAGTTGAACTTTAAAAAAAAAAAATACTTGACAACCCAATAACTTAAATAAAAACTTTCAAATAATTCAATGATAATTTTATAACGTTTTGAAGTTAGATAACAAAATTGTAAAGTTATTAATAATTTAATAATCATTACTCTTTTATCATTTATAAATGTAAATTTCACATAATAATTATTAGTTAAACGTGATTAAACACGTATTATCTTTATTGTTGCGATAACAACCATGAGAGTAAAATAATTTTTTTTTTGAATAATCTTATTATAGATTATGATAATATCTCGCTCTTTTTACATAATATCTAAAATTATTTATAACTCTTTTCCAACTAATAAATAGGAAGGTAATATGCTTCAGATATCTAAACACAAGTTTAATTGAGCTAAGACTTAATCGATAAAATAATATTTTAATAAATAAATGAAAACAAATTGTGTAACTATTTAAGGGAGATTGATGTCGAGAATGTTGGTTGCCAGCCATTTGCAGGAAAGAAAATATCAAGCTGCCTTTGTTGTTTTTTTTTTTGCCAGTTATGATTATGATTTATGAAACAAAACCATTTCTTTTTCTTTTTTGATTAGAAATTAAAAAGACCCACCTCTGAAAAAAGTAAAATTTTCTTTTTCTTTTCTACTCCTTTTGAGTCAGACCTTGGGGAAAACTTATCATCCTTAAGTTGGAAAATTTTCTCCTTTTTCTCTTTAATGGAAAAAGACAAACTGTATTCTGTTAATTATGATAAACATACCATATCAACTTTAAGTTTAAATTAAATAATCCATATTTTTATTAAAAAAAATCATAACTTTGATCTGTAATTCCCAATCTCATAAATCACTGTCTTCCACAATAAAAACCTGTTTTTTTCTCTTGATCTGTGTCTTGTATGGGTTCTTGTTTTTTGTCCACTTGTTGTAGACTTGGCAACGATGCTTCGTTTTTACTGATAAATTATTGTTAATACCTTTTTTTAATAATTATTATTAAATTTTCTTTTATGCCTTCAATTAGTCTACTTATACGTCAATAGGATATTGGAAAGATCGATGATGACTAGATAGAGAAATGCATCTCTCCCACTATTTTTTGTTATTTAAATTATACTTTGATTTTCATAATCATTGAAGTTAAATTATATTTGAGTAAACTACACTAATAATTACTTAATTATATGTAAATTTTATTTTCATCACTCAAATAAAAACTTTAATTTAGTTATTAGTATTTTTGAGATTGTATTTTGTCATCTATTATTAGATGTCGAGTTAACTTGTGATACTAACTCAATTAATAACATTATCAACACATAAGGTAATAAAGAATACATAATACAATTAAAATTTCAATTGAAATGATATATCATCATGCTTCATGTTTATGCAAGCATGGCATATTTAGACAGCACAGATTAACGTCTATGGTTGGAGTCTTAGGAACTTACCTGAGTCTTTACCGTCTGAAACACCCCACACCCGGCCCACGAGCCTGGACCGGATCTGGTATGTTCCTCGATGTAAACCGGTTCAAAATTCTTTTGTTCTTAAGAAAAACTTGTGTGTTTTCAAGATAGTTTGTTTGTGGGTTGGGCTTGAGTTGAAAACAAGTTTATTTCGTTATTAAAAATCCTTTTGATTTAGGTGACAAAACGCTTGGGCTTTGTATTAAATTAATTTTACTTAATCTTTTAATGAATATAAAGATTGTAGGCTCAATAAATAAAAGTAAAGTAAACGCTTACTACGGCCTTATTACATCAAATAATTTCCCAAAATCAAAACCAAAATAAACTTTAAAGTACTTAAAGCAAAATAAAAGTCCAAGACGTAAATTTCTTCTTTGTGCATGGCCATCCCTAAGCTTCACGAACCCGTCCATCATCGTCGTCACCAAACATGTTCCCTAACGGGTGAGTCAATGCAGACTCAATGTGTAACCAACACTAAAATTAATAATTGGGCATTCCATACATATCATGTTCACATAATAATTCAAGATAATTATGCAACCCAAACCCAAACCTAGATGCCATCTCGCTACACATCCCGCACTCAACCTCGCACACCGTGGGGCTACTAAGTCAACCCTTCATCCGCTACACACCATCTAAGGCGATCATTGCAATGACGTGCTCATCACCCATATAAAATTCGTGGCATAGCCACCGATTAAATAATTGTGTCATGTGACACCACATTCGAGATAATGTAACCGGTTACCACATTGAGATAATGTGACCAAGTCACCACATTCAGATAGTGAGACCAAGTCACCACATACACTTCCCTTTCTCATATAACCCTAATGCCCCATAATATTTATATCATGCATATCATACTTAAATTCACATTCATGTCACTTTTCACATGTTAAATATAACATATTTCGTAATCCTAGTAGGAGTAGGAAACGTACCTGAGTACTTTGTACCATAACATGGTACTTTAGCCATATTCTTATACTTTCAAATTAACACATATATCAATTTTAAGCCATAAATCATTTAAGATTAGTGTGGGGTACACACCTGATTCACTTAAAAATTTTACTAAAATCCCAAAATCCGATCTACTGCCTTAGATCTCAAGACCCTACATTCGGCCAACCTCATTATGTTAGCATAAAGCCTATTCGGCCATAACTCCCAATCCTAGTGGGATTTGTACATTAAAACCTACCTTGGTGCCGATTGATGCCTAAACAAATGCCGGAACTTTAGATTTCTCCTTCCTTGTATTCGGCCAAGCACTAGATCTTACATAGGTTAGTTTCGGCTTTTGAATATTTAAAGAACAAATCTAAATACTAATCTAGGCTTTAGCCTAATATACATAGGTGCTTGCCTTCCAAATCTTAAATCCCAGATTGGATCTTTGCTTCCTTAATGCTGTCGAAATTCCTATAACCATATGTTAGATCTAATCTAACATTAAATCATAATAATATAGCTTATGGTGAATAGTATTCATAGCTTACCTTAGATCTTAGAAGTTCAAAGTTTCTTCTTGGTAGTCGTGACACCTAATTCTCAAACTTCCTTCAAATAGTCGACCATAGACATTAATAGAGTTAGAGTTCTAATTTTTGGCCTAAGAAAAGAAATAAGATGATAATCTTTAGATCCTTACCCCTTAATACACAAATTGACAACCTTATGCTTTAAGTCCTTCAAAGATTCGGCTAGGGCTAGGGGATTTATTTTTGGCTTTTGGAACTTAACAAGGAATCGACATGAAGATGTTTGTATTGTCGGTTTAGCAAAAGAAAAGAGAGAGAGAGAGTCCCTTGAGAAATCGGCTAAAGTGAACTAAGAAGAGAGGGAAAAATTCGGCTAAAACAATTGGAAAAGAAAGAAGAAAAGATGATAGCTTAGAGAGAAAAGAGTTGGTAAAGAGAGGCAAGTTGGCTCAATAGAATTGGCTATAGCCTCCCCTTTACAACCTTGGCGAAAATACCATCCAAGGAGTCCCTTAATCTACCAACTCTCCACAACTTGATAAATTTTATCTTTTATTTATCACTTTATTTAATCTCATCAATTATCCACTTAAAGTAATCTAATATTAAATCTATCATTTATCCCTATTTAGTTGAAATTTTAAAGGAATAAAACTCCTCTTTTGCAAGCCTTGTGTCGTCACCTTCAGGCTTCTAGAAGCAAAAATAAAACTTCTTTTATTTGCTTCCTATATGACTCGAACTCAGGCCCAACACCCTTGCATGTGGCGCCATTTCTAGAGGCCTTATGTGGCATCTTCAGGCCACTTTTCCAAGCCTATTTGTGTGTCAAATTTCACATACTTTTTCTCTTAAGGCCACCTTGCCTTAATTTCCTCTTTTAAACTTTAAAACTCGACATTTCTAAGTCATTTCTAAGTTTCCAAAAATTTTCGTTTGGCTCTTTAAACTTGACATTTCCTTACATTTCCAAGTTTCCAGAAATGTTCACTTTCCTCTTTAACTTAGGTTTCCAAAATGTTCACTTTCCTATTTTACTTAGGTTTCCAAAATGTTCACTTTCCTATTTTATTTAGGTTTCCAAAATGGTCACTTTCCTATTTTACTTAGGTTTCCAAAATGTTAACTTTCCTCTTTTTAACGTAACATTTCTATACATTCCTGTGTTTCCAAAAATATTCAAAATTTATTCATAACACATAAGACGTGTCATTTCGCATAATTAAACCAAAATGCATAGGCCCTTTTCGGGATGTTCTGATTCGCTTCTTAAAATAATTTCGTCTCGAAATTTCCTAGCTAAAATAATTGAGGGTATTGCTGTTGCATTGCCTCCTCTGGTTCCCACGAAGCTTCTTCCGATCCATTATTGCGCCATAACACTTTGACTAAAGGAACTGGTTTCCTCCGTAACACTTTCATATCACGTTTCAAAATCTGAATCGGCTCTTCCTCGTAGGATAAGTCTGGCCTTAGCTCCACTTCTTCAACTGGTACCACGTGAGATGGATCCGATTGGTAGCGACGTAGCATGGACACATGGAATACGTCATGCATCTGCGGCAACTCTAGTGGTAACTCTAGCTGGTATGCCACTGGCCCAACTCGCTTTAGTACTCGATAGGGCCCTATAAACCTTGGGCTTAACTTCCCTTTTCGACCAAATCTCATCACCTTCTTCCAAGGCGAGACTTTCAGAAACACTTGGTCTCCCACTTCAAACTCTATTTCCTTCCACTTGAGGTCTGCGTACGACTTCTGCCTATCAGTGACTTTCTTTAACCGTGCCCGAATTATCTCAACCTTCTCTTCAGTTTCTGCCACTAACTCTGGTCCCAAAACTCGACGTTCTCCTAACTCAGTCTAACAAGTAGGAGTTCGACACTTCCGCCCGTACAATGCTTCATATGGTGACATCCGAATGCTAGCCTGATAACTGTTGTTGTAGGCGAACTCGCTAAAGGCAAGTAATCCTCCCAACTTCTCGAAAATCCATCACACGACCTCTCAACATATCCTCCAACACTTGTATTACCTGCTCGGACTACCCGTCGATTGTGGATGAAAAGTAGTGAAGTCCAACTTAGTGCCTAAAGCTTGATGAAGTGCCCTCCAAAACCGAGACGTGAACCTTGGGTCTCTATCCAAAATAATTGACACCAAGACTCAGTGTAGTCTCACAATTTCGCCACATATAACTTGGCTAACTTCAAGGGAATAATCCACTATTAAGGGATGAAATGCGGACTTAGTCAAACGGTCCACTATTACCCATACCGAAGTCCTTCTTAGTAGGTGTAAGGAAGCCCACTAACAAAGTCCATGGTAATTCTTTCCCACTTCCATCGCGGAATCTCGATTGGTCAAGCAATCCGATGGGACTTGGTGTTCAGACTTAACTTGTCGACACGCCGACATTTTCCCACTAATTCAAGAACTTCCCGCTTAAGATCAGCCACCAAAATTGTTCTCTTAGATCTCAGATAACTTAGTGCCTCCGGATGCATAGCATAAGGGCTACCATGCGCTTCGAAGAATCCTCCGTCTTAACTCCTTGTCCCCAAGCATCGGACCTTTCCTTTGAAGCACAACATTCCCACATCACTAACTTCATAGTCCTTTAACTCTCCGCTTACGCTTGTTGTAACTTAACACTTAAATCCTCATCAATCAATGTCTCTCTTTCACCTCCTTCAACCACGTTGGCTTGACTTGCAACTCACCAACAAAGCTTCCATCCTCATACAAACTTAAATGAGCGAATATTGCCCTTAGATCCGACACAACCTTCTGACTTAGGGCATCAGCTACCACATTCGCCTTGCCTGGGCGGTACTCTATCGAGCAATCATAATCCTTCAATAACTCCACCCACCTTTGCTGCCTCAAGTTCAACTCCTTCTGAGTCAGCAAATACTTGAGACTCTTGTAGTCTGTGTAGATCACTGACCTTTCTCCATAGAGATAGTGCCTCCACACCTTAAGGGTGAAAACCATCACGCCAATTCTAAGTCATGGGTTGGGTAGTTAACCTCATACGCGCCTTAATCGTCGAGATGCATATGCTACTACCTTCCCGTCTTGCATCAATACGCAACCCAAACCTATATGGGAAGCGTCACAATACACCGTGAATTCCTTTCCGCCTAATCGAATCAATCTTTGGAGCTTCCGTTAAAACCTTCTTAAGTTTCTCAAAGCTCTCCTGCTGCTTCTCCAACCAAACAAAGGGTACTTCCTTCCTCAACAACTTTGTTAAAGGCGCGGCTATAGACGAGAACCCTTCCACAAACCTTCTGTAATAGCCTGCCAAACCTAAGAAACTTCAGATCTCAGCCACGGGCCTAGGTGGTTTCCAATCCAACACCGCTTATTCCCTTTGCGGATACCACTTGCCCTAAGAAAGCAACTTCCCTAAGCCAAAATTCACACTTGCTGAATTTGGCATAAAGCTTCTTCTCCCTTAACACTTGCAGCACAACTCGGAGATGCTCATCATGCTCCTCTTCAGACTTAGAGTATACGAGGATGTCGTCGATGAATACTACAACGAACCTATCCAAGTAAGGTCGAAACACCCGATTTATCATATCCATGAACGCGGCTGGAGCGTTCGTCAACCCAAACGGCATTACCACAAACTCAAAATGGCCGTATCTTGTCCTAAAAGCTGTCTTATAGATATCTGCCTTCTTCACCTTTAATTGATGATATCCCGACCTTAAGTCTATCTTCAAGAATACTGTGGCTCCCTTCAGCTGATCGAACAAGTCATCGATCCTTGGCAAAGGATACTTGTTCTTGATGGTCAGCTTGTTCAACTGACGATAGTCTATACACATACGCATAGTTCCGTCTTTCTTCTTCACAAATAGGACTGGTGCTCCCCATGGAGACACACTGGGTCGAATAAACCCACGATCAAGCAGTTATTGGATTTGAGCCTTGACTCAACCAACTCTTTTGGCGCCATTCGGTATGGAGCGATTGACACGAGGTCTGTTCCTGTAGCAAATCTATTCCAAATTCCACCTCCTATCTGGGGTATTCCAGTAATTCCTCTGGAACACATCCTCAAAGTCCTTTACCATTCTAACTCCATTGACACCTTCCTCCTTTCCATCCAACGACTTACAAAGGCTAAAAGCGCCGCACCCTTTTCGAACCATCTTTTCAACCTTTAAGCGGCAAAACTACATTAGACAAGTAGTTTTTCTCTCCTATCATAATGACCACCTCATCCTCAAGGGTCTTTAGTTCCATTCGCTTAGTCAACAATCCAACACGGCTTGGTGTTCTACTACCAATCCAAACCTAGTATAAGGTCAAATTCTCTGAAGGGTAACTCCATTAAGTCATTTGAAAGCTCACTCTCTGAATTTCTAGGGGTACATTCTGAAAGATCTTATCCACCACTACAGTTTAGCCTAATGGGCTTACTACCGTCATCTCCCTACCAAAAAGTTCAGAGTCTAGGCCTAGTGTTTCAACTACACTACAGGCAACATAAGAATAGGTCGAGCCCACATCAATTAAGGCATAATAAGGCTTGCCATAAATAAAGAACGATCGGTTATGACGTCCGTGCGTCTCCATCCTCCTCTCGCGAATTATGTAAACCAAACCCAATTTGCCTTGCCTCAAGATTAGCAAACACCTCTGCCTTGTGTTCCACGTCTCTCGCCAGTACCATTACTCGTTATTCGAACCATGACCCGTTGAGGTCATTGTCCTCCTCTACCACTGATTAACATTACAGTCATTGATCGACTTTCATCCGGTTTCTTAGGACAATCTTTGAGCATATGGTCCTTGGACCCACACCTAAAACATCCTCTCGTCTTTTTCCAAAGACTCTCCTAAGTGCTTCTTTCCACAATGCTTACAAGGACGATCGCCTCGGTACCAACTTGTCGACCCTCGGCCCATCACTCCGGGCCTTTTCTCGATATTCCCGACTATCCCGACGACCCATAACCCTCTTGGGTCTATTCTTATCGAGCTCGCTTAACCGAGTCCTTGATTCCTCGCCTACCTTAGTTTTTCAACCAACGCGAAAACTCCGCTCTTGATGTGGAGCTATCAATAATCTGAGGTCATCCCTTAGATCGTCTTCGAACCGCACACAGCGCTCATGCTCCGTAGCCACTACTCCTCGAGCATATCGACTTAACCTCAGAAATTCAGCTTTATATGCTGCTACTAACTTGTTTCCTTGAACCAGCCCCAGAAAAGCTTTCCTCTGTTCATCAATATAACGTGTACCGACATACTTTTTCTGATATGCCTCTTTAGCATACTCCGTGTCGATCCTCAAGCGGTGGCACCATCCCTCACTGTTAACCACCATTGATACGCTTCATCTTGTAGTAGTGCCACCATCCCTTTCAACTTCTCCTCCGGGGTCAAATCGAGCTCATCCATAATACGCTCATTGCTTCCAACCAAGATTCAACCAGACTGGTGCCACACCGACACTCCACAGAACACCTCAGCTCCGTTAGCTCGGAGTCACTCAGCATGACTTTCGAGCCCTCATATTTCCACCGCCCACCACCATTTTTAACTCAAAGACACTGCGATATAAAGATCATCCCCGTCGAGCTGTTGCTCAACACCGATAATGGGGTGGTGGTGGCGATGGTAACTCATTGTCGACCTTTGACCCGATCTAACGGGTTCGACATAGCCATTCTTCCTCATCAGCGTCCATGACGACCGCGTCCTCTAGAATTCATATCTAACGATGCGCTTTAATCGATTTAAGAAAGTTTTATGAATTAGCCCTTATTCCACCGATTATCCACGACGAAGTTTTATGAAAAGAATTTTAAGAGTGGTTCTTTCAGATTCATACATGCACACGTGCTTCACATTCATACATCCATCAATCAATTATGAACTTCCGCTCATTCTGAGAAATGTTGTAGTTTTCATTGTTGTTATTTTTCCACTACAAGGGTATTTGCGTTATTTATCCTCTGTGGGTATTTTCGTAATTTGTCAAATAAGGTTCCTTGATAATTTTGTCAAAAGTATTTTAGAAATTTTAAAGTCCGGGCTCTTTGTAAATTTGGAAATTTAGGTGTATTTTGTAATTTTGAATTTCGGGGTATCTTGGTAATAAACGAGGTAAATTTGTAAAGTTTAATAATTGAGGATATTTCAAAATTTGCAAAACTTTGAGGTTCTTTTTGAGAAATTTATTTTCCAAAACGATGAAGTTACAAAAATTTAGAAATCGAGGTCATTTTGGGAAATTTTGGTAAGTTAGGGGCAATTTTGTAATTTTCCAAAAATCAAGATATTTTTGATAATTTGCAAATAAGGGTTTTTGGACTTGTTATAAAATAATGAAAATGTTGATTAGAACTGTGGGTCTTTTAGACATTTTAATAAACTAAGGGCATTTTTGTAATTTTACCACTAGGGGTATTTATGTAATTTTATAAATCAGAAATTTTTTTCGAAAAATTGTGTGGAAAAAATAGTTTTCACAAATTAAAGAAAAATGATTTTAAGAGTTTTAAAATTAGGGTTCTTAAAAAAAACATGGCTAGTTCCCTTTCGAGTTTTAGTTATTGGGTTTAGCCTATGACCGAGTATTATTGGTCATGGTGAACCAAAGCTACGCCAGAGTAGGATTCAGTGGAGAGGAGGTGAGCCACATGATCGCTTAAGTACCAAGCTCCCACCAAACCATTCCTAGGCATGTGTACATGGGGTTGCCACACCCACTAAGTCCTCGGGTTAGAGTGAACCGAAGCTACGCACTGTAGGATTCTGCAAGAGGAGGTGAGTCACTAGGATCGCTTAAATACCAGCGCTCGGATCCAATCCTAGACATGCGTGCAGATGGTTACCACACCCTAACTTCGGTTGACTTAGCCATAGGTTTGTTTAGTTAGACATTTAAGTCTTATGTAGTAGTTGGGGTAGACTAGTCCTAGGGTTCAAGTACCTATCATTCTATTCTACGCTCCATTCCTTTTCTACCCTTCTATAAATCACATAATCACACCGATGGTCGAGGTACTTACCGTGGATCATGGTCGGAGACTTAGGTGCCATGCCATCAAACCTGCCTATTTCCAGGAATACTTCATAAAACTCATTTGGGCTTGATTTGAAAACGTTTTGGGCCTTAAACCACAGGCCGAGAGTTTAAAACTGGGCTCTGATACCAAATTGAAACACCCCACACCCGGCCCACGAGCCTGGATCGGATCTGGTATGTTCCTCGATGCAAACCGGTTCAAAATTCTTTTGTTCTTAAGAAAAACTTGTGTGTTTTCAAGATAGTTTGTTTGTAGGTTGGGCTTGAGTTGAAAACAAGTTTATTTCGTTATTAAAAATCCTTTTGATTTAGGTGACAAAACGTTTGGGCTTTGTATTAAATTAATTTTACTTAATCTTTTAATGAATATAAAGATTGTAGGCTCAATAAATAAAAGTAAAGTAAACGCTACTACGGCCTTATTACATCAAATAATTTCCCAAAATTAAAACCAAAATAAACTTTAAAGTACTTAAAGTAAAATAAAAGTCCAAGTCGTAAATTTCTTGCTGTGCATGGCCATCCCTAAGCTTCTGCCGAACCCGGTCCATCACTGCTCGTCACCTGAAACATGTTCCCACAACGGGGTGAGTCAACAGACTCAATGTGTAACCAACACTAAAATTAATAATTCAGGCATTCCATACATATCATGTTCACATAATAATTCAAGATAATGATGCAACCCAAACCCAAACCTAGATGCCATCCGCTACACATCCCCGTACCAACCTGCACACCGTGGGGACTACTAAGTCAACCCTCCATCCGCTACACACCATCGAAGGCGATCATTGCAATGACATGCTCATCGCCTATATAAAATTCGTGGCATAGCCACCAGATTAAATAATTGTGTCATGTGACACCACATTCGAATAATGTAACCGGTTACCACATTCGGATAATGTGACCAAGTCACCACATTCGGATAGTGAGACCAAGTCACCACATACACTTCCCTTTCTCATATAACCCGAATGCCCCATAATATTTATATCATGCATATCATACTTAAATTCACATTCATGCCACTTTTCACATGTTAAATATAACATATTTCGTAATCCTAGTAGGAGTAGGAAACGTACCTGAGTACTTTGTACCATAACATGGTACTTTAGCCATATTCTTATACTTTCAAATTAACAATATATCAATTTTAAGCCATAAATCATTTAAGATTAGTGTGGGTACACACCGATTCGCTTAAAATTTTATGAAATCCCAAACCGATCCACCGCTTTAGATCTCAAGACCTACATTCTACCAACCTCATTATGTTAGCATAAAGCCTATTCGCCATAACTCCCAATCCTAGTAGGATTTGTACATTAAAACCTACCTTGGTGCCGATTGATGCCTAAACAAATGCCGGAACTTTGGATTTCTCCTTCCTTGTATTCGGCCAAGCACTATATCTTACATAGGTTAGTTTCGGCTTTTGAATATTTAAAGAACAAATCTAAATACTAATCTAGGCTTTAGCCGAATATACATAGGTGCTTACCTTCCAAATTTTAAATCCTGGATTGGATCTTTGCTTCCTTAATGCTGTCGAAATTCCTATAACCATATGTTAGATCTAATCTAACATTAAATCATAATAATATAGCTTATGACCGAATGGTATTCATAGCTTACCTTAGATCTTAGAAGTCCCAAAAGTTTTTTCTTTGTAGTCGACAGCACCTAATTCCCGAAACTTCCTTCAAGTAGTCGGCCATAGACATTAATAGAGTTAGAGTTCTAATTTTTGACCTAAGAAAAGAAATAAGATGATAATCTTTAGATCCTTACCCCTTAATACACAAATCGACAACCTTATGCTGTAAGTCCTTCAAAGATTCGGCTAGGGCTAGAGGGGATTTATTTTCGACTTTTGGAACTTAACAAGGAATCGGCTTATGTAGATGTTTGTATTGTCGGTTTAGCAAAAGAAAAGAGAGAGAGAGAGTCCTTGAGAAATCGGCTAAAGTGAACTAAGATGAGGGAAAAATTAAGCTAGAACAATTAGAAAAGAAAGAAGAAAAGATGATAGCTTGGAGAGAAAAGAGTTGGCAAAAAGAGGCAAGTTGGCTCAATAGAATTGGCTATAGCCTCCCCTTTACAACCTTGGCGAAAATACCATCCAAGGAGTCCCTTAATCGGCCAACTCTCCACAACTTGATAAATTTTATCTTTTATTTATCACTATATTTAATCTCATCAATTATCCACTTAAAGTAATCTAATATTAAATCTATCATTTATCCCTATTTAGCCAAAATTTTAAAGGAATAAAACTCCTCTTTGCAAGCCTTGTCAGTCCACCTTCATAGCTTCTAGAAGCAAAAATAAAACTTCTTTTATTTGCTTCCTATGTGACTCGAACTCGTGCCCAACACCCTTGCATACAACGCCATTTCCAGAGGCCTACATGGCATCTTCAGGCCACTTTTCCAAGCCTGTTTGTGTGTCAAATTTCACATACTTTTTCTCTTAAGGCCACCTTGCCTTAATTTCCTCTTTTAAACTTTAAAACTCGACATTTCTAAGTCATTTCTAAGTTTCCAAAAATTTTCGTTTGGCTCTTTAAACTTGACATTTCCTTACATTTCCAAGTTTCCAGAAATGTTCACTTTCCTCTTTAACTTAGGTTTCCAAAATGTTCACTTTTCTATTTTACTTAGGTTTCCAAAATGGTCACTTTCCTATTTTACTTAGGTTTCCAAAATGTTAACTTTCCTCTTTTTAACGTAACATTTCTATACATTCCCAGATTTCCAAAAATATTCAAAATTTATTCATAACACATAAGACATGTCATTTCATACAATTAAACCAAAAATGCATAGGCCCTTTTCAGGATGTTACACCGTCTCCTTAGCTTCGCTTTCTCGAACGTCAGATCTTCTATTCTCCTGGTAGCTAAGCATTACAACCAAATATCTACTTGTTAAACTTAAATTTTATCTTAAAAACTTAGACTTTCATAAGTATGTAGAACCTTTAAGACATTTCTGAAAATCCATAATTTCATTTACTCAACCTTTACATATATAGAAGGACTTAGAATCTTACTAGCTTCTGGTTCCCTTACTTTTCCAGCTTAATCCTCAAGAAGTTTGCTCCATGTAGAACCTTCTATGGTTGTTCCTTCTTTGAGCTACCGAAAAAGATGAAGAATAGAAGAAAATGAAACTAAGTTAGGAAGAATATCATCCCTGGGAAGCCATCTCCCATCTATTTATAACCCTTCACATGCTAATTCCAATCCTATAAGAGTCGTCCATGGCTAATTATTATGTCTCCCACTAAGGAACTGGCTGGTTCCATTCTAATCGAACTAAGTTTGGTTCTCAACCATGTCCAATTCGGTTTACAATTCTCCCATTTCTTTCAATAAAGGTCACCAATTTACGATTTTTTCAATTTAGTCCCTTATTTTTTTAAATTCTAGGTTTGTCGGGAATCGGGTGTTATAATGAGTCCATAAACGGATCTAGAATCTATTATACTTGGGTCATGTCCAATGTATTGTCAGTCTAGTCAGTAACATTTGTGTCTCTATCTTCTAACCATCCACTCTGATACTCAAGACATAACATCTCCCTAATTGGACTTGATAGGCGACATATTAGTCTTTCAATTGGTTTTCTCATTTTCGATTAAACTAAAGACATGTTTAGGTTCATCTAGTAATACAAGTTGTCTTTTTATATTGCAATCCAACCACGTAATACTGCTAAGTATTGGTTAAAGGTTAGATAGCTAGTGAGCCAATATGTGCTTCCATTTTGCTTTGCGTGCAAAAACATTGAGGAAAATATATAGAGTATTAATGTAATTAATGGATATTTTATTAAACCAATTTATTTGAAAAATACAAGAAAAAAAAAAGAATGTACTACACTTCGGGCACCAGATCTAACAACTGGCACCTACACCAAAGGTGCACTTAGCCTAGGTTCAACTTCATGCCATACCTTCGCAACACATCAAAGGCTTCCTGAAGGTCCACCACATGTTGCTCCATCGTAGGAATCTTAGTTAGCATATCATCTATGTATACCTCCATGTTTCTGCCAATTTGATTTCTGAATATCATCTTAACCAATCTCTAATAGGTTGCTCATGCACTCTTAAGGTCAAACAACATTACCTTATAGCAAAATAGTTTGTCCTCAATTATGAAATATGTATTTCCTAATCCTCTTTAGTCATCAGTATTTGATTGTAGCTTGAAAAAACATCCATAAAACTCATGTACTTATGACCAGCCGAGGAGTCAACGAACATGTTTATGGTGGGTAAAAGGTAGTTATCGTTCTAGCATGCCTTATTGAGATTTGTGAGATCAACACACATCCTCCAATTTCCTCTTTATTGTTGAGTCTCACCTTCATTCCTTAAGTTGCTTGTAAGTTATTATCTTTCATGAGAATGCATGCATGAGTTGAGGCACATAAAAGATTGTAGGGTCAATAACTCCTTAAAAAATGAATTTACAAAATTTGAAAATTACCCACCAAAATTTTTGAAACTAAATTATTTTATATAAAAACAAATAAACTTTCTCCACTACTAAAACAAAAAATCTCTACTCCTTTTATTTTTCTTCTGTAAACACGCAATTTTGCCTGGGCCCATGTGACAAAATAAAATAAATAATAATGTCCCTACAGTCCTGTTACATAACCAAAATTAAAACCCTCATACAACCAAGCCCAAATTAAACCTGTGGCCTATTACACCCATAGCCCACTTACAACCTAAACCAGACTACTCAAACCCGTAGCCCATTTACCATCAAGAACCCAAACCAACCTAAACCCACTAACCCAAAACTTATGTGGCCCAAGGAGCCCAAAACCTTCAAGATCAGAGACCTAAGGTTTCTCGAAACCTAGCCAGAAGGCGTGAAGTCGATCGTCGCACCGCAATCAACACCCCGCGCCCACGCTAGCCCTCGGTCGCGTCGCGCTACGCACCCAAATCTCATCTCCGTCGCGAGATCTTCGTTTCGACCTGCACAAGAAAGGAAACAAAACAACAGCAAATCACAACAAACATGGAAATTGTTTTATTTCTTTTTTTTATTTTACATTTCGACAGGCTATAAAAGCCTGATTGTAAACTTGAAAAAGAGGGAGGACACAAAAAAGAATACAGAGATACATAAAAAAATACGAAATCAAGAAGATCAATAAAAGGTTTCCTGTTATTTTCTTTCATTCCCGAATTTGTCCGGTTTCTTTTTCTTTATTTATTTTATTTTTTAGTTTTTTTTCTTTACATACGAAGGCTTGAAATACAAAAAAGAGAAGAAAACTAACCTTTTAGAAACGCGCAGTGGCCGGCGACGGTGGCGGATGGCGGTCGAAACCTCGTCGGAGTCTGCCAGAAATCGCTTGGCAGAGAAGCTAAAGACTTTCTCAGAAATTTTTTTAAAAAAAACAAAAGGAAATGATTTTTTTTTCCTAAATTGGGCTATTTATATAGGTTTCAAAACAGCGCCGTTTTGGGCTTAAGTCTTACTGCCAAAACGATATCGTTTCATGTAAAGACCCGAAATCCGACCTGCCCCAGCCTGAGGATCCGCGCATTTTTAGAAAAGGGTCAAATTGCTTATTTAGCCTTTCCTCAATTTCTTTCTATTCAAATTAATTTTTTTTATTTCTAATTAGGCCTCGAAAGTTCATTTACATTTTAATTTAGTTCTTTGGGCTATTTAATCATAAATATCCGAACGACGGCGTTTTGAAATTTAGGCATAATTACCCAATTAATCCTCGTGGATTACTGTAGCGTTCTAATTTAATTCTTTTAATCATTTAATTCTTGCTTAACCCCTTATATTTATTTAATCCTAAATTTCTTTTGTTTTTAATTTAAATTATTTTGTTATCATATTAAATGTTTTATCATATTAAATATTTTTATTATTTGTATATTAAGTTATTAATAGTATAAGTTTTATATATTTTTATATGTACTAATCTATTATATATTTAATTATTATTATTTATTTTATATGATTTAATATTTTTTATACATTATATAGTATTAGGGTATATCATATATTCCAAAATCCTTATTTTTTAATTATCTATATTATCTAACATATTTTATTTATATTATTTATGTAGTTTTATACATTTTTCTAAAATAATTTATTTTTATTACTATCATTTTATATATATTATATTATTAAATTATAAATATTTATTATAAGTTCTTTTTACCTCAAATTTTTGTTACTTTATATAAAAGTATTATTATTTTTAATATATTATTCTTTCATTTATTGCTATTACATGTTTATTTGCTTTAGATTGTATATTATTGTTTAGTATAGTTCATTATATTTGTGTTATTATTTTATTGTTCATTGTTAGTATGATTTGTAGATTATATTGTCACTTATATTATTCTTTTATTATTCATAATTTGTTATTTATTTCAATATATGTTGTAATATCCTATCAAACCATAGCTTTCATAAAACATCTTTTGAATCGACACATTTTATTCAAATGGTTTTCAAAATATGGTGATATGTGATATTTGAGGAATTTCGAGAAGAATTTTGCCCTAACTTCTTTGGGTTCGATTTTTCTCGTGAAACTTTAGGTATAACCTATTTACCCTTTTTAAGAAATTTGAGATTTATCAATTTCAAAATAAAAAACCTATTCTTAAAGATTCAAAGTGTTTTGACTTAACTTATTGGGTTCGACATTTTGCGTCTCGAGGTAGGAATTTCCTAAAATAAAGACGAGCTTAATTTCAAATTCATGAGGTGCTATACCTTAACTTATTGGGTAAAGTACTTTATTTCTTTGAGATAGGTAAGTCTCGGTTTTCTTTCTAATAAAAGGATCATATTTTATAATTTTCTTTATTTTCAACATTCGGACATGATTTTATCGATTTGGTACCAATTTTTGGGCTTTATGAGGGTGCTAACCCTTCCTCATACGTAACCGACTCCCGAACTTGTTTTCTTGTTTTTCATAGACCAAAAATCAAATGTTTTAAAATGAAACATTTTACAAGGTGATCCAATCACACCTAAATAAAAAGGGATTGGTGGCGACTCCCACTTTCGTTTTTTAAAAGTCGATCCCGTTTTTAAAACCCGATTTTAAAATGGTTTCGACATCTTCAACACTCGTCACTTTTCTCTCAAATTTCTTTTGTTCTCTCACACATTCCTTAAAATTTTTACAAGATAGGTGATTAATCTTTCAATACTTTTAAGTGGGTCTCCCTATTTTGGTAATAACTCTTCTTCTCTTTTGAGCTTTATTGATTAACCCTTAGAAAATTAGGATTGTGATTTTTCTTGTGATAGGTTAGGGTTTTTTGTGCAAGATTTAGTTATTTATGTATTAAATGAGTTGAGGATATTGATTTTGTATGAGATTCCTAACATCTTTACTAGAAAATAATTTTTAAAGGTTGATAATACAAATCATTGATAAAATTAGGATTTAATGTATTTATAGTCTTGAATTTCTTGAATATTGATTAGAAATTTAACATTTTTATTTAGAAATAACTGTTGTTAGTATGATTATTGTGAATATTGTATTTGAAAATTCATCTATTGCATTCTCATGACATTAAAATCACTTATGTGATTTTTATTTTGTAAAAGAAAATTACTATTTGTATGTTGGTTTTATGAAAACCTTTGGGTTTAAAGCTTAGATTTATTTATTCTAAATGTTTAACAGGAGTGAAAAGTATTTTAAAAGAAGTCTACTAGTGGAGCAGAGTATTTTCTAAAAGAGCTTAAATTTATTTGTTCTAAATACTAGCTTGCATTGTTTTTGCTAGTTTTTACAACAAATGTGGAAAGAGTACTTTTTGCAATGAAAATCGTGAAAAATAATTGAGGATTTGAATTGAAGATCAGTGGATGACTTTTTGTTATAGCAGATGTGGAAAGAGTATTTTTCACAATGAAAATCGTGAAAAATAGTTTGAGGGATCGAATTAGAGATAAATGGATGAATAATTGTTTGATTACATATGTTGAGAAAGATACTTTTAACAAAATTAACAAGGAGAAGATAATTCAATGGTTTTAACATATCAGAAAGCATTGTGGACAATTATAAAAAAAAAAATGTACACATAGTTCAAATTTATTTAATGCACATTTTCTTTTAGTTATTGTTTTAATAGTTTTGTAATAGTCTTACATTTAACCAAATACAATGATTTATCCATGATTAATATTATGCATTAGTTTATATTACTTTTATAAACCTTTTCATTTTTAGAAAAAAATTGAGACCCCACAACCCAAATTTCTTGGCTCCGTCCTTGAGTGTATGGTCCTTTATTGGTTGGCTAAGACGTCCTTGTATGCGAAGGTCGCACTTCAAGATCATTATCTTTTTTTACACCGGTCCAATCGGTTTGATTCAACTGATTTATAACGGTTCAAAATCACTCTCCAAACCGATACTTTAACTAATTTCCAATCCAATCAATCTAATTCAAACAACATTATTTAGGACTCTACATTTATTGACAAGAGTGTCTTTATTCAACAAGGTTGTGTCCAAAGACTCTGCTTTTGTTACCTTACTTTCTTCTTGATTCAAATACTTGTCAGATTTTGACATTTAACTTGTTTATTCTTTGCGGTTTATGTTTACATACAAATATCAAAATTATATATAAACTTTACTTAAACGTGTAATTTGGTACATAAACTTTGATTTGATGCAATTATACATATGAAAATTTGATTGTGGTTTACATGTCTATATGAAACTTTAATTTTAATTCAACCATACATATTTAAAGAAATAAATACATCAATTTATTTTTATATTAGATAAATATAATTATTTGTGTACATAAGATGTAAACATAAGATGATATTATATCTACAATTGTGTTAATAATTTACGAGAATTTAATCAAATCATTTCATATATATAAATTCATACAAAATCAAGATTCATATATAAAATTATATGTTAGACCAAAATTGATATCTAATTTTGACATTTATTTTCCTAATTTTGAATTTAGGTAATAATAAAGTGAAAATGAAAAAGTGGGGAAATGATGTATAAATTTATTAGTAATGCTTCAAATTATTCGATTCACTATCTATTATCTTTTTGGAACAACTTAAATTATATGATGCATGACACTTAAAAGAGGAAAAAGAAAAAAAGGTGAACCCCCCACCCCCCAAAATAAAAAATAAAAATCGTGGGGGAGGCATTGAAAGAAGAACAGAATCCGAAGCCAAAAACATGACAACTAAACCGAAATAACTGCCACCTTAACGGTATTGCCTAACTTTCGGTTGGTCCCCTTTTGTCAACTTTAATATTGAGATGACTAGTTGTGGCTCCCACTACCGTATCTTTAATCTAATCACTTTCTTTTTTCTTTTTATATATACATCAAAAATAAATATTAAAATTATAATACGTGATTAATTATATTTAATGTATTTTATACCTTTTATTGAAGCATCAATAGTTTCTAAAAATAAATTCAAGTGATTGGAACCGTATCCTTTTTAATAATTTAATGTCACATTTATATTTTCATGCTGAAAAAATTAAATTCAAATGAAAATATTAAAATTTAAGATGAAATTCTTGATGTGACATTAAACTATTGAAAGAAAATATCCCTATTACATACAATCATTTTCCAAGTGACCTCGTTTTGAATTAACACTATACATTATTTGAAGGAAGAGTAAATCTTAATAAATAAATGAGAATTAAAAGTATTTTGTTTTCTTAATTAATATTTAAATAAAAACTTTTATCTATTCCATGTTGACTTTTATTAAAATTTATTAAACTTTCACCTTAAATATTTTAATCAATTAAAATTTGTACAAAAATTTATTTAAGAAATATCTTATTGAATGCTTTTATAATATCTCATCTTAATTTAACAAATTTTAAAAATAAAATATCGATTCTTGAATTATTTATAATTTTTGAATAAAAGATATTACGCATTTAATTATATTAAAATTTACGTCTTTTAAAAATAACAACAAGAGTAATTCTTTTGATCCCATTTAGTTAGTGGTTAGTTGCAAGACCATTTTTATTGATATTTAACTTAACCATCAGAAATTGACTTCTACAAGTTTAATATTTTACTAAATAAAACTGAAAATAAATTTTATATAGAAATGCTTTAAACTAAAGATACAAACAACACTTCCGTATTGATATCAGTAAATTGTGTTTGAAGCTATTCACTAATTAAACTATTCTTTGTGTTTAGAATTTGTAACTAAGTTTTTGTTGTATAAAAGTGAGATTATAAATTGGTAAGCGTCCTATCTTATAAATATATAAGAGATTACACTCTTGGACATTAGATATTTTCTAAATTAAGTTACCAACTTCTATATACATCTCCAGTTTTTCTATCCCCATCTCCTCTTTCAATTACTATAACTATTTTCAATTTTATCTACAAGATTAGTAAAAATGAAAATACCCTTCTTTTAATTTTTGAGGTGCTAATCTGAGAGCCAAAAACACACTTTAAAAAAAAAATTTAACCAAAAGGGGCTAAAATCGCTACATATCCCTTTAGATCCCCCAAACAATTAAAACTTTGCTTTACTATTATTGTTGGTTACACTTTCTTTAATTAATTAACAATAAATTAAGATAATCAAAATATTATTAATAAAAAATAATCTAATGAACCCATATGATGACTTGATGATCAAGGGGAGTTACCACCCTCAGTGTGACCTGGGTTTGAGTCACGTTAGTCATATTTGTTGTTCGAATTTTATCTTGATATTATAATTTTCTAAAAAAAAAAATCTAATATTTGATAAAGAATGCATGAGAGGACATTTATTTAATTTGGATGTCAAAACCCTTAACTTTTTAAAGACTATCCTACTAGAGGTGTTCATGGGCGAGCTTAACTAAAAATTTAGGCCCATTCATAGGACTTGGACCGGGCCTAAAATTTTGTCCAAGCCTAACCTATATAAAAATGTTAAAACCCGGGTCCGACCCGCCCACCGTATAAATTTTTATATTATTTTTATAATTTTAAATATATATAATACATAAAAATACTAAAAAAATTAAAATAAATATTTCCCAACTAATTAAAAATAAATTTTAAAAAATATGTAGACTTAAATAACACTAAGATAGATGTAACTTAACAAGCAAATACATCTAAAATAATAATAAAATTAACAAATACCTTTAAAATAATAACAAAATTAACAATAAAATAAGTTTTATACAATATTCAATCAATAACAACAAAATAGGAGCAACATAATAGTAATATGGTAGCAAAATAGAGAGAAAACAACAAGAAAATAACATTCAAAAATATAAAAAAAAATATAGCAGATTTTTTTTGTCATTTAGTGAATTCGGGCCGGGCCCGGGCCAAAAATACCTTACCCGAGGCCCGGTCCTTTTTTAAAACGGACCTTATTTTTTGTCCAAGCCCATTTTTTGAGCTTATATTTTTGCCCAAATCCTCCCAAATTTCGGTCGGGCCTTCGGGCCACCCGCCATGAACACCTCTATATCCTACTATAATTTGAACTTTGCTTTAAAAAAAAAAAAAAAAACCCAAGTTTCAGATTATGGAAATTAAGTTTTAGCTTCCATAATCTCTTTCATTATCACTAAAAACCCTCCAATTTATATAATTTTAAAGGGAAATCACATCAATGTAGTTGAAGAATGACAAACAACAGTTAATCAGTTAGTGCAAGGAATTTACCTAGGATTCCACCCTACACCCTTTAATTTATTCATCTTGAATTATAAATATAATACCATTAATATTAATTTTTATTTCCATCAATGGAACCTTAGTTCTTATCTAAACCGTACATTGATGCCATCATTGTCACTTAACGATCATCCAAATAGACACCATTATCACCCTTTCTTTTTATAATAAATATTGGAGCTTATCTTTTCAATTATGTCTACTGATAGTCGGTAAATTCCTGAATTCGCTAAAAGAATGTACATTATTTTAAGAAAATAATTGCATCATGCCATAAAAATTAAAATATATAAAGAGTTTTAAGAAGCTTTCATACCTTTTTAAAAAGCATATCATGGATCTTCAAGCTTCTTCCAAGTGTTCTATCTCTATAATATCCCCCTTTTTATCTTTAATTACTCCAAAGATTGCTATCACATTTATAAATATAAATAAAAGAAAAGAAAAAGGTAAGCTGAAGCTTGGATTTTGAGATATAATTAGATAACTTTCTTTACTTTTTTTTTTTCTTTCTTTCTTTTGGTTTGTCCTTCAAAAATCAAAACCCAATAATAGTTGGTGATTTGATTGCTAGTGGGTCCTTTTTCTAATATGGTCCACGTCGGCATGATGAACTTCCACGTGGCTTTAACCAAATGTTGCAATTAAATTAAATTTTATGGATTATAATATTAAATTGGAAATCAAGAACAACCTTGCTTCTTCTTCTTCCTTTTCTTCCCACATATTGTCTATGGGACTTTGGATGTTTCGGTATCCAAATTCGAATTTATTGGGGTGAAGCTAAGAATTATATGACGGGGGCTGAGATAAAATTAAAAGAATTGAGAGGTCAAAGATAAAAATTTTGTTTTAAGTTTTTAACTTTTAAAGGGCTCAAAAGTAGAAATTTTTTTTCTATTTAAAAGAGTTAAAATGGATTAAAATGAACTATTTACATTTAGAAGGTACTAAAACAACAATTAATTCATTCAATTAAAGGAGCCCTACTTACCCCTTTGGCAACACCCTTGAGTGTGTGATTTATATCCGAGATTGTGTTGAATTTGTACTTTGTAATGATTAATTATATTTATAGTAATTTAGATATGGAGAGATTCACTTGGTTTTATATTCTTTCGTAATTTTTATACAATTAATATTTTGACAATCCAACCATTGAATATATTATATATTAGTATTTATCATGCATGTAAATTTTTAATCGATTTGATATCTCTATCATATCATTTTAAAATATTTTCTATATTAATATATATTTAACAAATGAAAGTTTTCGAGTTAGAAATTTTTAATTTATACTAAATTTGACATATATGATCTACATGAATAGAGCATCAAATATGATAGTTGAATTGTCGAAATATTAATTATATAAAATTTACGAAAAAGTGTAAAATTACTTAAAACTTACATCGATATAAATAAATCTCTCAATATTGTATAATCTATATGGTCATCTTATCATTCTTTTCCCTCCTTGAATTGCATTATTATAAAATTAAAATTATTATTTAAATTCATTGGTAGGAATTATTTTTAAAATTCTTAATCTTAAATAAAGAATATGATTTGATACCATCTTCTGCCGCAAAATAAAGCTTTTCATGTCGGTCTCACACGTGCATGGTTAAGTGGATTTTACATTTGTAATATTTGTCTAATAAGTTAAAATAACTACTAGATTTTATCTTAATTATTAATGTGACTTTAATTAATAAGGAGTAATATAATTTCCTGTTTTTTTTTTGTCCATATCTCACACAACTGTATCTCTTGACCGACATTCCATCCTTAAAAAAAAAACCTCCAACTTTTAAAAAATAATCATTTTAATCCTCTTTTTAATTTTTAAACTTACGTTTTTTAATTCAAGTCACACCAAAATAGATAAAAAAACTAATGTTTTATAACTTTGTTAACATGGCATCTATGTGGATTTTCATGCGGATGAAGCTCCAGAATTTAATAAATTTTTTAAAATTTTAAATATTCAAAAATTATAAGAACTTTTTTAGAAATAAAAAGTATAAAAAATTATAGAAAATATTTTTTTAAATAATTCAATGTTGATATGTCATCCACATGACAATTCACATGTATGATCAAGAAAATTAACAAACGTAAACTTTTTCATCTATTTTGAGGGTGATTTGACAAAAATTATAAAGTTCAAAAAGCTAAAAATGTAAAAAAATTAAATGGAGGGCTAAAATGACATTTTTATAAAATTAGAGAACCAAAAAAGTCATTATGCCAAAAAACCAAAGTTTATATATTTTCCAACATTAATTTACTAGTATATTTCTCTCATGCATGTTCGTCATTGCTTGATGCCATCACAATGTTCATATTTCGGCTTTGTTTCTAAAAATAATTTAGGGTAAATTGCATCCAATGTCACTAAATTATTAGTGAATTTACGTTTTGCTCACTAAATTTCAAAAAGTTACAAAATAATAGCTAAATTATTCGATAATTTTTGTTTAAGTCATTGAACTATTTAAAAGGTTTTTATTTAAGTCATTAGGCTGTTAAGTTTTCTTTAAAAAAAAGTCTGACTAACAAGCTCCAAGTGACAATTTGATGATCGATACAATAGATTAGTTCCCATCAACAAGTTGAAGAACATACCTAGATCCAAGTTGAACTAACAATCATTGTTGAAGATTGGAGAAGAAAGCTATTTGAGTTTTGGTTTGAAGATTCATGGCATTTAAAGTTATTTCATGAAAAAAAAATGAATTGTAAAAGAGAAAGAGAATGAGAATGAGAAGGAGCTTTCAATTGGTGAAGGCAGTGTGAACAGAGAAGGCCATACAACAATGATTTTAACATTCCAATGACTCGAATGAAAATTTTTTAATAGTTTAGTGACGATTTTGTAACTTTTTGAAGTTGAATGACCAAAATGTAAACTTACTAAAACTTTAATGCCATTGGATGTAGTTTACTTTATAATTTAATATGAAAGCAATTTTAGTATAATTTGAGTATTGGGCTAATTGTTTCTAGCTTATTCAAACTATGATTCAGATTTTAAGTCGGTCATTAAACTAAGACCATTCTAATTGGATTCTCTAAATATCAGTATTCTAATTAGATCTAAATTGACATTTAATGCCTAAACCGGTCGGTTTAGACATTAAATGTCAATTTAAATCTAACATAGGGCATTTTAAAACATGTGGATAAAAATGTAAATACATTCATAACTACCATTTAAACAAATTAGATTTAATGTGTTAAAAAATAGAAAAACTCTTTAAAATTTACGAGGGTTAAACAAAAAAACATATTAGATCGAAGCAATAAATGAAATAAGCACCCCGTGTTTGCAATTTAACTAATGTGCTTGATATAAGCTTCAAAACCAAATTTAAGCTGGAATTTAACACTCAAGCTAATGATAAAGATTGATAGAAGGACTTAACTGATATAATATTTATACTTTAAAGATGGTTAAGACAATTAAATTTATATATATATATATATATATATAACTGAAATTGGGTTTAGGAATCTTTGACTAGAAAACGTATACTACCTTTATTTTGATCACGCAATCCTTTCCACCATCGAGTTCTCAAGCTAAAAGACAAACCAAAAAAATCATGTGCCAAATAAATAAATAAATTCTAGAACAAGATGATATGAGTTTTGATAATGTTCTAATTGTAAATATTAAAATATATATTATTTGTATTTATAATTATTATTATATTTTAAATTATGCTTTTAATTTCAAAAAAACAAATTATCAAATCAAATTTAATATCAACTATCAATTTTTTTCGTATCTTTCCTCAGTCTTACCTAATTCTATTTCGACCTGAAACTCCACTTCAAATTTAAGTTTAACCAACAACATCAACATCGAAAGGAAAGGGGAAAGGCAGCAGCTTCCCACATGGGGGAAGAGATGCCATGGCCCATTCATTTTACATCCATTAGGTATTAATTTGACATATGATTGCCAAACACAACCAATATTTAATTTTCTTTTTGTCGGCAATGGATCCAACTTATATACCCATAATTATACTTACCAATTTAATGAAACTCCCCCCTCCCACCCCAAAATAAAAATCGAATTATATATAACCTTATTAGCTAAAAAAAAAAAAACCTAAGCCAAGCTAGCTTTGATTCTTCTTCTTTATTCACCAACCCTAGTTGGTGACAACATTTCCAATAAAAATGGGAATTTTTTTGTGAGAACGTGAGGTGTCCCTTGGCATAACATGATGAAATCTCTTTACAAATTGCTTGAATAAGCATTAATACCTACTTTTAGTCCTATGTTCTTGTTATTCTTTTTCTTTCTTTAAACGTTCATGCATCTGTAATTCTTCTTTTTACTCGAGTTTATATTCTTTTTCTTTCTTTCTTTCTCTTAATATGTGTACTAACCCAATGGTTTTTGTCGCCAAATACGCCAACTGAGTGGATTAAAATTCTGTTTACGATATTAAATTTTAGTATAATGATAAATTTAGTCTCTAATGTTTATATTTTTTGTAAATTTAAATTTTATTTTTTTTGAGTTAAATTTGAGCTTCAACCTTTTAAAAGAGTTGAATCGATGTTTTTAATAGAGATATTAACTAAAATGTTAAATTTTCAAACATTGCAGCTCACATGACAATTCAATATACTTAGTTTTTTCTATTTTATAATTTTAAAATTATTTATTAGCGTGAAATATAAGATAAATGACTGCATGTTAGCATAAAATACACGTGAACGATCACACCAACATCATTATAGTAAAAATAATAATAATTTGACTTTTGAAGGGTTATTAAGGACTAAATTAATAAAAAATGTAAATATTGAGAAGTAAAGTTATTATTATATTTAAATTTTATCAATTTACTTATGATTGGGTTGATGCGAGATAAAATAATCTTAATTAAACAATAACATAAAATCTTCCAAAAAAGAAAATCACAAATTTTGCATGCTCTGTGGTAAAATCTAAAAGGTCTTTGATGCTTAAAATCAGCAATTCGCACGTCAAATCCGCGTGCTTAAAGCTTTATTTATTTGTTTGTTTTGGTGAAAATCCTTAAAAAGCTTCACTAAGATCAAATATATTCTATTAAATTACAAGTAGCAATGAAAGATTTGGGTAGCTACTTCAAGATTTGACACATTGGAATTACAATATTCTTTATAGCTTTAAGAGACACGTAGTAATAATTAATTACATCGACTGATACTTTACGTCCATAATAGAAAATTTCTGGGAGAGGTCAGAAGTAAAATATAAATGTTTGGAGGGTCAGAATGAAATTTTATTATTATAGGTATTTACATTCTTAAATTTCTAAAAGGGCTTTAAAGTAATTTTATCAATTTTGAGTGGTCATGGTTGCTGTCGATTCCCTCTAGCTTTGTCATTGTTTATCTAGATTCATTCAAGGTCTAATTACATTATTGTTATTCGAAATTATTATTTGTAAGATGATTTTTTGTTTTTCTAAGGTAAGGAAGAAAAGAGCAAATGTTGCTCTATTGTTTGTCCAAATTCCAAAATAAAATTAAATACGGGTTGCATATTAATGTTAAATGTTGAACGCAATGATATTATTGAAAGAGATAACTATAAACCTTGTAAGAATATTTAATTTTCTTTAAACCCTACATATGATCACTTCTTTCTTTGTCTCCCCATATGCTTGCTTTGAATGGTTAAACAACGAGGATCGTAGACAATGAAATGGTCAAAAGAAGAGAGCTTAGAACTGTCATAAAGACATAAAATTTTAGTCCCACAAGGACAAGGAAATGTAAAAGAATGGGTGAATAGAATAAGATTCAGTGTATATATGTTTATATTACATCCCAATTTGTCCAGAGGAAAAAAACAAAACAAAACTAGCAGTCACATTGTAAGAAACCTTTTTTTAAAATTATTATTTTGGCTTTTTTCTTATTATGACTAAATTAATTAACTATTTTGGGCAAAAACGTCTACAACTGAACTTTGAAAATTCCAAGTCCAAAGACTGTTCAACAAGGCGTGACTAAAGGATTTGGTCCTCTCCCACTCCTAGGGACATTACCTTTCCCACAAGGAAAAAAGAAAATGAGATACTCATCATTGGTGTTTTTTAAAATTACCTTTGAAAAAATTGTGGGTGTTTGAAAGTTTGGTTAAACTGATTAAAATAATCAATTTAAATTTTGTTAAGTTAATTATTGATTAATTCGAGAAAATCAAGTAAAATGATTAACTCGGATCGATTTCTATCTGAATTTGAATTAATTTACTTTTTATATATATATATATTAAAATTTATAATTTTAAAAACATATAAATTCAAACACAATCCATACCTAAATTCAAAACCCAATTTTAATTACTAATTTCCTACACACTATCCAAAAATTAAATCCAATTAATAAATTATACATATTACTCAAAATTCAACTCAAAAGTATTAAAATAGATTACTTTTAAACAAGTATCTATGTTTTAAATTGTAGTTTTCATACGCATAATATGGTAATATTTATAGTTATTATTATCTTCAAATCAAATATAATATATTTTTATTTTCATTCTTATGAAATAGCCAATTTTTTATTACCAAAGTAAATATAAAATCAATTTAGTCACATACTTAAATAATAGTATAGATAAATAACTTAAATTAATAACTTAATAATTTCACAATAAAAATAAGGAAATAGGAAATAATGTCAATTAACCAACTAAAAGAAACCTCATGTAATAGTCTAATGGTCAAGGATGTTCATCATCTTAGGTGTAGCCTGGATTCAAGTCGTGCTAGTTGTGTTAGTTGTTCGGACTTTACCTTATTATTATAATTTAAAAAAAAAACAACAAAAAATGTCAATTTAATTCTTTTCAAAGTCAATTCAATTTGGATTTTTTTAAAGAAAAAAAAAAGAACATTTCAGTCATTTTGGAGTTCTTTTGGATCCAACTAATCAATGGTCACTTTTGTAGTGTTTACATCAACTTTTAAATTAATTTATAAATACTTGAACTTATTAAAAGCATTATTTTATAACCGAATTAGATCATATCAACTTGTTGAATTGAAATTTGATTATGGTATTAGTCTAAAAATGTATTAAACCGATTTATCCCAAATAGATTGAACTCATTGAATTGAATAATCAAATCAATTAAACTGATTAAATTGATCAAATTAAAAATCGATGATTTGACCTGTTTAATCACCAATCAAGTTTTAAAAACCTTTTATGTAAAAGGTAATATCTTGTGTGAAGCTATTAAGCTATTAATTGAGATGCTCCAACAGGCACTAACTACAGCGACTACTAGCTAGTTTAAGGGTTGCCCAATTGAGTCAGATATTGGAAATTGAATAACTTTTAGCCCAAAGTATAATCACAAAGGAAGATAAATAGGTGCATGTGGTGTAGTTGTGATATTATATATTGTCAAATTCCTTTTTAAAGACATAATAATGTTTAAAGTGTAACTATTGGCAAAGACTGAAGTTTTGGGACTTCAGATTAATTTAAGGTTAAGTTTTACTTTTAAAACCAATTTGCTTAATATTAAAATTGAAAGGGAGTTGAAGAATGTTTTTACCAAATTATTCAGAGTTTTGGGCTTTATGTAGAATAGGATTGATATTAGTCAATAAGAAATTTTGGGCCTTCAGGTGTGCACTCCAATGACTAGAAAGCAATGAGGAGAGCAGGGCTGGGCCAAAACATAAGTCCACACTTGTAATGAAAATAAAAACATGTTGCATGATTGAATCACAAGTGAAGCGACAAATAACTTCATCGTTAAATCTAAATTTAATTTTTGAACAGCTATGGAAGATTGTGATAAAGATCATCATCACTTATACAACATACCAAGTGATGAAAACAACAACTTGTGCTTAACTCTTTACTTGACATTAAGTATAATCTTGAATTTGATCTTTAAATAATCCTTACGTGTATACGCAACCAATTAGAAAACATTTTTTATGCAATAAAATTCTAATAGTTACTAACTTATTCTAATTCCTTTTTACATATTTACTCCATCAACTTTTAAGTATAAAATATTGGATAAATTACACATAAGGCCATTAAATTATTAGTAAGTTTATGTTTTGGTCATTCAACTTCAAAAAGTTACAAAATGGTCATTGAACTATTTAAAGATTTCATTTAAGTTACTGAACTATTCAAAAGTTTTTATTTAAGTCACTAGGTTGTTAAGCTTTTCTTTTTTTTTTCCTTCAAGTCAGGTTAGTAAGCTCCAAGTGACAATTAATACACTGGGTCAATACCGGTCGACGAGTAGAAGAACATACTTGTAATAGCCCAAATTTCAACGATGTCGGAAATAGTGGTTCGAGACCACCAAATCAGACAAATGAACTCGTAGATTATATTATTTAATATTTACGAGCCAAATGTAGGTTTTAAAAGATTTTTGAAATAGTAAATTGTGTTTTATAAAAATTTATTTGGTCAAGAAATTGAGAAAAAGAGGTATCGAGATCTCGGTGTTATAAACCGAGTCATAAATATTTTTATAAATATTTACGAAATGTCAATAAGGTAGTATTAAAAATTTTGTTAGAAAATTTTGACGTTTGGGTGGTTAATTAAATAAAAAGGACTAAATTGAAAAAGGTGTAAAAGTTGCTAGAAGGATTAAATAGCTTAATTGTCAAATGAGGAAGGACCTAAAGTGCAAATAAGCCCAAAGGAGATATTTTTGGCGGCAATAGCTAAGAAAACTCAGGAAATGGGTGAAATAAGGGCAAAATTAGAAAATTGCCAAAATTAGCTAAATAAAAATGGGACCAAATTGGAATATCTAGAATTCTCTTTATTTCTCTTCATTTTCATCAGCTGAAAAACATCCATGGAAGAGGGTTCAAGCTAGTTTTCATACTCTAGCTTCATGTAAGTTTAATTCTTTCTTTCTCCTTGAAATTTCTATGTTTTTGGACTTTTACAATTGAGTCCAACTTTCTATGTCATTAGTTTTTTATTCTATGGTTAATTTTTAAAGTTTATATGGATGAGTTATGGAATAATATGATGAATAAATATAGAATTGAAGCTTTAATTTTGATATATGATGATTTTATCAAGTAAAATTTATGGAAATTGGTTTTAGGACCTAATTGTAAAAGAGTTTGGAATTAAGGTTTAATGCTAAAGTTCTGATTTTCAAGGGTTAGGAAGTAGTTTAAAATGATAGAATAAGGTATTAATTGAGAAAAAATTAGCCCAATTGAGGGGTGACAAGGATTGAATTGTATGAACTGTGAAATTTGAGGCAAAATGGAAATCAACACTTTGTACTAAAACAGTTTTGGACATCAACAGTAGTCTAACTTTGAAAAATCACCAAAAAACTGTAGAAATCGAATTAGAGGATGAATAAAATCTGAAACTAAATCTTATTGAGTCTAGTTTCTTATAGAAGAAATGGTGTAAGTAATAGAATTGTAAGTCATGAGATACAATAGGTTTTGTGAGACAATGTCAGAATGATTTCAGGTTCCCCTGTTTTAAATTTGGAAAATCATAAAAAAATTGGATAAAATAATTAGGGGCTTAAATTTATATGTTTAAAATCCTGAATGAGTCTATTTTCAATAAAATAAATGGGAACATCATCCAAATCCCGTATGAGGAGATAATTAATTTTTAGTGAAGAATGGTCGGAACTGCTAGACAGCAGAACATGTGTGACTTTAAAGAATAAACTGTACTTATTGGCTAAACCAAAAATTCTGAAAATTTTATGGTAAGAAGATATGTGAGTCTAGTTTCAGGGAAAATTAGCGGATCTTAATTTGGAGTTCTATAGCTCAAGATAAAAATAATTTAGTGATTATGACACAGATGGACAGCTTGAATATTCACATAAATAAATAGTAAAAAATTATAGATAATGTTATTTACAAGTGTGTTATTTATACGAAGGATGTGGATGGAAAGGAGAAGGAAAAATATATGAATGACTTATGCATAAATTAATCACATGCCCGATTATAATTGATAAACGTTGAATTAGAAATGATATAATGTTTTATTTTAAATATTTATTATGAAACTAAGATTATCGTTATGGTATAAAAATCAAGTTGTAAGTCCGTGTAACTTGAATGATATTCTTAAATGCTTGAAACATATTTTTATTGATGTGAATATGATTTGGATGTTTATTGGATGATAATTGATGAAGTATTGATATTCTTGATGAAAATGGAAAATAAATCCCGGTTGAATGAAAGGAAAATTCGATGGATCTCTGAAAAGAAATTGACGGTAAAAAGGATCTAGCCCGGATGGGTGATCCTATCTCGATATAGCCCTCCCGAAGAATATGTGTGAAAAGGATCTAGCCCGGACAGGTGATCCTGATATAAGTCTTCCCGAAGAATATACGTGAAAAGGATCTAGCCCGGACGGGTGATCCTGATATAGCCCTCCCGAAGAATATGTGGAAAATGGATTTAGCCCAGACGGGTAATCAATTAGGTTCAATTTAGCTTCGGACTGTAATTCGGATCCAAGCAAGTAATTGTCGTTTCAGGGGATTTAGCCTGGACCGGTAATCCCGACAATACTCTATGAGTTTATATTATAGGGGATTTAGCCTGGACTGGTAATCCCGCAGTAAGAAATGAGGTTTGTGGGAGTGTGCTCTCTTACAGGGGATTTAGCTTGAACTGGTAATCCTACTGTAAGAAATGAGGTTCGCGGGAGTGTGCTCTCTGAAAAGGACTTATGTATATATGAGTACGAATTGACGGTTAATGAGATTGTACACCATGAGTGTACTACAGAAATCCATCGAAATTTCGATGAATTCAACGAGATAAATATGGAAAACGGTAAATACATGGAATTATGAAATTGGTGAGCGTATTCACAAGAATTTGTCATTTGAAATTGTGATCGACAGGAAGAAATAGCGAATAGCATACTTATATATGGTTACAAGTATTTATCTAAAATATAAGAAAATGATGGTTATTGATATATGGAGACACGAAACTATGATATATGAACATGGAATATGTTTGATAAATATGTTTATTCATAATTATGGAATTATGTACCTCATGTTACTATTTGTATAAAGATGATATTTCAAATACTTTGATGAATAAAGCTCACATATAAAATAGTATGAAATCAAGACAAGTTGTTATAAAAATGTATTTATAATACTAAGATATGGTTGTTATCGTTATATGATTACATAATGTGAATTTGTCTATATACATGAGAAATTTAATGGGAATTGAGCTCATATACATTTCTTGTTATTTATATGAAGTGTACGACTAACAAATGGTATTAAGTATAAGGCTCGATTGAATATGTTAAATTGGTTTTTGCATGTATTAAATGTGGGTAAAGAATAAGGATCAAATGAGTGAGAAATATGGCTTGGAAAATAGCCTAATTTGTGAAAATTAACTTTACCACATAGCCTAGCAACACGGGCGTGGGACCCTTATAAATGAGATAAACTTAGGGATTTTGCGAAAAATTTCATACGATCCTGATTTAGTCCAGACCTGATCCTAATGCATGATTTGGACCTCGAGGGTCCGTTAAAGAAACTTTTATAATCAATTTCGGTATTTGAGTGATAAATGGTTTAAATTGTCTGTAAGTGTTCCGTACTCCTCGGTAATGCCTCGTACTTTATTCTGGCAATGTATGCGGGTAGGGGGTGTTACAATACCTTAGATCTAAGTCAACCTGACTATCAATGTCAAAGATCAGAGAAAAAAACTATTTGGATCTTGGTTCGCAAGTTCGTGACGTTCAAAGTTGTTTCATAAAAAAAAAAAACTAAATTATAAAATAGGAGAAAGAGAAGGAGAGCTTTCGACTGGTGCAGGCGGTGCGGACAAAGAAGGCCATACAACAACGATTTTAATAGTCCAATGACTTGAATGAAAACTTTCAAATTGTTCAACGACTATTTTACAACTTTTTAAAGTTGAGTGTAATTGACCCTAAAATATTTATACAAATGAAGAGATAAAAAACACTGTAATAAATGAATAATAATGCTTAGGAATTAGTGTTACATGTGTATCATAACCAATCATTGATCTATAACACAAACCAATTACTTGGCAAAATGAACAATCCTAGTAATAGCAAAAGTGACCAAACTAATTTATTTTCTCCAACCTCACCAACTCCCACATAGTAAAGACACAATAGGTGGTTGGGTTGGTTGATGATTTCAACTTCAAACACAACAAATTTAGCTGTGCATCACATGGAAAAAGCCCATCACTTATGTTTTGTTTCCTTTGCAGGACATCATTCCACAGATCATTTCCATGGTCTTTCTTTTTTTTGCTTTTTGGGTATCATGTAATGTTTGGTCTCTCTTCACTTTAGATACTTGTGGAATTTTGATAAAAGCATACATTACAATCCATGGTGTTAATAAAACTAGCCCCACTTTTCTTAATTGGTTTGAGTATACTTTAGAGGTATTTTGATGGGGAATGTTTGATTACTTTTACTTAGATTAATTAATATATTTATGTTATTCTGGTTCATTGGATTAAAATATAATATTTTGATATTTGGAATATAAGATTATTTAAATATACATTTTACTAAATTATTTTTAATTATAAACAAAGACAAAAAAAAAGATAAATTATTAAATTATGATGAGAGTGAAACTTAGCTTTGAAAGTAAAGAATTTTAATAATAATAATAATAATAATAATAATAAGTAAAATGTTAAAATTTTAAATTAGGTTATAATTAAATAATGAAAAAGTATTTATAGTAATATGAATTTATTAACCCTATTTTTAGGAAGATTAAGGAGAGGAAAAGATTTTCCTTTCCTTCCTTTTTCCCCTTCACTCCCAATCTAAACATAGTCCAACGGTTATTATTTGATACATAGGCGATGGAAAGTTTCTATTCCATAAGCAGGGTCGATAATTTGTCACAATATCTTTAGGGGTAGCGGCGCAGCGCTAAAGAAGGGTTGGCAACAGCCTCAACCCCTTAAAATGAAAAATTAGTTTTTGCTTTATAAATTTTATAAAATTTTAAATTAGTACATGGTGAAATTGTACTTTGACCCCTAAAAAAGATAAAATTTTGATTTAATCCTTTAAAAAATTATAAAGATATAAACCATTAAAATTGTGAAATTGAAATTTAGCTCTCATAAAAATATACAACTAAAATCCATCCAAAAAAATATTTTTGGCATCACCCTTGCATGCCTTATTTATTTAATTTAAATAAAATTTAAAGATACATTACAAAATCTTAACCCGCTTATGGAATTAAAACTTTCCATTGCTAATGTACCAAATAAATATTTATTCATTAATACTTATTAATTAAAAGATAACGTAATGTATAAAATATAATACATTACAAAAAGCAGACTTTTAGCGGCGTTTTTTAGGCTTTTAGCGGCGTTTTAAGCGCCACTAATAGATTTTTTGCGCTTTGAAAACGCCACAAAACGCCGCTAAATGTGGCGCCATAAAATTAGCGGCGTTTTGTGAAAAAAACGCTAGAAACCATGACTTTTAGCGTTTTAAAAAAAACGCTAAAAACATAACTTTAGCGGCGCTCTCTCACAAACGCCGCTAAAGGTGGCTACTTTTAGCGGCGCTTATTTCTAAACGCCGCTAAAACATCACTTTTAGCGCGCTTTTTTCCAAAACGCGCTTAAAACATGACTTTTAGCGGCGCTTTTTTAAAATGCCGCTAAAACTTAACTTTTAGCGGCTTTTTCTAAAACGCCGCTAAAAACTATGACTTTTTACCGGCGTTTATTTCACAAACGCCACTATAGGTTTGACTTTTAGCGGTGCTTTTTCCCACAAATGCCGCTAACTTGTGCATATCTAAAATATTCAATTTATCAAATATTATACGCCTCCTGCACTAAAACCAACCAATGACAACAAATGTAATACATAATTTCAACCCAAATAACAAATGCAGCATAAAAAATTGCACCAACTATATTATTTCTAAATGTTATTGTCGTAACCATTTTTTTGATGAAAACGTGAAACGACGTAGTCGACTCGATTTTTGAAAAAAGAAAAGGAAAGGAGTCACCACCGATCTTTATTTGGTGTGATCGGATCACCTTCGTTTTAATAAAACATTTAATTTACTAAAACAGTGCTTTTTGATCCACGAACTTTGAGAAAACGGATTCGGAGGTCGATTACGTGCGAGGAAGGATTAGCACCCTCGACACGCCCAAAATTGGTACCAAACTGATTGATTGATGTCCTATTTGTTGAAAACTTAAAAGGGATTCGAAAGTACAATGTTTTTATTTTCAAAATAAGCAGGGGCATTAAGGCTTTCTTATTTTTGAAGAGGTAAAGCATCACGTCCAGTAAGTTAGGGCACGATACTTTAAACTCCCGAAACTAAGCTCGCCTTTTGAAACTTGGTTTTTATTTGAAGAGGATCATCCGTTATTCGTCAAATGAGAAATCGGAACCCAATAAGTTAGGGCTCGATTTCCCGAGATCTCAAATACGGAAGATTGCCTCTATTTTAGGAAAAGAAACTTATCTCGACGTATCTAGATGTCGAGTCCAGTAAGTTAGGGCGCGACATTTCAAATTTTCGAGATTAAGCTTTTGTTTAGAAAAGTATTTGTTTAAAAAGGACATTCAGTCATTTAGATTAAACGAGAAAATCGCGACTTAAAGAGAGATGTCCCGTTGTTTAACATGAACGAGAAAAATCGGAACCCAGTAAGTTAGGGCTCGATTTTCCCGAATTTTCAAACATCGAACATCATCTTTATTTTTGAAAATTTGATTGATTAATTTTTGACAAAGTAATGATACTAACAAATTGAACGAATATATGAATAAATCTAATTCTTATAAATGAATGAGCAAATAAATAATGCAATAAGAATAACAATAGTAAAATCATAGGAGCAAATAGAATGATAATAATAAAAACAATAAATAAATAAAAATAAAAAAAACGAAAAATGATAGATAATTAAAGTGCTTTAAAGTATTAAAAGGTAAAGAGCAATAAGCGAATAAATAGTAAATAAATGAAATGACAAGTAAATGAACAAAATAACAAATAAATAAATAATAAAATAATATCAAACAAAATTCATAAATGGTGAGGATTAAACAATGATAATAATAAGAGTACATTAATAATAAAAATAATAATAATAATACTAGTAATAAAGTAATAGTAATAGTAAATAATAATGATAATTAATAAAAGTAAAAATGTGTTAATAAGGATAATAATAGCAGTAAAAATTAAATCACAATATGTAAATAATAGAACTAACAATAGCAATGATAAAAGTAAAAATAATAATGATTATAATAATATGATAATGAAACAATAATAGAAGTAATAATAATGATATAATGATACAAATACTAAATAATAATAATTATAGTAGTGATAATGTAATAATAATAATAATAAAGTAATAATAATAATACAATAATAGTAATAATAACAATAATTGATAATGGAGGAATAAAATAATAGTAATAATAATAATAATAATAATAATAATAATAATAATAGTGATGATAATATAGTGTAGTAATATGTGATATCATAGTAATAATAATAAGATAGAATAATAGTAATAAACAATCGAGATAATAATAATTAATACTAATAAAAGGAAAAATAAAATAACGATAAAATTGCGAAATAATTAAGAAGGGACCAAATTGCATTGAAAAGCGAAAGTTTAGGGTCGAATTACAAAAAACAAGTGATACGGACCGAATTGCGGCCTTGCGGAAAAAGCGAGGATGGATGGATAATTTTCCCAAAGTGCACGAGCAGCTGCGTTTTATAGGGACCAAATTGAAAATCGGGCCAAATCTACGGGCCATATTTTAAAATAACAAAACTTGATTGAAAACAATAAAAAATGCGGAAGGGCTAAAAGCGCAATTAGCCCTTCCATTCAAAACACTGTGGATCCTCTGGAGCGGGTCGGGTCGCTTCTTGAGTCACGGCCAAGCAGCGTCGTTTGAGGCCTTTATCGAGCCCTAGCAGCGTCGTTTTGAAATGTTTATAAATTCCATTTTTTGGCTTTTTTCATTTTGCGACTTCGAGAAAAAAAAGAGAGAGGCTCTCTCCTTTCTCTGCGAGGTGTCGGTTCGGTGGAGATTTTCGGCGAGGCAGCCGATTCATGCCGTCGCCTTGCAGAACTCAACCACCGCCTATGATGGCCGAAAAGGTAAAAATTTATATTTTTTTATTTTTATTTTTCGACTATATATATATATATTAACGATGTAGTTTACTAAAGGGAAAAAAGAAAAAAAATGAAACGACCTTGAAAAAAATAAAAAGGGTCACCTTTTGGTTTCGATTTCTTTCGATTTTTAGAGGCTTTTGCGTTGTTTTTTTGTGTATGTTTGGATCTGTTGCTTTTAAAAAAGGATTTCTATTGATGTTTTTGTAAAGAAGGGATCCTCTTTCTATGATTTCGACCTTTGCTTTATAATAGAATGAAAATAATAAAAACCAAAATACAAATTCTGATTGTTTTGCCTATCTTTTCCTTCGTTGCTGCTTTGCTGGCTTGTTGTTTTCTGTTTGCAGGTGTGAGCGTCGTGGATGGTCGGACGGGGCGTGTCGGGGGCGAGGAGGCGGAGAGAGGCGAGTCGGAGGTCGAGAATCGAGGCAGCTAGGGTTTTTGTTTTTTTGTTTTCCGATAGTTTCGGGTTTGGGCTAGGGTAGTTGGGCCTTGGGTTTGTAATTTAATTTTTGTGTAATTGGGCCCTGGGCAATTTGGGCTCTCTGTTGCCCTCTTTGCTCATTGTCGTGTAACGATAATAGAGCAAAGACTCAAAAACCAATATTGCCTGTCTCATGAGCCACGGCCTCTCAGTGCTTTCCTTCGGATAGCCTCATCCTGATCCTTCACACCTTGTTGCTCTGATCCACTTCACCGATATGTGGCTTCAATCTGCTCTTCTTGCGATTTGATGGGATGTGACTTGTTTTATTTTAGATTGCTCCATTGCATCTCCAGAGAGGTGAGGTCTTTGGTCTTGACCTATCCACTTCTAGTTAAGGCAATAAGACTAAAGCTTAACCATGCTCCCTCTTGGTTAGGGACAGAATTACAAATTTTGACCTATTCCCACTTTGGTCGGTGGCAATAGGAAGGTAGTAACATCATGTTCTCTCTTTGGTTGAGAGCCAGATTCGCCGATCTTGCCCATTCTTGGTTGAGGCGACAAGATCTACAATTTTGGCCTATTCCACTTGCTAGTCGGTGGCAATAGGAGGGTGGCCTAAATCGTGTTCCCTCTTGGTTGGGAGCCATGATTCGCCTTCGATCTTGCCCCACTCTTTGGTTGGGGTGACAAGATCTACAATTTTGACCTATTCCACTTGCGGTCGGTGGCAATAGGAAGGTGGCCTAAATCGTGTTCCCTCTTGGTTGGGAGCCATGATTTGCCTTCGATCTTGCCCCTCTTGGTTGTGGTGACAAGATCTACAATTTTGACCTATTCCACATTGGTCGGTGGTAATAATGCAGTGGCTTAAATCGTGTTCCCTCTTTGGTTGTGGGGCGAGATTCGCCGATCTTGCCCCACTCTTGGTTAGGGTGACAAGATCTACAATTTTGACCTATTCCCATTTGGTCAATTGGTAATAGGATGGTCTTCAATTTATTCCACATTTGGTCGATGGCAACATGATAATCCTCAACCTATTCCACATTTGGTTGATGGTAATAGGCCAATCTTTAACTGTTCCACATTTGGTCAATGGTAATAGGACAATCTTCAACCTATTCCACCATTTGGTCGATGGTAATAGGACAATCTTCAACCTATTCCACATTTGGTCGATGGTAATAGGACAATCTTCAACCTATTCCACGCTGGTCGATGGTAATAGGACAATCTTCAACCTATTCCACATTTGGTCGATGGTAACAGCCAATCTTCGATAGTGTTGCTACATCGTCCTCTAGAGGGCATACCCTGTAGACTCGACTTTATATGCTTGTATTTATGCCAAATGATACGGATGCTATGGTGGAATGACTCAAATGCTCCCAACTACGTGTGATATGGATGACATTTACATGAATGCATAATGTCATAAGAATGATGATTTTCCATTAAGATGCAATGATTGTAATAAATCGAATGCTCTAGCTAAATGATATTATGGAGGCATTTGCATGAATGCGGGATGTCATGATAATGACTCTTTGTTAAAAATGTATAAGGATCACGATGCGATGATTGCACTCTCCTAATGATGATGAATGTAAAATGAAATGACCCTTTTTATGCTTAGGGTTGTCACCGCTCAGTAGTCACACAGTCGTATAACCACGATATCTCGCTATTGCGGTACCTTTGCGAACTCAAAGAAACAATCATATTTTGCTCAAAGCAGTTTGCCCCAATGTGACTTCAAGGCTCATTCCTCGGCACATCTGGGACTTTAAGGTCTATACTATCTTGGATCAACCCATTGTGCCCTATGGGTATAGAAATTGTGTCATCTTCAATCCATCCCACTCACGACTCGGGGTGTAGAGTCTATGCTATCTTTAGTTAATCCCACTGCGACTCGGGGGCATAGAATTTGTTGATTTGGTGCATTGCCTTTCCATTCACGTGGATTGGGACGGTGTGCACACATGATAGTTGCGTGGATACAAAATCATTCTTGGCGGATGATTCCCCATTCATACATCGCCTTCCTTTTTATATCGTGATGATACTATTTACATAATACCTCGTCATCTGTTCAATCACCGTTTCGATCCAGAAGAGATGGCCTCGATTGAAATTTTCCTCCACCATTATTCCTGTCCCCTAAACTCGAGGAGTTTTAAGCAATGGTCCTGTTTCAGATTCCGACACTACTAAGAAGTTTCCTAGAGAATATGTGAAACTCCTTTTTTGCGAAAGTGTCGTTAGTCCATTAATCGTTATTTCAATGCAAGCGTCGAAAGAGATCATAACTATGGATAAGAACGAAGTTAGTTAGGAGCATAGCTCGAAACCCATGGGTTAAGCAAAAGTAGCGAGTGCAATCGGAAAGAAATTTATTGGTAGTGAATCTTGTAAGGTAAAAATAGAAACTAGGTGCCCCAGATATCGACTGAGCTTCTGTTCAAACTTCTTGAGGACCATTATAGGCTCAATATGTGTTTAGGGGATCCCGAGTACTTTATCGATGCTCCAAGGCGCAACATACTTCTTCATTGTTAACTTAAGCATGGTAAGACTACCGTATGCCTTACTTTTGATCAAAATTTAAGTTTGCCCTTCTCGGGTTTTCAACTCAAATCCCTTTGATCCCAAGGCGCCCTTCTTGGGTTTTCGCCTCGGCCTCTCTTTTTCTTTTTTGTGTTTTTGATGTTTTTGTTTTGTTTTGTTTTTTTTTTCACCATTTTTTCGCGACTCTTTTTTTTTTTTTGAAATTGAACTCACCGGATTGAAGAGGTCCTTGCTATCCATCTTGATTAGTACCCATATTTCCTCAGAACAAGCCTTTTTTGCTGCATTTATTTTTCCTTTCGGAGTCCTCTTGAATCTGAAGAACCCTTCTTAATGCTGGTCTTTCTCCTGAAATTCTTTTGAGCGAACATTATAAACCAATGGTAAAGATGCCCCGGTGAAAGTCCTGGCCGACTTTTAAAAACCTAGAGGGTAAATGGTAACTTCTCTATGCCAACGTTTACAAGTCTCAGTCATTTTTCAAAAATTTTGAATGGTTTTAGCTATCTTGCTGCACTGATGTGGTGTCTGACCTTTGGACAGACTATAAATTCGTGCCAACCCATTTCTTTCTGGCATTCTTTATCGCCATTCTCTCTTTATTCTTTTTCTTTTCCTTCTTCTTTTTTTCCTCTTTTTTAATTTTGATTTTTTTTTTGTGTTTTGTTTTTTGAATTTGAATTTGAAGTTGAGGTTCGACGACCGTGACTTTATAATTTTGACATGTGAAGCGACCTTTACCCCCTTAGTAAGGTAACCAAAGGCTATGACTGTGAATCGATGTCGGCTCAAAGCTCTTGAGGAGGCGGCTTGATAGCGTCCATGCCTCACATATAGGAATCCGCGTTTCAGTGGCCTCAATGTGTCTAACTTGTGACCATGTGATAATGTCTTGCCTTATTCTTGCGGTGAACTAAGCTTCCACCTTTATCTCTCTCGTTGGCTTGTAGTGTTGGCTAACATTTGCGAGGTAGGATCTGCCATTTTGGGAAGTAAGTTGCGATCTGTCATCTTCTAAGTCCTTAGATCCTTCTAGACACATATCTCACTAGAAAGGGAGTCCATAATAATTGTCGCTCACGTCATTGATATCGGGGACCCATCTTTGGTATGGAGGCAATTTTGGAGAATGAATGATTATTTATGAATTAAGAATAAAAGAATATTCAATAGAATGTATAGCATGGAAAATAAAAATATTGATCCAAAAGATGCATTTTATTGAAGTAGTAATTCAAAACACGAGCCTATTTCACAAAGAGATCTTATTGCTTCAGGCTTAAAGCAACAAGTATACTTCATATATTACTCTAGGTAAGCTTCTAAATACTATAGGAATTACTTCCAGTCTCATTGCTTAAAATGTTCTTAGGTTCATGCTTACGCTTTTGGTGAGTCGCCTATCTCCACAACACCCATTTTGTGAATTTTTCCACCAACTTCTTGAAGGGTGTGCAATTCTCTATCGAATGTCCTGTAACTCCGCATGATACTCACACTGGACATTTAGGTCATACCATCTTTGGGTATGGAGGTTGCGATGGTTTTATAAAATAAGGAGCTACAACATGCATATCAAATAAGTTACGGTATAACTCCTATCGTCATGGGAATAGGAGTGAAGCGAGGTTTTTCGAATACGCTCTGGATTGGGTTTTTGCTTTGGGGGATCGGGTGGTAGTAGCGCCTTCTTTGGTTGGTTTGCGATGGCGTCTTGAATAACCCTTAGCATACGCATTCGTGCCACCCCATCTTTATCCTTCCTCTTGGGGCTTTTGAAGCCCTTCTCTCTTTTCTTTGTCTCTAGTAGGCCAAAAATAATGCGATTGGCTTGCTCATTACGGGGCCCATTGGAGAATTCATTGACACCAAGTATCGATCTATATTGAGATCCAATAATGATAGGTACCACGCGAGAATGTGCATCGAGTTGAGTTGGGACATTTATTGGGGAATAAACGATGTCTTCATCATTATCCACCTTTGTCGATCCTTTGGGTCACTCCTTTTTCAAGTCCTCGGCTAGTAATGGCGAGTTAGTGACCCATCATGTTCTTTTGGAAGTCTAGCATTTGCTCTCGCATTTCTCGTTGAATTTGGATAAATTGCTCTTGCATCTGTATTTGCCTTTGCTCTATCTTCGCCAACCTTTGTTCCATGTTTTCGAGTTAAGCTGAAACATTTTGCCTAATTAGGGTCCTTTTGTAAAAGTCTAATGCAAATGAATGCAATGTAATGCGAATGCAATATAGTCGAATGCATGAATGCAAAGAGGTATCGATTCGATCAACTTCATTTTAGAAAACTTTATTAGAAAACAAATTCTTTTACATAAAATGGACTACTATATGCTTTCGTCCCAAGTCCTAAAGGTTTTGATTTCCCAAGCAATGGAGCTAGCTCTTGGTGTGATCAAGCGTAGCCCATATCTTATGCTTACCATATCCACTGTAATGCCAAAATCAGTAGATGACCAACTTCCATTCCTTCATGAGGTAATCTTGACTTTTAACTTGATGATCATAAGAATGATGAAGTTCTTCTCTCCAACACTCCTCTCTTATTTCAAGAAGCTCGATCCATGATTCACAATTGTGTAATGCTAAATTTAACTACACTTTGTTTCCTTAATCTTGTTCGGACTTAACTTCAACTCGATTGCATAGTTCGACTTTGAGGGTAGTGAGGAGGCATCTCGACAACATCAATTTTCTAAAAAGTATCGATCATTTACTCTAGCTAGCGTCGTACTCGAGGATTCTTCGCTTCCATGGCTCATAAAGATTAGAGTTTTCTAGGCGAAGAAGGAATTGCGAGCTCAGGACATTTAGATTGTACTGTTTAATAGCTTTTCTCATTCTAACCGCAAGTGAAAGTCGTCTATTCTAGTTAATCTCTTTGGATCTATCAAATGGGGTCAATGCAAATTCCTTTCACTTCTTCACACGAACCCAATCCCTTGCAATATTGTTTGGATCACAGCGATGAGTCAACAACCTAACTTTCCTCCTAGATGGCTCCACTAAATCTAAAGAAATTTCTATCATTGCCCTTGAATGCTTGACGAATCGATCTTGACTTTGGGTGAAATTAGCGATAGAAACACAACAAGAACGTATTATCGACTTGGCACTATGGTTGCTCCTGTGAAGCATTGGATAGGGCTTTCATTCTTTCACGAGACTTCTATCTTAACCAAAGAAGCTCTCTAGTTAGTGCTTTGTCAATTGCATATACCTCCGGAATGGAGCTCCAAAGAATGTATGTAGATTGTTTGGCTCTCGACATTAAAGCATGGCAAGTCTTGCGAGAGAAGCGTGGTGTATGTTGTGATGGTCGACAAAATGATTATAGACGGTAATCTCTAGATTCTCAACTTCACTATTAACCTATTTCACACTTTTCCTTTCAATAAAAATGCGGATCTTTACACAACTACTCGCTCAATCCGGTGATTTTGCACTCGTGATTGGATGGGTTGACTTTTGTCCTCAGGTTCTTAAAGCTTTGCTTAGCCATGATCTAGTCCAAGATCCATGGCATCCTGATTGGCAAAGGATCCACAGCTGGGCTAGGACGAATATCAATATTCAGGGAAAGGCTTCTTTGAGTGGCCATGAAATTTAAATGAAGCCCCTATTGCCAAGGGCACCTCTTTCAATGTCTGTGAAGCTATTTTGATTATCTTTGAAAGATTGACAAACCAGTAGGCATCCCTGTTTTGCGGCATGCTATCCTAAAAATAACATCTATCACCCTCAATGCTTCTTGAGAGTTTTTAGATTCTGTCGCGCCAAGCATTTTGAGTTACTCGCATGGGTGTCTATGCTTGAAGTGATTTGACCGACAAGGCCATTTAATTCTCTTCTGTTTTGCCCATTTGAGTCATCATGGACATCGAGCCTTGCATTCTTGTTGTTTACATTAAATGTAACATCCTTAAATACTACAAACTCATGCTTGTTATTTGGAAGAGCACCAACAGTGAATAAACTTTTCTCCCCCGTTGTAGGCGAAGTCCTTTTCAGCTAATTTATTATCACAGGTCTCTTGCTCTCCGTCTATCACTTTTCTTCCAAGCGCCACATTTCCTTTTGCTCAAATGGATCCACACCCTTCTAAATGCCTAGGTTCTAACTATATCTGAGCATTGCATTGTCTTCCACGTTATCAAGGAATCCGTTTTCCATAACCGACTTTCTAACTCGAACCGACCGTGAATCGATACCTCTTAAAATATGAAATGATATGCACAAAAAATGAAAGCGAGAACAAGTTAGTACCATAAAGCAAGTAGAATAAACAAACACCTATTTGGGTGACCACTAAGGTTTGACATAGCTCTACCTAAGGTGGGCTCCTTGGGCTCACTATATGCGGTTTAGTTCTAAAGTTTGAGGTACCGAACCATCGATTCCTCGATCCTCACCCATTATAGGCTCATGCGGACCGAGTTGATTCGGGAATACATTTCCCTATGGCCATGCGAAGTGAAAACTTCACGGAGACATAGATACGGATGTATTCAAAGCGATCCACTAGACCATGCGGAGGTGAAAACCTCACGAAGGCATAACTTCTCGCTCCCACTTAAAGGTGTGACCACAACGGTCATGCAATGCAATGCCAAAGTATTTACAAGGCTAATATTGAAGATGCGTTAAAGAAGCATGATTTTTCAAAACCATTTTAATTAAAAGGACAAAATCAATCAATCTATGGCTTGACCTCGCGTCCCCGATGGAGTCGCCAAGTCGTCGTAACCATTTTTTGATGAAAGCGTGAAGCAGCGTAGTCGACTCGATTTTGAAAAAGAAAAGGAAAGGAGTAAATCACCGATCTTTATTTGGTGTGATCGGATCACCTTCGTTTAATAAAACATTTAATTTACTAAAAGCAGTGCTTTTGATCCACGAACTTTGAGAAAAGCGAATTGAGGTCGATTACGTGCGAGGAAGGATTAGCACCCTCGACACGCCCAAAATTGGTACCAAACTGATTGATTGATGTCCTATTTGTTGAAAACTTAAAAGGGATTCGAAAGTACAATGTTTTTATTTTCAAAATAAGCAGGGGCGTTAAGGCTTTCTTATTTTTGAAGAGGTAAAGCATCACGTCCAGTAAGTTAGGGCACGATACTTTAAACTCTCGAAACTAAGCTCGCTTTTGAAACTTGGTTTTTATTTGAAGAGGATCATCCGTTATTAGTCAAATGAAATCGGAACCCAATAAGTTAGGGCTCGATTCCGACATCTCAAATCTGGAAGATTGCCTCTATTTTAGGAAAAGAAACTTATCTCGACGTATCTAGATGTCGAGTCCGATGAAGTTAAGTAGCGACATTTCAAATTTTCAAGATTAAGCTTTTGTTTAGAAAAGTATTTGTTTAAAAGGACATTCGGTCATTTAGATTAAGCGAGAAAATCGCGACTTAAAGAGAGATGTCCGTTGTTTAACATGAGCGAGAAAAATCGAACCCGTAAGTTAGGGCTCGATTTTCCCGAATTTTCAAACATCGAACATCATCTTTATTTTGAAAATTTGATTGATTAATTTTGACAAAGTAATGATACTAACAAATTGAGCGAATATATGAATAAATCTAATTCTTATAAATGAATGAGCAAATAAATAATGCAATAAGAATAACAATAGTAAAATCATAGGAGCAAATAGAATGATAATAATAAAAACAATAAATAAATAAAAATAAAAAAAAGCGAAAAATGATAGATAATTAAAGTGCTTTAAAGTATTAAAAAGGTAAAGAGCAATAAGCGAATAAATAGTAAATAAATGAAATGACAAGTAAATGAACAAAATAACAAATAAATAAATAATAAAATAATATCAAACAAAATTCATAAATGGTGAGGATTAAACAATGATAATAATAAGAGTACATTAATAATAAAAATAATAATAATAATACTAGTAATAAAGTAATAGTAATAGTAAATAATAATGATAATTAATAAAAGTAAAAATGTGTTAATAAGGATAATAATAGCAGTAAAAATTAAATCACAATATGTAAATAATAGAACTAACAATAGCAATGATAAAAGTAAAAATAATAATGATTATAATAATATGATAATGAAACAATAATAGAAGTAATAATAATGATATAATGATACAAATACTAAATAATAATAATTATAGTAGTGATAATGTAATAATAATAATAATAAAGTAATAATAATAATACATGATAATAGTAATAATAACAATAATTGATAATGGAGGAATAAAATAATAGTAATAATAATAATAATAATAATAATAATAATAATAATAATAGTGATGATAATATAGTGTAGTAATATGTGATATCATAGTAATAATAATAAGATAGAATAATAGTAATAAACAATCGAGATAATAATAATTAATACTAATAAAAGGAAAAATAAAAATAACAAGAAATTGCGAAATAATTAAGAAGGGACCAAATTGCATTGAAAAGCGAAAGTTTAGGGTCGAATTACAAAAAACAAGTGATACGGGACCGAATTGCGTTAAGCGGAAAAAGCGGGGATGGATGGATAATTTTCCCAAAGTGCACGAGCAGCTGCGTTTTATAGGGACCAAATTGAAAATCGGGCCAAATCTACGGGCCATATTTTAAAATAACAAAACTTGATTGAAAACAATAAAAATGCGGAAGGGCTAAAAGCGCAATTAGCCTTTCCATTCAAAAACACGCGGATCCTCTGGAGCGGTCGGGTCGCTTCTTGAGTCACGATGAAAGCAGCGTCGTTTGAGGCCATCATATCGAGCCCTAGCAGCGTCGTTTTGAAATGTTTATAAATTCCATTTTTGGCTTTTTTCATTTTGCGCTTCGAGAAAAAAAAGAGAGGCTCTCTCCTTTCTCTGCAGGTGTCGGTCGGTGGAGATTTCCGTGAGGGTCGCCAGATTCATCGCCATGCATGGAGCTCGACCACCGCCATACCGGTGGCGAAAAGGTAAAAATTTATATTTTTTTTATTTTTCGACTATATATATATATATTAACGATGTAGTTTACTAAAAGGAAAAAAAAAAAAAAATGAAACGACCTTGAAAAAATAAAAAGGGGTCACCTTTTGGTTTCGATTTCTTCGATTTTAGAGGCTTTTCGTTGTTTTTTGTGTATGTTTGGATCTGTTGCTTTTAAAAAGGATTTCTATTGATGTTTTTGAAAAGAAGGGATCCTCTTTCTGACGATTTGACCTTTGCTTTATAATGAATGAAAATAATAAAAAACCAAAAATACAAATTCTGATTGTTTTTGCCTATCTTTTCCTTCGTTCTTTGCTTTTTGGCTTGTTGTTTTCATTTGCAGTGTGGCGTCGTGGATGGTCTGACCAGGCGTGTCGGGGGGAGCGAGGAGGCGAGGGGCGGAAGTCGGAGGTCGAGAATCAAAGCAGCTAGGGTTTTTTTTTTTTTTGTTTTCTGATAGTTTCGGGTTTGGGCTAGGGTAGTTGGGCCTTGGGTTTGTAATTTAATTTTTGTGTAATTGGGCCCTGGGTTTGTAATTTAATTTTTTTGTGTAATTGGGCCCTGGGCAATTTGGGCTCTCTGATTATATGAACAATTTTAAATGTTATATAAAAATATATGATATCGTACATTGTTAAATGTAACAATGTTAAAATCATCTTACAATAAGAACATAAATGTCTAAGATGGCGGCGTCATGATGTTGCAACATCTTCATCATAACTGAAGTTGTATGGTGAAGTTCTTCATACTTCCTATTACTGCTCTGCCTCCTTGCTGCTTTGCTTCCGCTTTAAGTAGAAATTTGCTCTGCCTCCTCGGCTGCCTCGGCGGCCTCCTCATTGCTTGCCTCGGCTCTAAGTTGAGAAATTTGCTCAACAGTGCTAGATTGCATTTGAGCTATCTCGGTCTTTTAGCCTCGAACTTCAGACGAGATTGACTCCGGAAGGCATATATTGTTGGGAGTCGGATCCAAAATATTGGGACGAGTAACACGGATCCTTGAAGTCGAACCCAATAGTACCTTTCAACACCCAAAACATTAGTGATAATTTTGTTATAAATATACTCAAGAATAACAGAACTATCGATCGAAGCGATCGTACCTTCGGGACCCAAAACATCGGTAATAATTACATTATCGACATCCTCAAGATGAACAGAACTATCACCAAAGCCGCTTCATAAAGTGTCTTCTTCTCCTTTAGTTTCTCTTAATAAATTAATCAAAAGTTAGAAACGAAATATACAATAAGAAGGAATGCATCATAACTTAACATTATTAATTTAAAACTACGAGCGAAGAATTAAACTATTATAAGTAAACATTATAAATCCATTTTTAATAAATCAAATTTTATTAAATATACCATAATCTCTCCGACTTGGTGTCATCGGAGACCCATCCTTCTTCACATGCGTAATGTCAAAAAGTGAACGCGTCCAACTTTTTGACGGTGGAGAGTTCCTATAGTGTTGTATTACAAATATAATTTAATAGTATGAAGTCATTAATATTTGATGAAATTAATAAATTATAATACCTCGGCCTCATTCTGAAGCAAAACTTCTCGATCTGCCGGTAATGCGTGAATTTTGTTTACACTGCTGCTTGTTCCGACAACGCTCACGGTCCTACATAATGATATTATTGTTACGTATATAGTAAATACTATACACATAAAACTTATAAGAGTTTAGAAGTAGGTAATACCTCTCCTTTCTTTGAGTTCGAATCTAACGCATCTTCCCATTGATGCCTCAACATTCCGGTGGGACATTCCATGATTTATCCTCGAGGCTTATTTCTTTCTTAAAATATTCTTTTTCAATATGCTTTTGTTGTCTCTCCATTTTTTCCCAATGTCTTTTTATATAGTCATCGGAGACCTCCAAATTAAACCTCTCCTAAAAAACATAAATTTAAAAAGTAAATATAAATGAAACTTCAACCAAAGTATTATAAATTATATTCATGTTTTGTTACCTTGATGTTCTCGAGCTTGATTTTTGTTTGCGTTATGCATGTGATGCCATGACTTCGTAATTGATGGGCAACATATTTACATTTAGTGCAATAATGCCCAAATAGCCTCCTAGAACTCGAGCTTGAGGCCAACAGTGGCCATAAGCATTTCTCCTTACTTTCACACGCAGCGTCGAAATTTAATTCGTATAAACCTTTAGCGTGACGTCCGCGACCTTTATGCGTCCCACCATTCTCGGTGACCAATGATAAATTTTGTTATATTAAAATTGAAAAATAAATCAATAAAAAAGTCAACATCCATGTAAAATAATTTAATTTTACTTTGTAATTACGTAAGCTCATCATCTATATCGGGCACATTAGAGGATCCAACATTATTCATTGCTCACTATTGCCCTCTCAAGAATTTATAGTATCATGTACAATATTTAAATCTAGCATTCTTCTTCTACTCATTTTCCTGCAATACACATAAAATAGTTGAAATATTAGTAACAAATAACAACAATAATGGTACATATAAAATATTTAAATTACATAAAATGACCATGATTAAAATTATAATATTACATATAAATAAAAATAGTAAAATCTTACTACATCATTATTAAGTAAATATCTTCGTCCACATCCCGACGAACCCATTGAAATTGTGCACTAGTACTAGGGATATTTTCATTTAAGTTTTGTTCGGAAAAGCGAGTTTACGATATTTCGACGATGTCATCTCTACTTCCACTTGCCCATGTCGAACAAGTCTCTAGGAGTATTTGAAGTACAATATACCAACCCTCATCAGTTGGATCTTGAGTAAAAACTTTTTCACTTGAGAAGAAAACACATACGGCTCGTCTATTAGTTGTTCTCGGTGTGAATCAATCGAGAGAAATTCACCATTGTAAAACCATATTGATCTTTTTAATTCCACGAGTGTATTCACATCAGCCCATTCACCTCGAAACAAGACAACTTTCCATTTGCCGTAATAATCCAACTCAATGATGTCGATAATAAGTCCGTAATACTCTAAATTCCCTCGGCGGGATTCTTGTCCCTAGCACTAGAATAACTCGTAATTGAAGAATTAACAACAATTCCACAATTTTGGGTTCTCCTCAACCTCTCGCGATACCTTGTATGAAATCAGATCCGTTGATGAGGAATGCACTATATCTTTTCACTATTCGGTTTGGACCTTGTGAAAGCCATTTAACCGTCATTAACTTCATTCAGACTCCAAACCTATTGAATCGAAAGTAAATCGAGTAATTATAAATGTTATGAGAAAACATTATTACTTGTCAATGAAAACTTAAATTGCATACCATTTGGCTTAACCATTCATGGAATGATTACGTGAACATCTTATTAATTTCTCGTCGATGTAACCTTGGGACCGTGAGCGAGCTCTCAATACTTGTTTGTACTCACTATGTTAAAAATGGTTACTTTGTTAAAAGACAAACAAATTATAATTGATGAGTATTTATCAAATTCTAGAACTTACTTACGAAATGGTTCCATTGAATCGTGATGAAAAAGAACGTGTCGATGTGCTTGGACCCATGATCGTAGTCTAATTCTACAATTTCGACTTTACTGATCGGTTCTCGAAACTTTGAAATAAATAAGTTCGGCCAAGTTATGATCGTGAGCCCGACATTTCTACTTGGTACATTCATTCTTGTTTCAACATCTTCCAAATACCTTGAGCAGAAAGTCATACATTCTTACGCCAAGTAGCCTTGACAATTGATCCTTCAGGATAACGTTTATTGCGGCAATAAGACTTCAATTTGGAGAGGAACCTAAACACGAAATAGAACATTATCAAAAGTTGGAACTAAAGGCATTTAGGTGAATGAAGGAATGATTTACAAATAAATTAATACCTTTCAATAGGATACATCCATCGATAGAACACGGGTCCACCAAGTATCGCTTCACGCGGGAGATGAATTAACAAGTGCACCATAATTGTGAAGAATGAAGGCGGGAAGATCTTCTCCAGATTGCATAAAGTCAGTGCGGCTCGATCTTGTAGTGTCTCAAGTTCTTGAACGTCCAAAACTTTGCCACAAATGCCTTTCATTATGTTGGGCGGTTCAATTACACAAGACGTCACCTTTTTGACATACAACACCGCATAGCTGGCGGTAAGGCTTGCATCAAGATGTGATAGTCATGCGATTTTAAGCCATATAGTCTTCGATCTTTAAGACTAACACATCGAGATATATTTGATGCATATGCATCCGGGACCTTTATATCCTTCAACACCGTACAGAACACTTCTTTTTCTGTCTTCGACATTGAATAAATAGTAGGCGGTAACCGATATTTCATATTCGAAAGTGCTTGAGGATGAAGCTCACGCCGAATTCCTATGTGAACTAAATCAAGTCGACTTTGAAGATTGTCTTTTGATTTTCCATCGACATTCAAAATAGTCCCAATAATGTTCTCGCAGACATTTTTCTCAATGTGCATGACATCAAGATTATGGCGTAATATCTGATGCTCCCAATAAGGCAACTCAAAAAAATACTTCTTTTTTTCCACAACTCCGCCTCATTAGGATCATCCTCTTCGTCAGATTCATCATCAGATTCATCCCTTTCTCTGCAGTTTCTTTTCGACTTGGCCGGTTGATTCATCTTCCCATAAATAAAATTTATATCTTTCAACATGAATAATATTTGGATCCTTTCGTCTGCGATGGAGCTTCTTTGAACTCTTGATGATGTCAAACCGAGCACTCGATATCTAAATCTATGATTTTACGGTAACCACCGACGATGCCCCATATAAGAGAACTTCTTCCCATTATATAACCATTTCGAACATGTCTGCAAGAAGACAACAAGGACAAGCATAACGTCCCCTAGTACTCCAACCGGATAAATTAGCATAAGCGGAAGTCATTAATAGTCTACATCAAAGTCGCACGTAAGTTAAAGTTCTCTTTTCTCATTGCATCGTATGTCTCAACACCAACCCATAGTTGTTTTAACTCTTCAATAAGTGGTGCAAATATATGTCAATATCATTCCGGGCCCTTTCTCTCCGGTATAATCATAGATAAGATAAAAGATGTATTTCATGCAAACCCATGGAGGTAAATTGTAAGGAACAAGCACCACCGCCAAGTACTATCGATGTGCTCATGAGTTTGTAAGGGTTAAATCCATCTGATGCTAGCCCAAGCCTAACACTCCGAGGATCGCGTGCAAAGCTTGGAAATTTTGAGTCAAATGATTTCCAAGCTAAAGAATCTGCGGGGTGCCTTAACAATCCATCATCGGTTCGTCCATCATGGTGCCACGTCATTGACTTGACTGTCTTCGACGACATGAAAAGCCTTTGAAGCCTTGGTATTAGTGGGAAATACCGCAAAATCTTAACCGGCTGCTTCCTTGAATGTGTATCCTGTTCGTCATCGTTACCATCCTCTGCATTTCTTTTAATCCAACGAGATTCACCACAGACATGACAATCGTTGGTTTATCCGTCGCCCCAATACAACATGCAATCATTTGGACAACTATGAATTTTGTTGTAGCCAAGACCCAAATCCTTTATCGGCTTCTTCATGTCTTTGGACGATTTAGGAATTTTCATGGCAGGAACATTTCTTGCGAAACTCTAACAGACATTGTCAACGAGTTTCGGTCCATCCTCCCAAACATTTCAAGTGAAAAAGACGAATCTGAGAAAAGGCAGTTTGGAAAATTTTGATCCCTCATACGCTTCTTCATTCATTTCACCAAGTAACGTGTAGAACCTTGCCGCTTCTTCATTTGGTTGTTCATCATGTATCGTTCTTCCCCTTCGGTGAAAGTATTTCCACCAAAACTATAATCATCGGTTGCACCCATGTCGGTGAAAATGACCGAAACCATCATCATGCATATTAAAAGCATCCCATAACATGCCTTCCATGTTATAATCTCTAACATTACGATTGTAAGCACTATGAGGATAACCTAGATTCATCGATGATGATCTTTGCACTAGATGTACACTCTCCATGAAAAATCCATTTTTTGTACCCCCGAACAAAGCCATCAACAACTAGATGTTCATAGACAACTTCACGGTAATGCCAATTGGTATTGCAACACTTCTCACACGGGCAAAGAATCATATTCTCTTGGCTTGCATTTTGAAATCGAAATTAGGAAAGTTTCTACTCCATTTCGATAACCGTTGCTTACCCTTGACAAATTCATCCAAGTCCTATCCATTTCGTAGTTGTTGAAGTCTAATGTTGACAATAAATTACACGGCTAAAGTGTTAATTTATAATTTACGTAAGTAATGATAATTTCATATATATAGCGAGTACTATGTAAGTATTATGTAAGTTATGTATTATGTAGGTTATATATTATGTAATTTATGTATTCTTTAAGATTCAACATCGTGGCATTGTTACACCTAGGGAGGATCCGTTATATCTAATGATGAGATATACGGCAAATCAGTTTCAAACCTATATACTTTGAATCTCTTTTTTTCGATTCAAGTATTATGTAAGTTATGTATTATGTAGGTTATATATTATGTAATTTATGTATTCTTTAAGATTCAACATACGTGGCATTGTTACACCTAGGGAGGATCCGTTATATCTAATGATGAGATATCGGCAACCCGTCAGTTTCAACCTATATACTTTGAATCTCTTTTTTTCGATACAAGTATTATGTAAGTTATGTATTATGTAGGTTATATATTATGTAATTTATGTATTCTTTAAGATTCAACGTCGTGGCATTGTTACACCTAGGGAGGATCCGTTATATCTAACGATGAGATATCTGACAACCCGTCGAGTTTCGACCTATATACTTTGAATCTCTTTTTTTCGATACAAGTATTATGTAAGTTATGTATTATGTAAGTTAAATAATGTTATAAAAGCTATGTAAGTTATGTAAGTTATGTACATGTAAGTTATGTAATTTTATGTTAGTTATGTATTATGAATTATGTAAGTTAAATTAAAATTTCAAATCGAGAATAAGTTAAATTTGGAAAATGTTATTATATGGTTTTTATAATTGAAATTTCTTTGTGATGTTATTAAGTTTACAAAGTTTTTAACTTACTTCTTTTATAAAAAATTATTTTCTATATTAAAACATATTTCAATAATGATCTATATTATTATATTGATAACAATATTAAATTTAAAAGTTTTAAATCAATTCTTATAAAAATAATTTACTTTTTGTAATTAAAACATATTTAAGTAATGATCAATATTATTATTATATCGATAACAAAATATTATTACCATTTTGGAAAACATTGAAAATATTAAATATTAAAAGCAAACATTAGTAATATAAAAATTAGTAATTATTAATTAGTAATAAGCCTAAAAGCCATATAAATGTAAGTATTCTTAAAAAAAAATATTGTTTACTTTTAAGGGAAGATAAAGTAATAAAAAATTCTTTAATATAATATATAATATATGTAATGACAGGTTTGTATTAAAATATGTTAATATCTTCTTAACTTGCAAATATTTATTAAAATATGACATTTATGTTAAAAAATTATAACATACTTTAACAATTTACTTTTATATTTTGTTAATGTTATTTTTTATATCGTACCCTACCCTACATTTTAAAAAATAATACACGGAAGCTTGTAAAAAATCTGAGCGGCATGAGTAGATAGCAAATTGGAGGTTGTTCAAACATTATTAATAATAAACAGCAATAATAAACAGCAGTTTAGGCTTAAATTAATAATAAACAAAGACAATAATAAGCAATGAGTTTAGGCATAAATTAATAATAAACAGCAATAATAATAAACAGCAATAATAATCAAGAATAATAATAAACATTATTAATAATAAAAAGAATAATAATAAAATGACAATAATAATCGCAATAATAATAAAAAGCAATAATAATAAGCAACAATAATAAATAAACAATAATAATCCGCAATTTTATACAACAATTTAGCAAGTTACATATCTGACCTATATACTTCAAGTCCAAGCGAAAACTTGTCTAATAAAGCATATACATGTACTTGAAGTCCAAAAGAAAGCTTGTCCGGAAGAAACCTTGTCTACTAAATTTATTGAAACAAAGGAGGAAGATAGACAAGTATGATCAAATCGAAAGTACTAAATATCGATTCATAAGGTGAAACACGATAGTAAGCAATGGAATTTTCGCATATACCTTTATAAATTAAGCCTTTTCGTGAAGTCTAATAAGCGCTTGTATAATGACTCCCGCAATGATGTATACAAGGTTCAGAACACAAACTTTCCTATCTTCAAATAGGAAAAAATGTACGCTCAATAGTAGCTATTGAAATAGGAAGAGTCAACACATGTCGAATTAATTAATTAACAAGCGAGTAAATTACTAACTTTCCTATCTTGGTCAACTCTCGGCATAATTTTCTATTCTATTAGTATTAGATTAGTTAAGAAAATAATATTTGGAGTTTCACTTAGTGAATTGTTTCATTTCTTAATTGTTCAAATTATTTATTCATTAAAGTCTAATCTACCATTATAAAAAAATAATTGCAGTCTCAATTCTAATAATTAATCACAACTTATTATAACTACTCACCTAAAACCTCGTTTACAAAGATTCAATCTCACAAGAAAGGCCTACCAATTGACTATGAAATTACAAGTAAAAATATGAGAGAAATAATCAAGTAATTCAACGCAACACTCTCTCCAAAAGATGCATCTTCACATGCGAACTAAATGCTTAATTATAAGCTTAGTATGGTAGCCTAATTAATCAGCACAATCTGTAACACTTCAAACTCAATCTAAATGTTATGATCGGATCTTAAAGGTTATACCGACCACCCGATAAATTACTTGTTTTCTTTATAAAATATCGTTTTTCATGTATGAATAATTACGCAAAATCATTTTATTATCTTATTTTCAAAAAACTTAGTCTTTGTCAATCGAGAGTCCTCTAAAACATTCATTATTCAACGACAGTTGATTTATAATGACTTCAAAAACTCAATTTCCTTATTTTGATTTGCAGCGGAACAATTCATTATTTTAAAAAAAAAAATTGAACATCCAATTGAGTTGACTGAAAAGTCTTGCAGTTTGTTTAACCTAACATGAAGACAAAATCCAAAACCAATATTTAAGTCCATAAAGTTACAGACGGTAAAAAAAATCATATTTTAAATAAATAAAGAAAACCTTTGAAACCATTTTGTTTACGAGAATTTGAATTAGAGTTTTTCAATGTCGTGCAATCCTAATCCCAATATGCGAGTAGAAAATTGAATACAAGGTATGCTTAACAATGTAATGTCATATAAAATAAATCCTACTCCATCCACTACATATCATCTCGTCCAACCCATACACCAAATTAGTGGCTATGCACCATGAAGTATTATCTTGAATAAGCTATCGAGATATGATGCGGGAAAACCGCCAAAAACGAGTAATGCATTTTAAGCGCCAAAATTAGATTTATCGGTATCCTGCCAAAACCATAGAACATAGTTTACTAGAACTTTCTTCATATCATATTTATAACCCACCCAGTGCACATACGAACAACTTAACACATGTTCGGATATGCTCGGACTAATCATGCTTATTTATGAAGATAAGCGATGGAAACATGCAGTAGCATACAAATTAATGATTGGAGACATGCATATAACTTATTGAAGTTACTTATTAGAGACAAGTTTTCAAGTTAGAGACACACACCAAATTGTTTTTGGGATGTTGACACTCTGACAACAATCAGGGTTACGCACACGACATCCAAAACTCAACGATAAACAATCACCCGCATATAAATTCAATACTGGCTCCCTAGAGCATTCACCAAGACCGCATTTGCATTCAACCCTTGCAAAAATATTAGCGCAAACCAGCCCCTAAACCAGCCTCACGATCCTCATCTAATAGAATTACAAATAATTAGACCATCACTAATTAGCCACCCTCAACCAACAAACCTTGCAATTAAAACCTAAAACAACCTTCTTAAAAAAAAACACAAGCGGTTAAGCTTACATAAAAAATTATGATACTACACCAAACTTGAGATCACACACGGCTAACACCAAAACTAGAAGGTTAGCGATGACACTAGGAAGAATCAAAATCTAAAGCGGCAACACGGAAGCGGGGGCGACAAATGTGGAAAACAAGAGTGCGTTAATCGTGAAATTATGGAAACAACAAAAAATGAAGAAAGAATGAGGTTACAACAAAAAAGTGAAAAGGGAAAAAATCTGATTATATTTCATCCGTTATATCTAATTCGTTATTAATTCAATCTGATGATTCAGAGTTTGAGTTTTACTAAAATTCTAACCTCAAATTTTCAAAGGAAGGGGCGAACACGATCAAGCATACATCCAAAATACCTATTATGAAAATGAGGAAGAATAAAACATGTCTTGAAAGTTCATTTGCTTATAAAACAATCGAATGAAAAACATGTCCGGATAGAGAGTGGCTTACAAGATGCGAAAAGAGGTCGCTCTACGCAAATGAGCTTTATGGCTCTCCTTTCTGAATTTGTATGCGAAGAAGAAGAAAAAACAGAGGAAGAAGGTTAATCAAAAAAAATGGGGAAGAAGGTTAGGGATTTGGGATCTTGGACTTAGGGATTTGGGATCTTTGGAGTACTTAGGATTTGAAATGAAAAATGGGGAAGAATTAATCAATTTTACGCTAACAATACTGTGCTGCTTTTTAACTAAAATTAAATGATTATTTGCGGCGTTTTTGAAGCAGCCGCTATTTATTTCCTTTTCGGCGTTTTAAATTACAAACGCCGCTAATATTCTTGATACTAATATATTTTAAAGATTTAATCAAATTTTTCTTTATTTTAAAGTTTAAGGAATATTTAAAACAATTAAAATTTGAAGTTGTCAATCGACTATCAAAAGGATGGCATATTTTGATGTTGTTTATGTTGTGAATTAAGTACAAATTGGGTACCCATCTTTGCTTCGCTTGTTCTTTTTCTTTGTGGCATAAGGAAGGAATTATCCCATAGATCACAGTGTAAACATAAAAGGGTTAATTTCACTTAACCACCTTAAACTATTGTTCAAATTTTTAATCGGTACCTAAATTCAAAAAGGTTTTAATTAAAATTCGAAGGTATCTATGTTGTATTATAAGCTTATTATTCCATTGTTTTACCTTACAGTTTAAGCATTAAATTCCTGTTCAGATCCGGCATGAAATATTTTTAAAACACGTATGTATCTATTATACCAACATATTTAATGTTTTGAATAACATTTAACATCCAAGCAACGTTTAAAAGAAGAAAAAAGAACTTGTAAAAATGAAGGATGTAAAATGGGAAATAAAAAATGAGAATAATGTAATTTTTGACTCATGAACTTGGTAAGTAAGTTCACATTAGTTTATGAATTTAACAATTAGGTTCACATTGGCCCTATTGAATCGAGCAATAATTAAAAATTAAATATAAAAATGATTTTACTTGGCATTTTAGATTTTTACGAATTTTAATTATTGTTGGTTCAAGGTCGAACGATCAAACCGATTGAATCGATAATTGGTGGTCTAACCTATTCAACCATAGATTCAATTATTTAAACACTAAATATGACACTATGAGATCGCACCACATCATCATTTAATTTTTATTTTATTTTTAAGTGATGATGTAACATAATCTTAAAATGCCACATCATTAAATTTTTAGATTTTTCAAATTCAAAAATCAAGATGGACCTAATTGTCAAATTTAAAATGAAACAAAAAAATATATATAAGTATAAAAGTGAACTTAATTTAAAGTTATTTAATATATAAATTAAAATACAATTACTCATATACTCAAAAAAATTAAAATATATTGTAAATAATAGTATTTTATTTTTTTCATTTTTAACATTTATTTTTAAATGTTATTGGTTCTGAATTTTTCTACATTACAAATAATAATAGACCGATTTAATATATAAATTTTTAATATTTTAAAAAGTAAATTACAAATAAATTTTATATTAATTAATCAATATAAAAATTAAATAAATAATAATAGATCAAGAGGATGAAATTAGAGTATTGCATGAGTTTTCGAAAATCTAAACCCTAAACTATAAACCTTTATAAACTCTAAACAACTAAAATCCTAAACTATAAACATTAACCCCTGAACCTTTATCAACACTAGTTTGTTTACGTCCAAACCCTAAGTCAGCCCCTAAACCCCTAAAACCTATAAAACCTTAAACACGAAACCCTAAAATCTAAACCCTAAACTATAAACCTTTATAAACTCTAAACAACTAAAATCCTAAACTATAAACATTAACCCACGAACCTTTATCAACACTAGTTTGTTTACGTCCAAACCCTAAGTCGGCCCTAAACCACTAAAACCTATAAAACCTTAAACATGTAACCCCAAAATCGATCTAAACCTAAACTATAAACCTTTATAAACTCTAAACAACTAAAATCCTAAACTATAAACATTAACCCCGAACCTTTATCAACACTAGTTTGTTTACGTCTAAACCCTAAGTATTTTAAACCCTAAAACCTATAAAACCTTAAACACGTAACCCCAAAATTTAAACCTAAACTATAAACCTTTATAAACTCTAAACAACTAAAATCCTAAACTATAAACATTAACCCCGAACCTTTATCAACACTAGTTTGTTTACGTCCAAACCCTAAGTCGGCCCCAAACCCTAAAACCTATAAAACCTTAAACACGTAACCCCAAAATCTAAACCTGAATTATAAACATTTATAAACTCTAAACAACTAAAATCCTAAACTATAAACATTAACCCCGAACCTTTATCAACTCTAGTTTGTTTACGTCCAAACCCTAAGTAAGCCCTAAACCCCTAAAACCTATAAAACATTAAACACGTAACCCCAAAATTTAAACCCTAAACTATAAACCTTTATAAACTCTAAACAACTAAAATCCTAAACCATAAACCATTAACCCTAAACCTTATGACCTAAACACTAAACACTAAATGCTAAACATTTAACACTAAGGCAAAAATTAAACATTAAACTTACCCTAATAAACCTAAAACCTAAAATCCTAAATCCTAAACACTAAACCATAAACTTTAAATCCTAAACCATAAACCATAAACCCTAAACCTAAACCATAAACCCTAAACCTAAACTTTAAAATTACATTTAGCGGCGTTTACGGAAAGTGCGCTAAAGGCCGATTTTTAAGGCGTTTAAGGAAAGCGCCGCTAAAGGACAGATTTCTAGCGGCGTTTCGGGAAAGCGCCGCTAAAAACAGAACTTCTAGCGGCGTTTACGGGAAGCGCCGCTAAAACTGACTTTTAGCGGCGTTTACGGGAAAGCGCCGCATCGATTGAACTTTTAGCGGCGTTTTGGGAAGCGCCATCTTGTGACTTTAGCGGTGTTTTTGAGAAACGCGCTAAAAGGCAGACTTTTACGGCGTTTTTGGGAAAGCGCCGCTAAAGGTCAGATTTTAGCGTTTGGTAAATAAACGCCACTATTGATCTTTTTGGCGTTTTCATTAAAACGCCGCTAATCTCTAAATTTGCGGCGTTTTTCTTTAAAACGCCACTAAAAACGCCGCTAAAAGTCATTTTGGTGTAGTGATATAAGTTTCTTCAAACTAAAATAATAAAAAAAAAAAACTTACTTACAATAAGTAAATAAATATGATTTAAAAATAGAGAAATCAAAACATTAAACTATATTAATTTCCTGAAGTATGTGTATTGATTTTACATTACGTAAGTTAAGTTAACAAACATGTGGTGTTGAGGTCATCCCCATATAACGTAATTATATTTTAATATTGTTTTAATCATATGAACTTATCATAAAGTTTTTAAAGAATCCTTTAAAACCTTTAGAGGTGGGAAATGAAACATTTCTTCATCATCTTAAGGAATTGTTGAATAACTTTGGGAGGATGCAACTTCCATTCCTTTCACACTACTTTTTTTGCCCATCTTATATAAGATGCTTTAGATAGAATCTAAGGGAAAGTTATCAACTATTTCAAAAGCAAATGATATCATTCATATATTTATATACCATTTTTATTGTGAAAAAGAAAGGGTAAGGTTTGAGGTTTGGGAATGTGTTGTTCACAAAGCTTTATAAAGAGAATCCAAATGGTTGGAGAAGAGCTTTTGAAAGTGAGTTTCTTTCTAATAATTCCATTTGTTTTGTTGTAGTCTCAACTTTGTTCTTGTATTCCTTAGAACAAAGAATAAGAATATTAGGAAGACTGATTTTTTTATAGGGTGGTTACATTGACTCTTCTTTCTTACTAATGTTCAACGACTTAAACTATTAAATAGTAATTTAAGTCAACTCAAATCTATAGCATCTTTGTTCATAATCTTATCTTGAAACTCAAGTATCTAAAGATAATATCATAAGTATGCTAATTTTGAATCCAAAATATGAAAATAATATCATAATATCATATGTTTAATATATCATGAGTACATTGTCGATGAAATTAAAGAAAAAAATCATTACATGTGCCTATTTATTTTTATTTAGATTTTTAAATATAAATTTAAGGGACACTTGACATCATTATTTTTGTTTAGATTACACTTACTAATTTTGTTTAGAAAAATTGATGATGTTAACAATTCTTTAAATTTATGTCAATATTTTAATCATAATAAAATATTTAGACTAACTAATGGTATTATAAATCTTGATATACCAAATTATGTCAAAATTAAAGTATAAAGATCAAATTTCAATTTTGAGCATAATATTGGGATCGGATTGAAATTTAACCATTTTCATATAATTAAAATGTAGATGGACCAGAATTGAAATTAACCCGTTATTAATGATGAAAAAGGGTAGCAAATTAAGACCGGTTTATATATAATAATATAGATTTCCTCTATATTTTTTTTGTACGAGTAATATTTTAATGATTCAATTGCTATATTCCATAATCCATTCATGCATATTAAATTTGATATAAATTTAAACTATTTAGTTTATGTAGAAAACTTGTAACTGTTTAATAAATATTAATATATACAATATTTTAGATCGATATGATAAATAAATCAAATCGGTTTAGAAATTTATATGTATGACAAGTACAATTATATTAATAAATTCAAAGGTTGAATCGGTAAAATATTATTCATACAAAAATATGAGAAAGGATACTGGTGTAAGTAGATCCCTCCCTTAACATCAAACATTTTGCTACATTTTTTTAAAAAAAAAATTAAGGTCCATTTAATCTTTTTAGGGTTCGTAACTGTCCTCCCAACAATATTATCTCAAAGATTCAAACCCGAATTCCTCCTATTATCATAATTTCACTCCACACATGTTAGTCATGAGTTGTATTATGGTGGATTAAGGTGTTAATCAATAGATTAATATTTCAATTATTGAGTATTTATTCAATTCAATTAGACATTTGAAAAGAACATGGAGGCATGCAATTCAATTAGTGAAAAGGCATCACGCAAAATTCAACATTGATGTAGATTACATAATTGAAACTTCTTCACATAAAAAAAAAAAAAGATTAAATTAGAAACCTTCAATTATTTGCATCCCATTGGTCAACCCTTGAATTTTAATTTAATTAAAATCCCAATATTTTTTTATATAAAAAAAAGTTGGACATTGTTTTCAGTCGATTCATTGTGAGAATGGAAATATTGAAAAGCCAGAAATTATTGGTAGTGCGGTCAAATGCAGTATAATCCTACATTTTGGTTTCACTATGAATTTCCTATTATCCTTTTTCAGTTTTCAATTTTGGTGCTGTTCCACCAATTGTGAGTTCTAAATTATCCCCAAACATTGTAAGACTTTTATTTCACGTTTGTGTAAATAATTTACAAGTAGAACCACAAATAATTTTTTCTTATTATAATATCTCTTATTGAGTTAATATTACGGGATAATCATGTCTCAAGTCAATAAGGAAAAGATAAAAATATCCTCACTGTACAAAGAAAAGTTTATTATGTTAAGGGTGTTTTATCATTTTATATATTTTGATAAATCCAACCCTCAACATTTACATCTTTTATCAATTTGTCCCTTATTAATTTTTAGCTAAATTTGATCATTAATCTTTCAAAAAAAAGTCAAATTGCATTTTTTCACGAAAATGTTGACTAAAACATTAAATTTTTTAACCTTGTTGATGTGGCAACCTTTATGGTAATTCACTTATACTTCATGTTGAGATGACATTATTCTTATATGTCATGTCAACAAATAATTTAAAATTATAAATTATAATTATAAAAGTTCATATAAATTCAAAAAATAACATGAAGTACATGTGAATTGTCATATGGATTGTCATGTATAAAATTTAATATTTTAGTCAGTATTTTTCTAAAAAACTATAATTTGACTTTTTGTAAAAGGTTGATGGTCAAATTAAATCTCTTTTAAAAGGTTGAAGACTAAATTTAGCTAAAACTAAAAGAATAAGGGTCAAATTAACAAAAAGGTATATAAGAGTTAGATTTGTCATTTTGTCAATAGAAAAGAAAAAATATAAAATATATATATACCTATTAAGAATTGAACCTCTGTCTATTTCAGTATTTTTACATTTATATTTTATCATTCAACCAAAACCTCATTCAACCAAAACCTCATTTTATTTGTTTAAATAATTTTATTTTTCACACACATTGTGGGTGTACTATAATCTAGTATATATTTGAATAATTATCATAATAATTAATTATTACAAAGCATGCCCAGATTGATAATCAGAATATGTCCAAACCTAAATCTGTATAAATTTACCTAAATAAATTTAAAGTAGACTTGTCCAAGGGTTGGGTAGCCCACCCAACCCGACTTAAACCGTGCTTAGACAAGGATTTTTGCACTTTGGGTCGGGTAATAATAAAAATTATTTTATAATTAAATTTAATTATAAAATACATAAAATAACAACTAAATATATATTTTATGAATTTTAAATAATAAAATGAGCTTTTGGATAAACATATTGTCCCAAAAGCGGTCTGAACTTAAAAAATATTTTAAAATTAAGCTTTGACATGACTCGATCCATAAACACCTTTACTTTAAGAAAAGAGTTAAATCAAAATAAAATTAAAATAAAAAATTTACACATAATTTTCCTAAAATAAAACTCCAACTTATAAATTAAAATATCACTGATAGTAATTTTCTAATGATTTGATTTATGGCTTAATTCACCAATTAACCCGCATTTCAAGTTGCCTCAAATCCAAACTTGTTGATCCTTGCTTTAAGAAAATTAAAATAAAAAGTAGTGTAAACTTAAATTAATGTCTTAATTACACTTTGAGAAAATCACAAAATTATATAATTTCTACAATGACAGATGATGTAAAATATTTCTTTTAAATCATGCCCAAACGATTTTTAAAAGATTAACATTTGGTCAAGTTTATGTATGATTGTATCACTATTTATATATACTTTTCTAGTTCTAAATTTTATTAAATCTAACTTATATTTATAAATAATTTAGGATAATTAACCTAAAGTTATCTCAAGTTCACCCATCTTATTTTTTTTATTTTTTTACAAAACAAATGCTATTTTTAATTTTATATTTAGTTTTTTTATTAAAGTTTCATTATAGTATTCTTTATATTATTATATTATTTAAATTTTATATGACATAAATGACATTGTTATAATACCTTCTATTCGACCCAAATCATTGGATCCAGATATCGGATGTTACAATCTATACACACAGTGGCGAATCCAGGGGGGCTGGCATGGGCCCCGACCCCCTCTAAAAGGTAAAATTTTAAATTAGGCCCTTAAAATTTTTTAAAAATTTTAAATTAGGTAAAATTACACTTTGGCCCCCCTAAAATTATAAAAATCCGATTTAATCCTTTACAAATTAGAAAGATATAAACTATAAAAAATTAAAATTTCATCCGGCCCCCTAAAAAAATGTCCAGGCTTCGCCCCTGTATACACACCTAGCAAAATTTTAAAACAATTGGCGTATAACCCTTTTTAAACATACTTCTTATTTCTTTTGAATTGTTCTTTAGTATAAAATAGGATATGAAAGAATTGCATTCCAGTACTAAACAATGTACAATGTTACAATATAAAATTTTATTAAAAACAAACTCTTTATGGCGTTGGGTACTATACGCCAAATACCTATGCCGTCCTATGTGTGCATAATATCCCAACTTGTTGCTATACTGGCGCATTCCTGGCTTGGTCCCTTCAGGCGTACTTAATCTTACAGCAAAACCTGAGACAAGAACAAACATTTGTAAGTTCACGCAAACTTAGTGAGTTTTAACCCAATTTACATTAAAACCTTGCCAATTGAACTTCTCATCTTGAAGACTTTGGATTTTATCTTTGTCCTTGACGGATACTTTCCTATTCGACATACACATATTAATCAATTTCCTTACTTGACTAATCTATTCACGAATTATCCTTAGGATTGATTGGGTCTAGATTCCATTAATCAATACGGAACTCATTTTCCTCTCGGCAAATGTATCTCTCCAAAAGAATATACATACAAACCTATCATCAATGAGATTTCCTTCAAATAGATATAGAATAATTTTCCCCCAAGATGGTTACTCACTGACACTAATTTTGGTGGATAATTAAACTAATTGATCTTTCAAGAAGAACTTCATACTTACCTTACCTTTGGCGAATTCTCATAGTGATTCTGGTAATTATTAGAATACTAATAAGATCATATCTCAAATCAACCCAAAATCATAACTTATACTGATAATGAAATGTTCTAAATCATTTAAAAGAATTTCAGACAACTATGTTACAAATCACGAGAACACCCAACTTGACAAAACAACTTAGATTCTAGATGGCCTCTGTACATAACGTGAAAATCATTCAGATTTGGCGGTTACCAAATAACTCATATTACTTCCTTGAATAGCGCAGTCAAACACAGGCCCAACAACCACTTAGACCTTTCATAACTATGAATACACCAATTTCCTATACTGACAGACTAATATGGCGGATTCACCCTTCAAATAACACTAATAGAGACTCTTTTAGAAGTTTTACTTAGATCATATTCAAATTCTGCTGTAAGACTAACCATGTCATTAAACTTACCAATTCTTTATCATCACATTAGTTAACAGAGAAGTCTCGAAGTTTACCTAGATCACGACATCAAAACGTTCGACCAGATTTCTCCAAAGATTATATAACCTAAACAACACATAATAAGCCGCATAGACTTCATCAAATACGCCATAAAGGCATTACAGAACACGCCACGAAGGCATCACAGAAAATTACGTGTTCATTGTCCCGTCAGACTATCTCAGAGATTGCTATGAGGTTTCTTCCACATGGCATAACAATTGTAACACCCTAAACTCGGCCCAGACGTTAGGCCCGGATTCGAATATTACATTGGCCACCGAAATGGCCCAATAGGCTATCAAAGTTTATAAAACAGTCATTTTAAAACACTTGTTTATTTTAGAAGAAAACTTAGCCTATTTTCAGAAAACTCATGAGTTAACAAAACCGATTAAGTAAAACTTTTTTCCTTGTAACAGTGATTACTTTTGAAAACTTAGTTAATTTTCAATTTATTTATTATTCCACAATTTATTTATAATCTAGCAGAGGAAAAGTGATATTCAACTTTAATTTTAATTAAGAAAAGTTAGAATTATTTTGAAGCATAATTACTTCTAAGTCCATGTTCAATATTTTAAGTTCAAATTAAATATCATGCATGCTAAATAAACCCTAATCTTAAGTCTCATGCCATAGTTTAAATAAAATAATACAGTTCCAAAATAACATAATTATAAAAAAAATATGTCTAAAATACTTTTAGAAAAAACGATTTCGAGCCTTCTGAATGTCACACCCACGTTCTAATTTGGTAGGTTATTTGTAAAGATGAAAAATAAGGGGGTGAGTTTAAGAAACTCAATGTGCATCCAATCACAAGAAAATCAGTGTGAAACAATGACCATAGCATACAATATAATAATTTTTAGAACAAACACATTTGTATAGAAATTCACAATTCACAGTATTGGTTTATCAGAATAACACATCACTATAATATTTAATAATTCACAGTTGTATGCACATGATTATGATTGGCAATGCAATTTTAGTTGATTAGGAAAGGTCCTACCCCACGGCTACACACCACGCTATGAGTTCCCCAGAACTCATCCAACCTTTTAATTTCAGGTTGTAGATAAACCACCGTTGATTTGCATATAAACTACCACTTGTTATGGATACACTATCCATAACATAATTGCAGATAAAAATTGTCACTGGGTTTCTAAAAATTGTGAGTAAGCCACCAATATTTTTTTTAGGTGAAAACATTTGCAGACAAATTGCTGCTTGGTGTAACACCTTAAACTCAGTCTTGACGGAAAGACCAAGTTCAAGACATCAAATGAACTAACCAAAAATAGATGCACTTAAAACCGATTTAATAAACACATAGATAAGTTCTTAAAATCATTAACCATTCTACACAATTCAATCTTAAATCTTAAAGTCAAAATACAATAGCAACTTAAAAGACATTCACATTCACATATATATATAGAGAGAAGAACTATTAGGTGATCGAGTCCCGCATTTGTCGGTCGATTAGTTCTGGGAGGTTCCTGAAATTCATTCAGTCTAGTTAGTACGTTACAACCAGATGTATAATATTAATACTCAATGTGCATAAATTAACTCAAGTATTCTTGAGATTCAGACAACAGATCATTTACAAAAATAGATTCAGATACAAATACAGTTAATGATACAATTATCCTTCCTCCCATTCGCTACACACCATCTCCGCCCAACCCAACACATCAGTAGGTATATAATACCCGTCCAGCCCTACACACCTCCTGGTGTCAGTACGACACGTTGCAGTATTCACAGTCTCACTGCCAGATCAGATATAATGACAAGTGATTTGACCACCAAATCAATACAGAACACTTTCTTCAATTTATAACCCTTGCCCTATGCAGATGCAGAGTACAAATGACCAATTTGTACCTATAACTTCTAATGCAGATACAAACATACAATCCAGTATAACAGAGGGTAATTAGAGCCAATTTATAATCTTAGTAAAGTAGATCATACAGCTCAGTTTGGTGATACCTAACTTACTGATAGTTTACACTCGCCTCGTACAACAATTACGACATTAACAAAAAGTGGCGATTTAGGCTCACACGCCAATGTAGCTGCTCGTGTGACTCCACACTGCTTGACACACGGCCGTGTGGTTGCCTGTGTGCCCATATTCATCAAGTCAATGAGTCACACGGTTTGGGGACACGCTCGCGTTCTAGCCTGTGTCCCTCACACGGTTCGGTACATGCCCATTTCTCCTGCCTGTGCCTCCCTATTTACCAATCAGTGAGTTACATGCTCTGAACACACACTCATGTGTCAGCCTGTGTGACCATTACACTTTCATGTCTCACACACGATTGGCTACACGCTCGTGTGTCAGCCTGTGTGACCACTACACCTTCATTTCTCACACACGATTGGCCACACATGCCGTGTAGCTCACCCGTATGTCTCAAATTCAAAATCAGTCAGTTACACGGTCCATCACACGACCGTGTGTCACACATAGCCTGCACACACGCCCGTGTGACAGCTCGTGTGTCGTCAACTGTCTTATTTTCAACGATAAAAACACAGAGAAAAAGGGGTTTCGATACCTTACTTTCAAGTAATGACGACCCTGAAGCAAAAATCGAAACTCCCAAAGCCTAAAAACCATAATCCAACTACTTAATTAATAGAAATTTAAAGAGACACTAAATTGGAACAACAATCAACATCTGAACCTTCAACATAAAAACACGAAACGAACAAAACTTACTTACCAGAAGTTCAACAACGCACACTCGAATTCTAGACAACAGAGAAGCGTTAAATGTCTCTTGACCTTCCCCTACGCTTCCGTAACCACGAAGAAACAAAGTAAAACAACAATCAACATTCTCACTTCGGAATTTCAAGAAATTCACAAATCATACATAATGACTAAAGTTACTGCGATTAAATCTTACCTTTAAGCACTGAAACAACTAACAGAATGATATGATTCAATGATTAACTTAGCAGAACGTTATATGAAGCAAAATTCAAGAACAATGCCAAAAGGAAATAGGAAGAAAAAAAGAAAATAAATAAAATAAATAAAAAGGAAAAGGAAAGAATGAGTTAACGTAAGAAATTCATTTAAATTCCTAAAATCAGTATTATGAAGAAGTGTAAAAAAATATTCCTCAATGCACACGTAGAGATTCGAACACAGGACCACTGACACAAACAGATGGTTAACCATTAAACCAGCAAGTTCATTCTTGGAACCTTAATGCCCAAAATCTAAATTAAACGATACATACAAGTCTAAAAGTTTAATTAAATAATACGAAAAACCTCAAAAGATGCGACTCAAACCTCAGACCTTCGGTGAGCAACCAGAGCACATTACCACAAAAACACTCACATTTTTATTGACACAACCTAAAGAGAAAATTTTACATTTTTGGGGTGTTACACTTGGTTTCTAATTGAGCCACATATTTGCAGTTATTGTCACTTGTTGTAGGTGCACAACATATTTGGAGGTAAAAAAACTATCACCACACTGTTTGCATATTTTTAAACTATAACTTTTCCTCCATACATATCATCCCACCCCCATACAATACAGTATGACATGCTTTGTAATAGAATAAATCAACATTAGCAGTAATCATGCTTAACATTTATTCGACTCATCATTAATAGTTAACATGCTTAATGTGTATTCAGTTCAACACAAGCAGTAAACATGCTTTAACAGGTATTCAATAGGGTGGTGACAATATTAACACTAATAGCTTATCTGTTTCACAATGACAATAGCATGTAATGTACACTTCACATATGATATAATCATAACATTTCAATCGCTAAAGCATAAATTCCAGAATAGCACAATATTAGGGACTTAATTGAGCAAAAAAAACTCTAAAAACAATTCATGGTATATACAAGGACTAAACTGAACATGTTATAAATTTCTGGGCAAAATTATAAAATAGGGGGCACATGGTTGTGTGATCAGGCCATGTAGGTTGCTATAGGCTGTGTGGAAGGGTTACACGACAGTGTGGAAGGTTTTTGGTCATGTGGTTCATGAACTAGACTAGGGTTTCCAGGGCACATGGCCGTATGAGAGACTATGTAACCCTAATCCTACACACAATCACCATCGAGTCATTTGTAAAAGAACATACATATTTCACCGGGAGTCTAATTGATGTTCCTTACTCTCGATTCTGGTCTGACGTACCTAAATTCGATCATTCAATGAAAAATTCGCATGAATTAGCATTAAGTATCAAGTTTTAACAAGATTAACAATAAATTTTGGCAAGAACCATAAGAGATCGTTTAATCAATCGTAAAATTAGCGTTGGATAGTAATATTACGAAAATTTGATCGTTTAATCAATCGTAAAATTAGCGTTGGATAGTAATATTACGAAAATTTGGGATCTAAACTTTAGAAACGATATATACTTATCGGTTCTTGGCAAGAATAGGGATGTTATCAACGACAATTTCAAACTCGATAGAAAGAACGATTGAATAGAGGATGATTTGATTCGGGAAAGCAAAATAATTATCAACAATTAGGATGAAAATGTGGTGTAAAGAAAAGGAAATAAAGTAAAAGAGAATAAATAAAAAGATGGAGAGCAAGTTCTATTAGGACTTGAAAAGGGTAATATGAAAATCTAATTAGGAAAAAAAAGAGAAAAAGATGGTAGAATTCTGATTCTATTGGAATTTTGAGAAGGGCAAGATATGAATTCTAATTAGGAAAGAATTGGTTAAATTCCTAAGGTTTGTAAACGTTAGAGGGCTGCACATGCAATTTTCCTGCATTTTGCCGAACTTGAAATTAAAATGAAGGGGGGAGGGAGATGGACGGCTCAAACTCGGGTCAATGGGGGAAATATACTAACACTTAACCTTTGGGCCTTACACCCATTTCTTACTTAATTCCAGTATTGAATTGTATATACGTTTCGGGGTGTGGTAATTAGATTACTAAAAATAAGAAAATATAAGAGGAATGAGACTCGGACCTATAGGTTGGAATACTAACGCTAAACCATTGAGCTTGTTGCTCATTTCTAGTTTATTTTAGACACTTAATCGTATATATGTGTGAAAGCATTTTTGCCAAATATTTATGAAATTAAAAGGAGAAGGGCTCAAACTTAGGTCAAATGAAGGGGGAAGCTAGTTCTTAACCATTAGGCCTAAGCTTATTTCTTACTTAAGCTTTACCCTAATTGTATATATTTTAATGTGGCTTTTATCCTATATTGCTAAAATTAAAAGGACAGAAATAGGAAGAAGGTAGCTTGAACCTAGAACTTCTAGGATAAGGCCCTAAACACTTAATCATTCAACCATATACATTTTCTTGGTTGATTATTTTAGCTAATCCCCTATTTTTCGAGGCGTGACAAACATAATATATGAAAATAATATAATATATTATATAATTAGGAAAAAGACCAAGTCAAGTTCAGGCTTTAAATGTTGGAGTCCAAGCTTAACTCATAATTTAAATAGAATTAATTTTTTTGTCCAAACTCATTTTTTGGATATAATATTACACTTTAAAACCTCTTAAATATCAAGTAAGATTTCAGAATTTGACAAATAATTTAACTTTTAAGCAGATCTAATTCGAATTATAACATTTGTAATCTGTTCGAAACCCAAGAATTTTCTTAATTATACATTTGAAAATTTGTGCAAGAAAATAATATAAAACTCATAGCTTCCAACAAAACTAGACATGTTTTAAACCAAAAATAGAGATTCAATGCCAAGCACAAAAGTCTATAGAGGGTTAACATGAAAAATTGCCCCCATTTAGAGCCCACAATGAGAGGGAATCAAAGTGGATTGATTTGTTATGCATTAATAAAACATGAAATTTCATAGATTACATCAAAATTATGTTTCATGAACACTGTTCAATAGACAAGGAGTGATGTTTTAACAGAAAATATTAAAAGCCTTATAAAGGGCCAAAAGGAAAATTAACATGTGAAGAACCGAATCAAACATCTACACATGCAAACCATATAAGTAGATTTTCTTTAAAATTGATTAAAATTATATTTGGTTTGAAGAGAAATAATAATAATAATAATAATAATAATAATAATAATAATAATATACTGGTATTTTCTTTAATAATCAGTGTTATTTTTATCTATTTCTATAAATACTAAGTTGATGATATTAACTTGTGATTATAAATTTAAACAAAATATAGATAATAACAAATATTAATATAATATATATTAAAATTACGTTTCAATCTTTTTTATAAATGATGAAATTAAACTTTAATCATTTAAAACTATGATGCTCCGTATAAAACTAGTTTTTATGCAAATAATTAAAATTTTATTAAGTTTTATGACATAATTTTTTCTTTGTTATCTATTTTATATACAAATAATTCAAAACTTTTCTTAATTTTAATTTTGTTTTGTTTTTTACAGATTTATTTATTTTTTCTAAAACAACTTTCTGTCATATTCTTTTTATATTTATTTAATAAATTTGATTTATTAAAATTAAATTAAAATATACTCAAATAAATTGTAGGAATATTTACAAGTTTTTTTTTTAACAATAATGGAACCGAACATAAACAGTTGAAACACTCCAACGGCCATTGCTAGGATAATTAAAAAACAGTACCAGCAAGACCAGTGTCTTTAGAAAGGAGATACCTCTTGCGCTAACAACATATATAGTTTTTAACATGATACAAATTCTAAACTGATACCCCTAATTTAAAAACCTCCATTGATCTTCTACAAATGTCAAAAATCCCATTGTAGACAGACCACTAGAGACACTAAGGGGGAAAGGCCTACATGACAAAGGTAAAAGATGCTTAGACCTAAGAAAATACAGGAAAATTACATGATAGTTGTGTTTTTAGGGACTCAAATGGCTTCCCAATCGATTTCCAGTGATGGGAACTTATCTAAACTGAAGTTTTCAATTTCATTGTCTTCCCATTTGGAATCAGAGAAATCAAAGAAAGTGATATCAGATTCTGGTGAAGATAATGATCCTGCTAATGATGATTCATCAACTGATGATGATGATGATGATGATGATGATGATGAGTTGTCGTGTTTATGATCAAACTCCTCGGTTTTGATGGGGTAATGAAACTCAGCGGCCTTGGGGAGGGTCTTCGTCTTCACTGGATTGCCTTGTGCTTGTAAGCTTTGACAGATAGCCTGGAGCTTAGCATCAACCGAGGCATGGAGGGGTTTGTAGTCACCAAACTCGCCAAAAACATGAGCTCCTTGGTGCTTAAGGTGGGGAAAATTCAGCCTAGCGAATTCTCCTCTAAGCTTATAAGCAGCCTTGTCGTAAGCCAAGGCTGCTTCTTCAGCTGTGTCGAAAGTGCCAAGCCAAAGTCGTGTTCGGTTCTTAGGAAGTCTAATTTCAGCCACCCATTTGCCCCAATGCCTCTGTCTCACACCCCTATAAAGCTTCGCAGCTTTTGGTGGGGTGGAAGAGATATGTTTCATAGGAACAGGCTTTGGTGAAAGAAAGCCCACCCTTGGGTTCTCAAAGGTTGTTGTTGGTGGTGTTGCAACAGCCGCCATGGAAGCAACCTGTTGCTGCTGCTGTTGATGTAATATTTGGGATTGAATTTGAAGGATTTGAGAAGGGGTGAGTTGGTTAAGCCCAAGTGAACTACCTGTTTGCTCAAAACCCAACATATTCTTGTCATAGTTAGAGAACCCATGGTTTGAAAACAAGTGGGTACTACTGTTCAATGGGGAGCAATATTCAGGGTACAAATTGGGCTGTGAGGGAGAAGAAGAAGAAGAAGAAGAAGCACTTTTCATAAAAGGTTCAAGTGCTTTCATTAACTCTTCTCTTAAAGGATCATAAAAAACTGAGTTTCTGCTACTATTATACATATCTATAACAGCTGCCATATCCAAAAAAACAGTCCTGTTTCTTAATCAAAACCAAAGAACAGGCAAAACCCAACTTTGAGGGACCAAAAATAAACCCTCTTAGCTGATCAAAGTAAAAATTAAAACTTTATAATTTAAAAGAAAAACCCAAACCTGGATCTCTATTCTGAATCACCTGGCTTTCAAAAAGAACAGATTTTTTTTCCTTTTTTTTCAGCTTGAAAGACAGAAAGGGATTCAGAGAAGCTGGGAATTAAAGAAAAAAAGTGGGAATTAAGAAAAAACTGAATGATTGGACACTGCAACAAAATCTGAATAATCTCTCTCTCCTTTTTTTTTTTTTTTTTTTTGTGGTCTCACCTTGCTGTTTTACACTCTTGGATTTCAAGCGGTAAAGCTTATCACTACTTATATAACCTTCTAGCCCCCCATGTGCTTCTCTATTAATTTTCTTTACATTAAATTATTATTTTTGTTAATTATTAGTTTAATTTTAAGATAATTTAAATTTAAATTTATCACCTTTCGTTCTTGTCAACTTCAAAGATGCCTTTTTTATTCGATGGGAAGGGGGTGACGATGGAGGGTACCTCATCGCCCATTTTGCTGCCATTTTTACTTTTAAGCGTTAACCGAGAAGTGTCGGTTTCTTAACGGTGACTTTACACGTGTGAAGTTTTGATTGGGGTAAGGATTTTGTTGACCTGGCATTCCTTTCCTTGCCACGTTGCCACTTCAATCAGTGTTATCATGAACACTTTGGCCGTGATTTTATGTTTTTTTGACCATCTTCGATCAAGATAATTAGTCTGCAACTACCATGTCCAAATATTAAGACCCAGATTATATTTTATTGATTTTATTTAAAAATAAGTAAATTAATTTTTATATTTAAGGTTAAAGAGTAAATAGGTATTCTTTGTTAAAAAATTATCAATTTTACTATTAAAAATTAGTGTGACTAACAGAATAATCAAACAATTATATATGGCATGCCATGTTGATCTTATACGGACATTTAAAGGCTAGTTTTTAACGGTAGAAATTTATGAGCTTTTTTAACAAAATTATCAGTTTACTCTTGAATCTAGTGCATAAAAATAATTTATCTATTTCATAAATAAATAAGACAAAATACAATTTAACTTTTACAATAAAAGTCTCTATAATACTGACTCAAATGTTAGGGTTATGCTAATTAGATTTGTGTAAATTATATGTGAATTTTAGTTTAAATTTTATTTGATTTAAATCTTTAGTATGGATAGTTCTTGTATAGGTCATACTTTACAATTGTTTATTTTAGTAATGGTTTTCGTATGTATATTATTTTTACTTATTGTACTCATAGTTTTTTATAAAAAAAAAAAAAAAAAAAGTTTTGGGTTTAAATTTTTCTGTCTATTTTGTAAAAAAAATTTCTAAAGTCTCTTTTAATTTCGATACGGAGTAAATTGGTTCTTATTTTAAAAAGAATAGAGCAATTTAATCTTTGTCAAATTTAAAAGTGAACAATTAAGGACAATTAATCTTAACATTAAATTTTCATCAATTGTATATATTTTATTTGTATAATAATAAACTTAACTCTCAAGTTCACACATTATGTCAATTTGGTTTTGATTTAACAAATTTATTATTATACCAATAAAAATATGTTTAATTGATGTAAAATATTAATATTGTGATTAATTGTCCTTAATTTATCGTTTTCTAAATAAAAAATTATTTTACTTCAATATTTTTAGAAATTAATCAATTTATTCAATATTAAAATGGTGAGAAATTAGAAAATTATAATTACGAACTTTAATTGGAAAATCAATGTAACAAAACTTGAATATGTTTAAATAAATGATTTATATGTTACAAAAGGCGAACCTAGAATAATTTTTTAGGGATCGGATGAAAATTTAATTTTTATAATTTATATCTTTATAAATTGTAAAGGATTAAATTAAAATTTTATAATTTTAGGGGCCAAAACATAATTTGACCTTTACTGATTTAAAATTTTAAAAAATTTAAGAACCTAAATAATAATTTTACATTTTAAGAAAGCTGAGTCGATACAAACTTTTGGTTTTGACCCTGATGTTACAGCAAAAATATAACAAACAAAAAAACAAAACTACAAATCCCAGAAACTAAAGTTGAATTATGAACAAGAAAGGAAAGAAACTAAGTGGAAATAATTATTAATAAAAACAAAATATTGAAATAAAACCAATGTGGATACAACAGTTTGCGGAGAAAATGAAATGATGAAAAAGTTGAATTTTTTTTATTAATGATTCAAGGGTTAAAATCTATATTTTAACCCTTAAAATTCATAACTACCTCTATATTTCTTCTTAAACTTTTATTTATTTATTTATTTATTTTAATTTTTGAACTTGAAAATTGATATTCATTTAAGTTCACTTTGTTAATGACCGTGAAAAATAAAAGGAAATAATGTAACTTTTAGCCCCTGAACTTGGTAAGTAAGTCTACATTGGCTCTTAAAATTTTTTGATCCACTTTCATTTAAGCTTATTCTGTTAATGACCGCAAAGTATGGGGATACTGTAACTTTTGGCCTCTGAACTTGACAATTAGGTCCATTTTGATCCCTAAAGTTAAAATTTTTAAAAGTGTGGTGATGTGGCACTCTGAGATTATGCCACATCAATACTTGAAAAAATAAAAATAAAATTTAGATGATGATGTAGTACAATCTCAGAGTGTCATACTTAATATTTTAATAATTGAATCGATAGTTGAACATGTTAAACCACTAATTCAATAGTCGGATCAACAATAATTAAATAAATAATAAAATTTCATACAAATCTAAAAAGCCAAGTAAAACCAATTTTTACTTTTTTTTAGATTTTTATGAGTTTATTTATTTATTTAATTATTGTTGGTCCGATGGTTGAACCGACCAAAATGATTAAATCGAGAACTGGTGGTCTAACTTGTTCAATCACCGGTTCAGTTATTAAAACATCGAATATGACACTATGAGATTGTACCACATCATCTTTTTTCTTCTTTTTTTTCAAACTCAGAATATCACATCATCAAATTTTTAGAAATAAATGTCACATCATCAAATTTTTAGAAATTTCAAGTTTATGGATCAAAATAGATTTAATTGTCAAGTTCAAGTGCTAAAGTCAACAAAAAAAATATAGGTACTAAAGTGAACCTAATTATCAAGTTCAGGAACCAAAAATTATATTATCCCTATTTTTTTTCACGGTCATTAATATAATAAGTTTAAATAAATAACAAATTTCAAATTCAAGAACCAAAATAGATAAACTAAAATTCAGAATCGAATGTGATCCTATTTATCAGGTCAAAAGTTACATTATCCGATGATTTGATGTAATAAGGCGAAATCCAAAAGCAAATGCAAACTATAATTAAGGTAATAAAAGTTATATTAATATTATTAATTATTAATTAAAGCAGATTAAATTTAATCAAGTAGCCACAGATGACAAAACCCAAGAGCTAATAAGAGGTCGACAATTTTCTTTTCATTAAATTCTCAAAGGATAAAATTTAGATAATTATCGGTTATAATATTATTTGTGTTGAATGTAATTTTATGTATTTATATTTTATAATTTAATAAATAACAAAATTATATTTTATATAATAAGTATAAAATTAATATTATTTTTTCTAATATTCTTCGTATATGTTTTATAGTACATAATAGGTATTGATGGCTGCTTCTCCAAACAATGTTGTTTCTAATTTTAAAGTTGTATTTTCTTATTGAAAATGTAATATATCCTATACTCAATATTTGTTAATTTTTTTCTTATCTCTTTAAAAGTGAGTTTAAATAGACAATACATTTACAAATAATTAATATAAAAATAATAATAACGATAAAATTAAATACTATAACATAAAATAAACAATAAACCAAACACACCTTAATATAAAATATATTCTAAATTTCATTCCCATTGAATATAAAACCAGTAACCATGGTTAAATGGGAAAGCAAAGTCAAAACTATGAGAAATGGAAGAAAAGGAAAGGGGTGGGGTCAAATCAAAGATTGCGTAGGATAGAAGCGAGAAGGATCCCCAATATTCCAATTCCAAACCATTAAATTTATATTAGATTCTATCATATACTAATTTAAAGGTTACTTGCATAAACATCCATTTTTCTAAAATAGTGTTATTAATAAAAGTTTTCAACAAAAAACACTAAAAGAAATTATTATTTAAAATCTGATATATAATATTTAAAAAATCCTTATTTAAGCAATTTGAATACTTTTCGAAAATATTTGATTTTTTTTAAAAAATTTAACCCTTAACTGAACAATTCTAAAAAGTTGAGCCCAATTTAAAAATTTACCCTAAAATTTTTTGATAGTGTTATAGATGGTCGTGGATATGCGTAAGGAGGTAGTGGCATGGGACTTACTTTGACGCGCATACACGTCGGTTCCTACGTGGACATCACTTTCAAGCCACGCAAAGTATCTTCATTTTCAAATCACTCCTTCCATTATTTTTCCTAAAGCTCAAATTAAACGTGTCATGTTCCATTCATGTCCTCTAGGTTTTGAGAATTAATCATGAAATTGAAATCCCAATTGCTTCACTTATTTTACAATAATATTACCAAATCTTAATCATCTAAGGTTTTTTTCTTTCCTTTTTTACAAAATCCAATCTTTATTCAATTTGTAATAATATCTAAAGAATTTTTAATATTTCGTTGAATTCGAGTTTAAATAAATTCAGTTCGACTGAATTCAAATTCAAACTAAAAAGAACCCTAAATTGTAACTTTGATCGGAATGACTTGTGGACAAGTCTGATCTCGACTTTAAATATTCACATTCATATTATTATTAATTACATTTTAAAATTTTGATAATATATATTCCGTTTTAAGTATTAATAATGTATTTTGTCAATTGAGTCTTAATTTAATTGATATTAACATTATTATTAATTTAAAAAATATAAATTAAAATATTTTAAATAACATTATTCTCCTATTTAAAATTTTTATAAAAATATCTTTCACAAATCAAGCATTTTCCATTTTGTTTTCACCTTTAAACCAAACCTTCTTTCTTACTAGACACTCAAGTACTAACCACATCAGCTAACATTAACTTCTTCTGATACACTTGCTTTATTTAAAAAATTACCCTTCTTCCCAAATAAAATATATTTAATATTTATTTTCTTTCCTAGCTATTTGGAAGTTAGTGAAATGGATTTATTTACTAGAATGTTAATGAACCTGTTCTTTCTTTTGACAATGAATCTTATACGAGGTAATCTAGTTTTTTTTTTTAAAATAATTTAGTATATTTTATTTGGAAAAAGGTTCTCTTTTATTGTTAAATTATTGGATAATAAATCCCTAAGTAAATATATTAATAATAAGGAAACTCGATATTTATAGGTGTTGATTTGATTTTTAAAAGAAAAATTAAAATTTAGAGCAAATTATATTATTAGTCACCCAATTATTAGTAATTTTTTAATTATTTAACTATAAAAGTTACAAAATAATTACTCAATTATTCATTTTTTCTTTTGGGTATCCAACTATTAAATTACTAACGGAAAATTAACTTGGAAGTTGTTAAAATTTACATAATAGCAATTTTAATATTGTATCAATTTAATCTTAATTCTAAAAATTTAACCCTTAACATTTATACATTGTATAATTTAATATTTTGTAGTTTTGCAAAAGAATATTAAATTTAAAACAATGAGAAAAATGAAAATTATTATATTAGATTTTTGGTGTTTCTATTTTTGGTATTTTTTTATCAAACTTAGATTATAAAATTTTTTAGCTTTTTTTCACGAAGAAAAGCAAAAGTACAAAAAGACCGAATTATACAATGTGTAAATGTTAAGGGTTAATTTTTAGTATCAATACTAAATTGAGATAATGTATAAATTTTGAGCGTTAAAGTTACTATTATATCAATTTTAAAAGCTTCCAAGTTAATTTTCTGTTTGTAATTTAATGGTTGGTTACCCAAAAAAAAAAAAAGTTGAGTAATCATTTTATAATTTTTCTTAGTTGGATGACAAAAAGAAACTTATCAATACTTGAATGACTACCAGTAAATTTACTGTACTAAATATATTTTCGCAATATTATAATTTAAAAAACCCTATATATTTATATTGGGCAAAAGAAAAGTTGGCTTATTGGCTTTTGAGGGGACATAGTAATGTGCCCTTTGGAGTTCATAACCTCATCTGCCTTTGGGGCTAATAATTTTCCAAAAATATTATTTTATGTTTCTTTTTGGGGAATTTTTTATGCATCACAATTTGATTTCCATGACCACCCACGTTCAATTGTTTTGGTCTATGCAACCACATTTTTGCTTTTTTTTTTTAATTTACACAAGAAAGTTGTTTGAACATCATTTATACTTTAATTTTATAAATAATTAATAAATATAAAATTGGAATATCTTCCAATTTTATTTTTATTTGAATATAAAATCATGTATTAAAAAAATGGAGTATAAGACTGGATTAGTGTTGAAGTAGCAAAAGTGAGTCTAATTATAAAATGACATACAATGGTGCTTTCTATTATGTTTTCAAATGTAATAAATTTTTACTTTAAAAGTTACAATTAATTGATGTTCGGCAATTTTTTTGAGTAGTTTCAAGAAGCAGTGCCTATTAGTCTTTGACGTTGCTCAGCTAAAAACTTGTTATATTTTGTGTTAGCAAATTTTGAAAATAAAATCTTTGAGCTTTGATTTTTACTAACACTAGGGACATGCGCAAGCCTACTTATGATATTCAAACATTTTATAGCAACATATCTTGAAGATCGGTGTAACAACCCACCTGGCGGAGACTATATCAAGTTACCGTTTGTTGTGTAAGTCGATTAAGTTAAGGGTACAAAATGAGTAAGCTAGTAAAATATTTAGTGAAATATATTTCTTTTTGACTGGGTAAACGTATTCTGTGGTATTCGTCATTTGGCAAATTTTAGGGTTTGGCGAACTCTTCTCTTAAGTTATCCGCCAACCTTAGATGTTTTAGGCAAACTCATTAGTTCGCAGCTTGATAGTTTTGTTTCTGTGTTTAGTATATATTACGATGGCTCGGCTAGTAATGTTGGAGTTTAGTTGAGACCTAGTTAGAACTAAACTAGGGTACTGGAGATGACTAGATTCTTAATTAATTTCTTCTCAAAATTCTAGAGCGGTTGTGGAGTCCTTTCACTTTCCACTAAGTTTGGTTTCTGGATGTCTCTATTATATAAGGATATCTAGCTAGCATGTTTTTATGTTTTTGCTTAAGCTTTTTCTTCTTCATTGCATTTTCGCTAAACATTTAGAAATTTCTAAGTTGGAATCATTAGCGAGAAGTTTCTAGTATCTAATTGACATCATTTTTAGTATCAATTTATCAATAATTTCTGGTAAACCCTTAGGTTTTTATCGAAGGAATTTACATGTTTGCAGTAATGCATGCATAGAATTTAGAACTATTCGTGAGGAAGGAAACTTCCTGATTCTAGGTTGCACTATTGATTCATGTATGCATGTTAAATTCTAGTAGTTTAATGATCTGATAGATATAATTCTCTCTCTTTTTAGCTCAAGAAGCTAACGAAGGTCCAAGCAACAAGGGCAAAGGACCTGCTAAGTAGATTAATGTAGTAGACTTTTTGGTGAGTTCCTTCTTACTCTATTTTGTTATAAAATCATTTTCCTATATAAATTATGTAAGGTAAGCATTCCCTCTCAATGATGAAATGTGTGGTATCTGGTTACGATGGTGTTAAACCAACGTTGTCAGCGTGAGTACGGTCAAATTCATGTTTTGATATAAAATAACCTCATTTCGTGCAAGCCAATATCATTTATATGTGAAACGTGATATGTGATAAAGGAGAAGGAGATATGTTTGTGATGCCTTTAGTAGGGCAGCTATATTGCAAACTGGACTGGCTTATCACGATAAAACGTGTTCAGCTACACAGAAATGATATGAGGAGTTACAGGTGGAGCATATGCATATGAATACGACTGATTGATATGATTCTGATTTTGAATCCTGGGTCTAAATCTGGCACAAATATAGGTCATTTGTAAAATGTGTGCATTGTATTAAGTTATGGATAAACGAACGGATAGTGTCCGCCCATAAGTCGTGTTAAGTTGATAGATAGAGTTCGTTGAAGAACTGTGAACGCCATTAGGCGTAGTATGTTTAGTATGTCTAAACCCTCCTAGTCTGCTTCTCCAGTAAGGTCTTCCATTGCTTAAAGATCCCAAAAACTTCATTATTGTGCTTCATATAATAGATCCAGACCTACTTAGAATAATCATCAATAAAGGTAAAAAGGTATCTACTGCCTCTTTTTGAGGTGAAAAGAGCTGGACCCCATAAACCGGAGTGAATGTACTCAAGAGTGTTCTTCGTCCTGTGCTCAGCAGAACTAAAGCTAACACGTATTTGTTTTCTATAAACACAGTGTTCGCAAAAATCTAATTTTCCAACCTCTGCTCCAGGAACAAAACCTCTCTTATCCAAAACGGTCATACCTTTCTCGCTCATGTGCCCAAGTCACATATGCCACAACTGAGTTGACTCGACTCTATAAAAGATAAAATTCGTCACGACATCACGAGACTCCTCATGGCGACTGTTTCAGGGCTACCTCAATAATTATTGTTGCACCAGTCACTGTTGAGCTCTGTAGGATATATAGATTGTTGATTTTCTGACATTTCATCAAAATGAGAGCTCTACGAGATACCTTAATGTCGCTTGACTTGATGTCGATCCTTCAATTTTTCAAGTCTAAAATACATAGAGAGATGAGATCTTTTTTTAAATCAGACACATGCTTGACATTTGATAGTGTCCTGATGATCTTATCATGTATCTTGATTTGAACGGTACCAATACTGATTATCTTACAGGGTGAATTATTCCCCATATGGTATGAATGGAGAACAAGTTTAGACCTTTCTGTCGTAAACACCAACAAAAAATTATCACCCTTGTTCAAGACCACACTAGCATCGACTACCTCAACCTTTTGCTTTCCTTTCTCATTGCTCGCAGCAGCCATCTTATTTTAATTTTTCAGTTTATAACATTGTCTTAAAGTGACCTAACTTCTTGCAGTAACCACAAGTCTTTTCTCGATTCCTCGACTTTGATTTCGACCTAGACCTGCTTTGACCTGAATCCTTAGACTGTTGTTTGCCTCTTGCAACTAAAACCGATGCATGTCCATTTGACTTGCTATTCGAACCTAATTCACTATCGAGTTTATCTTTGTTCACCAAATTTCATTTTTGAAACAACCCTAACCCGTATTTGTAACGGAATAGGGTTAAGAGGCATTACCGATCAGATCACAACATACAATATACATTTATCAAACAAAAATCCATTATCACATAAACATTAATCAAACATAATCACATTATCCCTTATAAGGCTCTACGAGACCTCAAACATGATTTGAAGAGGTTCGGACTAAACAACTAACATTTGAAACCTTAGGGAAACTTATAAAATTTTCATACATATAGGGTTCACAAGCTTGTGAACTGGTTGTGTGCCTCACACGGCTTTAAACACGCCCGTGTCTCTGGCCATGTGAAAACAACGCATACATACTAACTTGGGTCACACAGCTGACCACACGCCCGTGTGTCTAGCCTGTGTGCCCTTCGAAATGGCTACACACACCCGTGTGGTAAGTAGTGTGCCATTTAGGGGGTATACTGACTTGTGCCACACGGCCAGTCACACGCCCGTGTGTGAGGCCATATTGAAACACCCCACACCACCCACGAGCACTGGATGGATCACGGTATGTTCCCGGTGTAAACTGTTTCAAATTCTTTTATTACTTAGGAAAAACTTGTGTGTTTTAAAGAAAGTTTATTTTGGGTTGGGCTTGAGTTGAAAAGCAGGTTTATTTCGTTATTAAAATCCTTTTGATTTAGGTAACAAAACGTTTGGGCTTTGAATTAAATTAATTTTACTTAATCTTTTAATAAATATAAAGATTGTATGCTCAATAAATAAAAGTAAAGTAAACGCTACTACTACCTTATTACATCAAATAATTTCCCAAAATTAAAACCAAAATAAACTATAAATTACTTAAAATTAAATAGAAGTCCAAGTCGTAGAATTTCTTCTTGTGCATGGCCATCCCTAAGCTTCTGAACCCGGTCCATCACCGATCGTCACTGAAACATGTTCCCACAACGGGGTGAGTCAAGCAGACTCAATGTGTACACAAACACTAAGTCTTAACAAATTCGGGCATAACAAATCATATTCATTACGTATCATAATTTCACATTTAATGATTCAAGATAATGATGCAACCCAAACCCAAACCTAGATGCCATCCGCTACACATCCCCGCACCAACTCGCACACCTTGGGGACTACTAAGTCAACCTCCATCCGCTATACACCATCGAAGGCGGTCATTGCAATCGGCGTGCTCATCGCCCATATAAAATTAGTGGCATAGCCACTCAGATAATTGTGTCATGAGACACCACTTTGAGATAATGTAACCGGTTACCACATTCGGATAATGTGACCAAGTCACCACATTCGGATAATGTGGCGAAGTCACCACATTCGGATAGTGAGACCAAGTCATCACATTCACTTCCCCTTTCTCAAATAACCCGAATGCCCCATATTATTCATATCATGCATATCATACTTAAATTCACATTCATGTCACTTTTCACATGTTAAGTATAACATATTTCGTAATCCTAGTAGGAGTAGGAAAACGTGCACAGTACTTTGTACCATAACATGGTACTTTAGCCACATTCTTACACTTTCATATTAACACATATATCAAGTTAAAGCCATAAATCTATTAAGATTAGTGTGGGGTACACACGGTACCTTAGCCATATTCTTACACTTTCATATTAACACATTTAATTTAAAACATAGCCATGAACATATTAAAACTTAGAGTAGGTACACACTGATTCGCTTAACGATTTCACTTGAAATCCCAAACCGATCTACTACCTTAGATTTTTAATGCCTACATTCTACCAACATGGTAATATTTAGTAAAGGCCTATTGGCCATAAAACCAAATCCTAGTAGGATTTGTGTACTTACCTTAATGCCGATTGAATAAAAAAATCAAATCTCTAAACTTGTATTCTTCCCCTTTGAAATCGGCTACTCACTAGATCCCTTGAATCGGTTAGTTTTCACTTAAAACACATAATAATAGATCTACTACAAAAATAGGGTCTTGGCAGAATATTTATAGTCACTTACCTTAAGGATCTTAAATCTCGAAATTCACCGAATAACTAGGAACATGCGCCTATGTGTACCTTCTGAAAAGAACTTCTCCTTCCATGATTCGGCCAAGATTAATAATCGAAATTAGTCCTCGAATTTCAATAAGTCTAAAATATAAAAGAATGGAAACTAAACTTGGATCTTACCCTTATTTGAAGGAATCGATTGCACCTTCACTTCAACCTTCGAGAGATTTGGCTATGGCTAAATGATGCTCTCACAACTTTCGCTTTTGGAGGATTAGAAAGAAAAGAGAAGGAAGAATAAAACTATAGGAATTTCTGCAGAGAGGAGAATCGCTTAAGAAATTCGCAAAGGAAGAGTGAATGAATGAATGAATGAATGGCCTTCTTTCCCTTTTATAGCCGAAATTACTAGGCTAGAGTCCCTACTTGGCCACCACTCTTCCTATGTGATAATTATCACCTTATCAAAAGAATTAATCCAACAATTATCTCCTAATTAGCGAAATTCTAAAGGAAATAAAACTCTTTTTTAAGAGCCCACTTGTCATCCACCTCTCTGCTCTTTGTAGCAAAATAAAACTTCTTTTATTTGCTTCCTAGGTGACTTAATCCCTGGCCCAAATACACTTGCATGTGGCGCCATTTCCAAAGGCCCTAAGTGGCATCTCCAAGCCACTTTTCCAAGCCCAATTGTGTGTCAAATTTCACATACTTTTTCTCTTAAGGCCACATTGCCTTAATTTCCTCTTTTAAACTTTAAAACTCGACATTTCTAAGTCATTTCTAAGTTTCCAAAAGTTTTCGTTTGGCTCTTTAAACTTGACATTTCCTGGGTTTCTAAAATGTTCACTTTCCTCTTTTAACTTAGGTTTCCAAAATGTTCACTTTCCTATTTTACTTAGGTTTCCAAAATGTTCAATTTCCTATTTTACTTAGGTTTCCAAAATGTTAACTTTCTCTTTTTGAAACTTAACATTTCTAAATCATTTCCAAGTTTCCTTACATTTCCTTACATTTCCTTACATTTCTTTAAATTTCCTTACATTTCCTTACATTTCCTTACATTTCCTTTCATTTCCTTACATTTCCTTTCATTTCCTTTCATTTCCTTATATTTCCTTACATTTCCTTACATTTCCTTTCATTTCCTTACATTTCCTTTCATTTCCTTTCATTTCCTTTCATTTCCTTACATTTCCTTATATTTCCTCTTATGACTTAATATTTTCTAAAGCATTTCCAAGGTTCTAAAATGCACACAACACATTCACAACACATAAGGCATACTATTTCATAAAATTTTAGTCATAGTGCATAGGCCCTAATCCGGATGTTACAGGTTCTACCCTTAAAATAATTTCGTCCTCTAAATTACTTACTAACTAAAAATCGTACATCCTAATCGATTCTCACAAGACTTTGATCTTAAAACTAACACATTTCCTACAAAAATTCACATCCAAGGTTTCATACACTTCACTAGCATTACAAGAACGAACTAACTCTATAACAAGCAAGGCAACGAAGGGTATTCCAAAAATAAGAATTACCCGTTGTCACATCTGGCACATCACTCTCCTCGCGACGGCCGACTGCATAAACCAACCTTAGTTGTCTCAGATCTGAACCTTCAAGACCTCCGCTTGGTGCTCCACGACCACTGGCCGAACCATTTCCTCCATGGTTCGGACCACGACCCTCCGAGGTCTTTGTCCACCTCTACCAGCCTAATTAACATTCCGAGTCATTGATCGACTTTCATCCGGTTTTTAGGACAATCTTTGAGCATATGGTCCTTGGACTCACACCTAAAACATCCTCCGTCTTTTTCCAAAGACTCCTAAATGCTTCTTTCCACAATGGTCACAAGGACGACATCGCCATCCTATACAGATTGTTGATCCCTCGGGCCATCGCCTGGCCTTTTCGCACATTTTCCGACGATTCATAACCCTCTTGGTCTATTCCTATCGAGTTCGCTTATAGAATCCTTGATTCCCTCGGCTACCTTAGCCTTTTCTACTAATGCGAAAACTCCGCTCCCGATGTGGAGCTATCAAGAACCTTAGGTCATCCTTAAATCGTCTTGAACCGCACGTAGCCATGCTCCGTAGCCACTACTCCTCGAGCATATCGACTTAACCTCGAAATTGACTTCATGCGCCATCGACTTGTTCCCTTGAACTAGTCCTAGAAAAGCTTTCCTCTGCTCATCAATATATCGTGTGCCGACATACTTTTTCTGATATGCCTCCTTAGCATACTCCCATGTCAGATCCTCAGCAGTGGCACCATCCCTCACTGTTAACCACCATTGATACGCTTCATCGCGTAATAGTGCCACCATTCCCTTCAACTTCTCGTCCAGGGTCAGATCGAGCTCATGCATAATGCATTTCCATTGCCTCCAACCAAGATTCAACAGACTGGTGCCATACGGATACTCCACGGAACACCTCGGCTCAGTTAGCTCGAGTCGCCGGTCTGATTTTAAGCTCCAGATTTCTACCCGACCGCCACCATTTCTAAAACTCGTAGCATAGCTCTGCGACACAAGATCATCCCCGAATTCGAGCTTTCTTTCGACACAAGCGGGTGGGGTGGTGGTGGTGATGGCGGTGGTAACTTATTGTCGGACCCTTGACCCGATCTAACGGGTTCGACACGATTATTCTTCCTCTAGCGTCTTTGACGATCGTGTCCTCTAGAACTCATATCTAACGATGCGTTTAATCGATTTAAGAAATTTTAGCCTATATTCCACTGATTATCCACGACAAAGTTTTATGAAAGGAATTTTAAGAGTGGTTCTTTCGTATTCATACATGCACACAGTCTTTACATTCATACATCCATCAATCAATTGTGAACTTCCGTTCGTTCAGAGAAATGTTGTAGTTTTCATTGTTGTTGTTTTTCCACTACCCAGGGGTATTTACGTAATTTGTCCTACAGGGGTATTTTTCGTAATTTGTCAAATAGGGTTCCTTGGTAATTTTGTCAAAAAGTATTTCAGAAATTTTATAGTCCCGGGGTTCTTTGGTAAATTTGGAAATTCTAGGGGTATTTCGATAATTTTTAATTTCGGGGGTAATTTGGTAATAAACCAGGGTAAATTTGTAAAGTTTAATAATTCAGGGATATTTCAAAATTTTCAAAACTTTGAGGGTTCTTTTGAGAAATTTATTTTCCAAAGCGATGAAGTTGCAAAAAAAATTTTGGAAATCAAGGTCATTTTGGAAATTTTGGTAAGTTAGGGCAATTTTGTAATTTTTAAAATTAAGATATTTTTGATAATTTGTAAATAAGGGTTTTGAACATTTATAAAATAATGAAATTTTGGCAAAACTGTTGAGTAGTTGGACATTTTATAAACCAATGGCATTTTGTAATTTTACCACTGGGGTATTTTAGTAATTTTATAAATCGAAATTTTTCGGAAAATTGTGTGGAAAAAATTAGTTTTCACAAATTAAAGAGAAATGATTTCAAGAGTTTTAAAATTAGGGGTCTTATATATAAAAAAAAATGGCTAGTTCCCTTTCGGCTTTTAGTTATTGGGTTTAGCCTATGTCCGAGTCTTCTTGGTCAGGGTGAACCAAAGCTACGCACCAGGTAGGATTCGAGTGGAGAGGAAGTGAGTCACACAGACTTCTTAAGTACCAAGCTCCCACTGAAACCATTCTTAGGCATGCGCACTGGGGTTGCCACACCCACTAAGTCCTCAGGGTTAGGGTGAACTGAAGCTACGCACCAGGTAGGATTCCTGCGAAGAGGAGGTGAGTCACTAGGACTGCTTAAACACCAGGCTCTTCCGAATCCAATCCTAGACATGCGTACCATGGTTGCCACACCCTAACTCGATTGACTTAGCCATAGGTTTGTTTAGTGCATTAAGTCTTATGTATTTGTGTTTGAGTAGTCTAATCCTAGGGTTCAAGTTCCTATCATGCTATTCTACGTTCCATTCCTTTTCTACCCTTCTATAATTCACATAATCACACGAGATAGTTAGGGGTACTTACCGGTAGATCATGGGTCGAGACTTAGGTGCCATGCCGAAAATCTCGCTTATTTCATAAGATACTTTATAAAGCTTATTTGGGTTCGATCTGAAAACATTTTGGGCCTTGGCCCATGGTGAAGTTTAAAAGCGGGCTCGATACTAAATTTGAAACACCCACACCCGACCCACGAGCACGGACTGGATCTGGTATGTTCTTGATGTAAACCGTTTCAAATTCTTTTGTTACTTAGGAAAAACTTGTGTGTTTTAAAGAAAGTTTGTTTTGGGTTGGGCTTGAGTTGAAAACAGTTTATTTCGTTATTAAAATCCTTTTGATTTAGGTGACAAAACGTTTGGGCTTTGAATTAAATTAATTTTACTTAATCTTTTAATAAATATAAAGATTGTATGCTCAATAAATAAAAGTAAAGTAAACGCTACTACTACCTTATTACATCAAATAATTTCCCAAAATTAAAACCAAAATAAACTATAAATTACTTAAAATTAAATAAAAGTCCAAGTCGTAAATTTCTTCTTGTGCATGGCCATCCCTAAGCTTCTTAGAACTCAGGTCCATCATCGATCGTCACAAACATGTTTCCTAGCAGGGTGAGTCAAAGCAGACTCAATGTGTACACAAACACTAAGTCTTAACAAATTCGGGCATAACAAATCATATTCATACGTATCATAATTTCACATTTAATGATTCAAGATAATGATGCAACCCAAACCCAAACCTAGATGCCATCCGCTACACATCCCCGTACCAACCTGCACACCTTGGGGACTACTAAGTCAACCCTCCATCCGCTACACACCATCGAAGGCGATCATTGCAATGACGTGCTCATCGTCCATATAAAATTAGTGGCATAGCCACCGATAATTGTGTCATGAGGCACCACATTCGAGATAATGTAACCGGTTACCACATTCGGATAATGTGACCAAGTCACCACATTCGAGATAATGTGACCAAGTCACCACATTCGATAGTAAGACCAAGTCATCACATTCACTTCCCTTTCTCAAATAACCCAATGCCCCATATTATTCATATCATGCATATCATACTTAAATTCACATTCATGTCACTTTTCACATGTTAAGTATAACATATTTCGTAATCCTAGTAGGAGTAGGAAAGCGTGCACTGAGTACTTTGTACCATAACATGGTACTTTAGCCACATTCTTACACTTTCATATTAACACATATATCAAGTTAAAGCCATAAATCTATTAAGATTAGTGTGGGTACACACGGTACCTTAGCCATATTCTTACACTTTCATATTAACACATTTAATTTAAAACATAGCCATGAACATATTAAAACTTAGAGTAGGTACACACTGATTCGCTTAACGATTTCACTTGAAATCCGAAACCGATCTACTACCTTAGATTTTTAATGCCTACATTCTACCAACATGGTAATATTTAGCAAAGGCCTATTCTACATAAAACCAAATCCTAGTAGGATTTGTGTACTTACCTTAATGCCGATTGAATTAAAAAATCAAACTCGAAAACTTGTATTCTTCCCCTTTGAAATCGGCTACTCACTAGATCCCTTGAATCGGTTAGTTTTCACTTAAAACACATAATAATAGATCTACTACAAAATAAGGTCTTGGCGAATATTCATAGTCACTTACCTTAAGGATCTTAAATCCCAAAATTCATCGAATAACTAGGAACACGCTGCCTATGGTGTACCTTGGAAAAGAACTTCTCCTTCCATGATTCGGCTAAGATTAATAATCGAAATTAGTCCCTAAATTTCGATAAGTCTAAAATATAAAAGAATGGAAACTAAACTTGGATCTTACCCTTATTTGAAGGAATCGATTGCACCTTCACTTCAACCTTCGAGATTGGCTATGGCTAAATGATGCTCTCACAACTTTCGCTTTTGGAGGATTAGAAAGAAAGAGAAGGAAGAATAAAGCTGTAAGGATTTCGCAGAGAGAGGAGAATCGCTTAAGAAATTCGACAAAGGAAGAGTGAATGAATGAATGAATGAATGGCCTTCTTTCCCTTTTATAATGAAATTACTAGGCTAGAGTCCCTACTTGGCCACCACTCTTCCTATGTGATAATTATCACCTTATCAAAAGAATTAATCCAACAATTATCTCCTAATTAGCCGAAATTCTAAAGGAAATAAAACTCCTCTTTTAGGAGCCCACTTGCCATCCACCTCTTTGCTCTTTGTAGCAAAATAAAACTTCTTTTATTTGCTTCCTAAGTGACTCGATCCCTGGCCCAAATACACTTGCATGTGGCGCCATTTCCAGAGGCCCTAAGTGGCATCTCCAAGCCACTTTTCCAAGCCCAATTGTGTGTCAAATTTCACATACTTTTTCTCTTAAGGCCATCTTGCCTTAATTTCCTCTTTTAAACTTTAAAACTCGACATTTCTAAGTCATTTCTAAGTTTCCAAAAATTTTCGTTTGGCTCTTTAAACTTGACATTTCCTAGGTTTCCAAAATGTTCACTTTCCTCTTTTAACTTAGGTTTCCAAAATGTTCACTTTCCTATTTTACTTAGGTTTTTCCAAAATGTTCACTTTCCTATTTTACTTAGGTTTCCAAAATGTTAACTTTCCTCTTTTTGAAACTTAACATTTCTAAATCATTTCCAAGTTTCCTTACATTTCCTTACATTTCCTTACATTTCCTTAAATTTCCTTACATTTCCTTTCATTTCCTTACATTTCCTTTCATTTCCTTATATTTCCTTACATTTCCTTACATTTCCTTACATTTCCTTTCATTTCCTTTCATTTCCTTACATTTCCTTATATTTCCTCTTAAGACTTAATATTTTCTAAAGCATTTCCAAGGTTCTAAAATGCACACAACACATTCACAACACATAAGGCATACTATTTCATAAAATTTTAGTCATAGTGCATAGGCCCTAATCCGGGATGTTACACATATGGAGCATATTGACTTCAAATTAATTCCAATACCGGGGACACACGGCTGTGTATCATGACCGTGTGTCGCACATGGCTAAGGCACATGCCCGTGTCTCTGCCCATGTGGACAAAAATAGGTCATTTGTGAAACAACCCAGTTTAGACCCTAGTTGAAACAGTGGTTTTGAGACCAAAAATCTGAGGTTGAAAAAATATTTTAATATTATTTTTTGTGTTTACAATATGTGATTGAGCATGTGTGAAAATTCTGTGTGAAAATTTTATCGATTATGTGCATAACTTGCAAAAAGAACTTAATCGCATAAAACAAAAAAGCCGTGTGCTGATTGTTAAAGTGCTTATTTGGCATGGCTTATTAAATGAAAGGTCCTTATGTTGATATTAGACCATTGATAGATAAGATAGACAAAAATGGGCTTAAGTTAGCGGATTTTAAATGAAATTAAAAAGGCTAAAATTGGTATTTGATATTTATGTTAATATAACTAAAATAAAACAAAAGATGACCATTTTATCATCTTTCATGGCTGAATGAAGCAAATAAGATAGCTAAAATAGGGCTTGAAATTTCGGCACTTGCATAGCTCAATCAAGGTATGTTTTGAGCTCGGTTTTTAGTGATTTCTACGTTTTTGTGATTGTTGCTTAGTGTTCTAGCTAGCCTATGCTTTAATTTTAGAATTTGATAATGATTTTGAGATCGCCATTGATGAATATATGAGCTTTGTGTTGATAGTTGGTGAAATATAAAAGCTTAATGTTAGGTTAACATAGTTTGTATTTGAATTTTTGATGAAATTGGCTATTTTGGGCTAAATTGAGAAAAGTGTAAATTGAAGAACTAAAATGTGAAATAAATGAAATATGAGGGCTTGTATGAATATATGGAAAATTCTGCTAGGCATGTGTGGAATGAAATTATGTGAATTTGATGATTTTATGAAATAGGCACTAAAGTGTCGAAATATAAAAATGTGAGGGCTTTTTTGTAAAATACCCTAAATATATGTGTTTGGACTAAATTGAATGATTTGGTGATTGAATGAGTTAAATTTGAATATGTATAGATCAAGAAAAGAGAGATTTGGATCGAGATCGAGGCAAAGATAAAGTGCTCGATTAATAGACTTATTTTATTATTTCGACGTACGAGATAAGTTTGTGTATAATACGATTCGTTTATTTCATATTTATGTGTTATATAATAAATGAATATATGTAGTTGATGAATGGATAATGTTATATGTGGAATTGAATGTTGTGGCACTAAGTGTGCGTAATTAGAATCGGGACAGAGGTGAATAGCACTGTGTGTGCGAAGTAATGGAAGCCTCAGATTTATTGATTGGCACTGTGTGCAATACCGAGATAAATTCGTTTTACTGTAAAGGCACTAAGTGTGCAATGATATTTAAGCTTCGGCTATGAATTTGGCACTAAGTGTGCGAATAAATCGAACGAATAATGAAGATTGATCGAAATGTGGTATCGAGCATTGAGTAGCAAGAATGATTGTTAATTAAGTGTTGGCAAAGGTATGTTCGGAACCTATGTAGTTGATGATATCATTTATGAAAAATTGGATAGATGTATAAGCATATGGTTAAGGATGATATTGTGTATCATTGTAAATATATCTAAGTGATGGTTTATTTTGTATATTGATATTGTATTATTGAGTTATATGTATTATATAACGAACTTACTAAGCTTTTGAGCTTACTATGTGAAGTTTTCTCTGTTTTACAGTGTTTACATAGCTAGCTCGGATCCGAGATTGTCAGCGACTCAAACACACTATCGGCTATCTATTTTGGTACTTTTGAAAGATGAATATATTTGAATATGGCATGTATAGGGTAGTAGATATAACATGTTTTGAGATGTTTGGATCTTGCCATGTGATTTGGCTAGATAAGTTAATGAATTTGGTATATGTTTTGGATTTGTGTAAAGGTTGGTCAAGATGTGTATATGTGCTATAAGTGAATGATCATTTTGATATGAGCTAGTTAAATGGAAATGGTATGTTTCATGATTAGATTTGGTAAGGATTGAATGATGAATGGATTACATGATCTTGATATTAAGGTGATATTTTGGTCAAGAATGTTTGGGTTGAAATTGAGTTGGATTTGTATAGGAAGATGAATGATGATGTTTAGATATCAAATTGAGTATGTTTTGGTATGTTTGAATGTCATTTGAGGTATGAAATTGTATTGGTTTGTGATTGTAGGTGATTCCAAAGTGTGGATGGCAACTTGGCCTTGCAAATGGCCTATAATTGCCTACACGGTTGAGCACACAGGCGTGTGGCTCAATCGTGTCTTTTAGTTTACAAATTGAATCAAGTCAGGCTCGCACACGGGCTAGACACCTTTGGCGCAGATTGGCCGTGTAAAACAAGTCGGCTGACCACTGGCTGACACACTGCAGGCGTGTGACTAGCAGCAGTAGTCTAAGTCGTTGTCGACCACGGGTGAGGCACACACAGTGTGTCTCGGCCGTGTGGGCAAGTCGAAGAAGTATGCCTTTGTTTTGCCACGACTTGGACACATTGAGTGTTCGAGGTCGTGCGAGGCACACGGCTTACCCACACGGGCGTGTGACCTCTGTAGCTTGGAAAAATGTTTAATTTTAGAAATTTTTGTATGTGTTCGGTTTAGTCCTGACTCCTTTCTAACATGTGTTTAAGGTCTCGTAGACCTCATTAAAGAACTGTATACATATATTTTGATATGTTAGGACGATGATATACTTCACATTGTAAAATTATTGTAAATGTTTCGAATATTCGGTAATACCTCTTAACCCTATTTCGGCGACGGTTATGGGTTAGGGGTGTTACAATTTGCAAGGCCAATTTGCCACCCTTTCTCATGCTCACCTAAACATCCAAAATAATACCATTTCAACATATTTATAGGTGACCAAAACATGATATTTCATAAACAAATCATGCCATTTAAAATCCATCCATTCACTACTCAAATCATAATTCAAAACATACTAAACAATATGCCATTACCAACAATTTCACCTATCTTCTCTATGCATTTTTCTCATCATCTTATCAACTAATTCATGTCATAAAACATACCAAATCATCATTTTAAAATCAAGCCACAACACGCCATTTCATCTTCAACCATACCAAACATGCCAAAACACAAGGCCACATATACATCACATATCACTTACCAAATTCATAAATTTTGCCAGCTCAAATGGCCAAATACACACCCACATTTACATCATTTATGAGCCAAATCTCATGGCTAATATCATAACTCAAAATATAACATCTTAATACTAACCTATACATGTCATATACCATATATACATAACATCAAAAGTACCAACAAGTTGATCGATAGTGTGACGATATTCCTGAAGATCCCTGAGTCTGAGCTAGCTTCGATTATCTATAAAACAGGGAAAAAACACAGCAAGTGTAACATCCCGGTTTAGGGGTTATGCGTTTGGAGCATAACTCGAGTGTTTAGCAGGCTTATGGTCAAGTCGGAAGAATTTTAAGGGTTTGGAGAACCTAGAAGGTAAGGATGACTTAGGAAATTTTGGATTTTAGTGTAAAAAAAGGAACCGGGCAAGAAGGCCTTAAAATAATTTTGTGGAGTTTAGGACACAAGAAAGGAATTGGCAAAGTGGCTTGGGCGCTAAGTGCAAAGGAGTGCTAAGGGAAGGGGTTCAATAACATGAGAAGCAGTTGGGCTTTTATTTTTGTTTTTTTAGCGTTAAAAAGGGAGTTGGGCTAGGTAGGCTTTAAAGGAATTTTGTGGGCATTTTTAGCAAATGGAAGGCTGTGGTAGAGTGGCCTCCGTGCGCTGCTTAAGAGCTTGGGGAGGACGCCATTAAGGACTGGGTTGAATCCAAAGCGCGATAAAGGGTTTTATTTTTATCTTGGTCCGTTAATGAGGAAGGGACTAAGGAAGTAGGGCTTAAAAGAATATATTGCGTGTTTATGACACAAAACAACGCCTTGGCCGAATGGCCTGAGGCGCTACTGGTCGCTTGTTACGCCAGTCCGTGTTCGAACCATGGAGGTTGTAATTGAAGTTTCATTTTTTTATTCTTTTTGCAAAGAAGTTGGTAAGGTGTTGGACTACACATGGGACCTCCAAATTGAGATAAGAATTAAGTTAGTTTTTAATTTTAGTTTTAATGAGGTATTAGATTAAGGTGGACTTTATTTTTTATTATTTAGGTGATAAGGATGGCTTTTATTTTATTTGTTTTAGGAGGTGATAATGGATAAATAAGGGGTTTTGTTTTATTTATTTTGAATGTAGGATAAGGGATAAATAAGGCTTATTTATTTATTTATTTGAATGGATTGGGAGGAGTAAAGTAAGGGAGTTGGCCAATTCAAATTGGTTTGAATTAGTGGCCTTAAGTGATGGCCTAATCTTGGTTTCTTCATGTGGGAGGAGTGGTCAATTCTATAAATAGGGGTTAGAGTGTCAAATTATTCTTTTAGTCTCTTGCAAAAATTAGTATTTGTGTCTCCTAAATTCGCTAGTAGTAGAATGTTCACTTGAACCCCCTAAACCTCATTTTGTCTACTTCTATTTCTTTTGTTCTTAGCCAATTATTCACCCTTCCATATCTCTTTTCTTTTTTATTGTGTTGTCAAACCTTACCCTCCTAAACATTCCTTATTCACTTTGTTCTCCATTTTAATTGTTGACCGAATACCAACATTCTCCTCTCATTTCTTTTGTTTTCTTTCATCACTTTGCAAGTTCGAATCTCCCCTTTTATTGCCAAATCTCCTTTTCTATTTGTCTTCATCTTGGCGAATAGTAGAGTGGTCTTGATCTTCTTGGGGTGTCTCTTTCAATCGTTGGAAAAGGTAAGTATTGGTAGCCGAATGCCTATTGCTATCCCCTCCTTGTGTTCTGTCGACTTTTTCAAAGTAAGAACTGATTTCGGCTATTGTTTGGAAACATGTTATTGTCAGAGGTGAACCATCGCTTGGCTCGGGTTTTGGTAGGAAACCAAAACGGTTGTAAGGTAAGGGGTAAGTGATTCATTAATATTCGGCCATGGGCCTTATTTCGGGTACTTAAGTGTTGACCCACTCTGACTTTGGTTTATAGGGCAAATCGGCAAAGTAAGCAAGCTTTTGGGGAACTAAGATCTTTTGGTAAGGATGTTAAGTTATGGTTCTTTTCTTTTAAGATCTCGTACTTGGTAATTAACGAAGTGTTCGATTAAGTGTCGCCAATGGATGCGAATACCGTCTAGAAGAAAAAGGAAAGTCCCTATCCCGGAGTTTAAGAAAAGAGCTGTCTCGGCAGTTCGGGATTGGCCACCGGGGTGTGGGCCAGCAGTGGAGAAAACTTTAGGCAGATAGCTGTAGTCTCGCTAAACGATAGCGTCGGGATCGAGGGATTAGAGCTTCAGGTTATAAGGTGTGTAGCTAGCCTACTGTTTCCGGGTGTTATATTTGCATGTGTAATGTGTTTACTAACAAATGCAGTGATAAGTGTGATTTTGATACCCTTAAAGGGTATGATGATGACCAGGTTAGTTCCGAACCTGTTGAGATGTGACTATTGATTTGTATATGTGTGGGTATGCCTTGATTATGCATAAACATGTGCATGCATTATCATGATTGTATTTTATGTTGCATATGCATGGGTGGGCTATGAAAGAAGGTACGGGTGTACTTCGAGTACGTGGTTGATGAGTAGCTATGTGCCTCATCGTGATTGATATCGACTATGTGCCATATCGTGGATTGATGAGTGACTACGTGTCCCATCGTGGTTTTGGTGTTAGCTACGGATACATCGTGGATTGGCGCTGACTGAGGTCGCGTTGTGGATTTTGTGCTTAATTGCACGTGGATGGCTTGAATGCCTTTGTGGAGTAAAAAGGAGAGGCGAGTTAATAATCCCTGGTGTGTGGTAGAATTTGGATAAGGGGTATGTAGAGGATGGACCTTAGGCTTGGGTCGGGTTTCATTATTGCTTAATTGTGGTATGTGAATACATGTGACTGTGGACTTGAATAAGAAATGGGCTAAGCCCAGTATGTGGAGGGTATGTTGCTAATTACCCGGATACTTGATAAGTGTTATGAGTATGGGCCAAGCCCAGAATGTGATATGATCTGAATATGATATATGATATCTGATGCATGGGTTATTATGTGGTTAGCATGTGGGTGGAATTCGGTGGTTAATTACACATCGAGTCATGTGACTCACCCAACTTTTAAACATCGCAGTGATTCGTGATTTTGGACAGGTTGGAGTGGATGCAAAGGTGGCCATCTGTATGCATTTCCATCTGTAAGATGTTTTTCCTTATTTAATAGAATTTATCATTTTCAATATTATTAAGTATTTGAATAAGTTTTTATTGTAATAAGGCCCAATTATATTATTTGAGTATTTATGTTATGTTAAAACCAAATGACGATTAAATTATTAGTTTGAAATCAGTTTATTTTCAAACTATATCTTAAAACATAAATTAAGGTTTTAATTCGGACATTTTATATCAAGCTTATATTATTTCATAAATTGTAAAATTGACATGGTTTTTGAATAAGTACAAAATTTTCAAGTTCCACCACAAGTAAGAATTTTTTTAAATGTTTTCCGCAGTGACATACCGGATCCGGTCAGGACTTGTGGGCCGGGTTTGGGGATGTTACAAATTGGTATCAGAGCCCGATTTAAAACTCAGCTTTGAGGGTTTTGGGCCCAAAAACATTTTCAAAATGGGCTTTTCAAGATATGGGTTTTATAAAAGTTTTCGAGTTATTCGGCATGGCACTCACCTCCTACCAAGTCCACTGTAAGTACTTGGACTTTTGAAGTGATTTGTTTGTGTGATTTATTATGGGCTTAGTTTGGGCTGGTAGATTAGAATATTAGGCTGTTGGACCCTAGGATTAGTCTACTCAAACAGATACATAAGATTTAAGGACTATTAAACAGACCTGTGAAGTAAGTCGACGGGTTAAGGTGTGGTAACCACTGTACGCATGTCTAGGAGTGGCATTCAGTAAGAGCTTGGTATTTAAGCAGTCCTAGCGACTCACCTCCTCTTTACTCGAATCCTACCAGTGCGTAGCTACGGTTCATCGTAACCAAGAGGACTTATTCATAGGCTAAACTAATTATTAAAACCCGAAAGGGACTAGCCGTGCAGTTTTAATAAAATTCCTAGTTTTAAAATCCTTAAATTACCCTTTTTAACTGTAGTAAAAGATTCTTGTGAAAAATTTTTCTAAAGTATCTCCGATTTACAAAATTTACCAAAACGCCCCTAATGGCAAAATTTTAAAAAAATGCCCCTGTATTGTAAAATTATCGTACTACCCTCAACTTTTGTTAAAATGATTTTATTTTACAAAAAATACCAAAATTCTTAGTTTTACATATTAAGATACTCTAGTTTATGGAAATTTACAAAAATACCCCTGTATTGAAAATTACTAAAATACCACGACTTTTAAAATTTTCGGCTTAACCCTAATCTTAATAAAGTTTTCCTAGTTTGCAAAAGTATTCAAAAAAAAACTATTTTTGAAAATCCAAGATCCCTGATTTGAAAAAAAAATTTACAAAATTACCCCTGATCAACAAAATTACCAAAATACCCCTAGTTTCTAAAATTCTATCGTGCCTTAAATTTGGCAAATTTTTAGAAATACCCTCCAGCTCTGGGAATTTTAAAAATGTCTTGACTGATTAAAAGCTCTCAAAATTTTTTTATTACCAAAAATACCCTTGTAGGAAAATGACGGAAATACCTCAGGGTAAAGCAGGTGAAATGTCCGAATAGTGTATGTGTGTGGTAGATACCACTGAATGGATGTGTCTCTATTTATGAACATGAATGTGACTCCCTGTATTAAGGTAGCGAACTTGAACTGAACCTTTATGTGATCGAAAGAACCACTTCTAGAATCTCTTCTCATAAAAGTGCTCGTGGATAAATAGTGGAACAAAATTTCTAATGCATAAAATTTCTTAAATCAGATTAAATCGCGACGATAGAGATGAGTTTTAGGGGACGCGGTAGAGGTAGAATGGCAGCATCGGAACCGGTAGGGTCTGGCCATGGGTCAAAAAGTGAAGTGCCGCCACCAGCAGTGGGCGCGGAGGAATAAGATCAGATAGGTGAAGATGACGCAGTATCGCGGGCCATGTTACGAGTGCTAGAACGAGTGGCAGGAGTTAGTAGAGGAAATGGAACTCGAAAGTCGGTATCGAAAAGGATCAGATTGAACGGAGCCGAGATCTTTAGAGGAGTGTCAGGAGTAGCTCCAAATGTAGCGGAGTATTGGCTAGAAGTAGTCGAAAGAATCATGGACGATTTGGATTGTACCAATGAAGAAAAGCTGAAGGGTGCTGTTTCATTATTTCGTGACGAAGCTTATCGTTGGTGGCTCACTGTCAAACAAGGTGTACCGGCAGATCGATTAAATTGGGATTACTTTAAGGCCAAGTTTGAAGGGAAGTACGTAGGAGCCAGTTATTTGGACTCGCAAAGGAAAGCGTTTCTAAATCTAGTGCAAGGGAATAAGTCGGTAGAGAAATATGAAGCTGAGTTTGTGCGACTAAGTCAGTACGCTAAAGGAATCGTGGCTACTGATTACGAAAGGAGTGTTCGATTCGAAGATGGGCTACGAGATGAGTTGCGAGAGTTGGTCACTCCGCAGAGAGAAAGGGATTTCGCCATTCTGGTGGAGAAAGCTCGGATCGTTGAAGAGGTTAAGAAGACTATAAGAGAAAATCGAGAGAAGAGTAGAAACGAGAATAAAAGAAGTTTTGGACCATCAACATCGTTTGAGAATGTCCAGAAAAGACCAAGGATCGAGAATTCTGTACGTGCACTTGTACCAGCTGATCGGAATCATTCATGTGTTAAGTGTGGGAGAATCCATTCAGGAGAGTGTTGGGAAAATAGTAAGAAATGTTTCCGGTGTGGGTCGAAGGCCCATTTGGTTAAGAATTGTGCTCAGACAACGGGAGGTCGAGGTTCGAGCCATGGAGGAAATGGTACCGACAGAGGTGCTAGAGGAACGGATGCGAGTCAGCCAAGGACTTGATATCAGGTACGTTCTTTATTTTGGGGCACCATTTATTGTCTTGTTGATGTGAAGTTAGCTCATGCTTGTGTGGCTAGCGAAGTATAGGAACTTTGGATGTGAACCTTAAGACTGTGTCAGAAAGCGAGGATAGATTTGTTAAGATCGAGTCTTGCAGAGTAGCGAGTTATTATAGTAAATAATTTCGGGGACGAAATTATTTTTAAGGGGTAGAATTGTAACATCTCGATTTAGGGGTTATGCGTTTGGAGTATAACTCGAGTGTTTAGCAGGCTTATGGTCAAGTCGGATGAATTTTAAGGGTTTGGAGAACCCTAGAAGGTAAGGATGACTTAGGAAATTTTTGGATTTTAGTGTAAAAAAGGAAGCTGGGCAAGAAAGCCTTAAAACAATTTTGTAGAGTTTAGGACACAAGAAAGGAATTGGCAAAGTGGCTTGGGCGCTAAGTGCAAAGGAGTGCCAAGGGAAGGGTTGAATAACATGAGAAGCGGTTGGGCTTTATTTTTGTTTTTTTTAGCGTTAAAAATGGAGTTGGGCTAGGTAGGCTTTAAAGGAATTTTGTGGGCATTTTTAGCAAATGGAAGGCTGTGGTAGAGTGGCCTCCGTGCGCTACTTAAGAGCTTGGGGAGGACGCCATTAAGGACACAGGTTTGAATCGAGCGGCAAGATAAAGGGTTTTATTTTTGTTTTGGGGCATTAAAAGGAAGGACTAAGGAAGTAGGGCTTAAAAGAATATATTGCGTGTTTATGACACAAAACAACGCCTTGGTCGAATGGCTCGAGGCGCCACTGGTCGCTTGTTCTACTGTGTCCGTGTTCGAACCATGGAGGTTGTAATTGAAGTTTCATTTTTTATTCTTTTGCAAAGAGGTTGGTAAGGTGTTGGATGGCACATGGGACCTCCAAATTGAGATAAGAATTAAGTTAGTTTTAATTTTAGTTTTCATTTGAGGTATTGGATTAAGGTGAACTTTATTTTTTATTATTTAGGTGATAAGGATGGCCTTTATTTTATTTGTTTTTAGGAGGTGATAATGGATAAATAGGGGGGGTTTTGTTTTATTTATTTTGAATGTAGGATAAGGGATTATTTGAATGGATTGGGAGGAGTAAAGTAAGGGACTTGGCCAATTCAAATTGGTTTGAATTAGTGGCCTTAAGTGATGGCCGAATCTTGGTTTCTTCATGTGGGAGGAGTGGCCGAATTCTATAAATAGGGGGTTAGAGTGCGAAATTATTCTTTTAGTCTCTTGTAAAAATTAGTATTTGTGTCTCCTAAATTCGCTAGTAGAGAATGTTCACTTGAACCCCTAAACCTCATTTTGTCTACTTTATTTCTTTTGTTCTTAGTCAATTATTCACCCTTCCATATCTCTTTTCTTTTTTATTGTGTTGTCGAAACCTTACCCTCCTAAACATTCCCTATTCACTTTGTTCTCCATTTTAATTGTTGACCGAATACCAACATTCTCCTCTCATTTCTTTTGTTTTCTTTCATCACTTTGCAAGTCGAATCTCCCTTTTATTGTCAAATCTCCTTTTCTATTTGTCTTCATCTTGGCGAATAGTAGAGTGGTCTTGATCTTCTTGGGGTGTCTCTTTCAATCGTTGGAAAAGGTAAGTATTGGTAGCCGAATGCCTATTGTTATCCCTCCTTGTGTTACATCGACTTTTTCAAAGTAAGAACCGATTTGCTATTGTTTGGAAACATGTTATTGTCGAGGTGAACCATCGCTGGCTCGGTTTTGGTAGGAAACCAAAACGGTTGTAAGGTGTGGGTAAGTGATTTATTAATATTGACCATGGGCCTTATTTCGGTACTTAAGTGTTGACCCACTCGACTTTGGTTTATAGGGCAAATCGGCAAAGTAAGCATGCTTTTGGGAACTAAGATCTTTTGGTAAGGATGTTAAGTTATGGTTCTTTTCTTTTAAGATCTCGTACTTGGTAATTAAGTGTTCGATTAAGTGTCATCGATGGATGCGAATACCGATCTAGAAGAAAAGGAAAGTCCTATCCGGAGTTTAAGAAAAGAGTCGTCTCGGCGATTCGGGATTGGCCACCGGGTGTGGGCAATGATGGGAGAAAACTTTAGGCGGATATTGTAGTCTCGCTAAACGATAGCGTCGGGATCGAGGATTAGAGCTTGAGTTATAAGGTGTGTAGCTAGCCTCATTTCCGGGTGTTATATTTGCATGTGTAATGTGTTTACTAACAAATGCAAATGATAAGTGTGATTTTGATACCCTTAAAGGGTATGACGATGACCGAGTTAGTTCGAACACGTTGAGATGTGACTATTGATTTGTATATGTGTGGGTATGCCTTGATTATGCATAAACATGTGCATGCATTATCATGATTGTATTTTATGTTGCATATGCATGGGTGGGCTATGAAAGAAGTGCACGGTGTACTTCAAGCACGTGGTTGATGAGTAGCTATGTGCCTCATCGTGATTGATATCGGCTATGTGCCATATCGTGGATTGATGACTGACTACGTGTCCCATCGTGGTTTTGGTGTTAGCTACGGCTACATCGTGGATTGGCGCTGACTGAGGTCGCGTTGTGGATTTTGTGCTTAATTGCACGTGGATGGCTTGAATGCCTTTGCGGAGTAAAAAGGAGAGGGCGAGTTAATAATCCCCTGGTGTGTGGTAGGCTGGATAAGGGGATGTGTAGAGGATGGACCTTAGGCTTGGGTCCGGTTTCATTATTGCATAATTGTGGTATGTGAATGCATGTGACTGTGGACTTGAATAAGAAATGGGCTAAGCCCAGTATGTGGAGGGTATGTGGCTAATTACCCGGATACTTGATAAGTGTTATGAGTATGGGCCAAGCCCAGAATGTGATATGATCTGAATATGATATATGATATCTGATGCATGGGTTATTATGTGGTTAGCATGTGGGTGGAATTCAGTGGTTAATTACACACTGAGTCTGTGTGACTCACCCAACTTTTTAAACATCGCAGGTGATTCGTGATTTTGGACCGGGTTGGAGTGGATGCAAAGGTGGCCATGCGTATGATTTCCATCTGAAGATGTTTTCCTTATTTAATAGAATTTATCATTTTCAATATTATTAAGTATTTGAATAAGTTTTATTGTAATAAGGCCCAATTATATTATTTGAGTATTTATGTTATGTTAAAACCAAATGACGATTAAATTATTAGTTTGAAATCGGTTTATTTTGACAAACTATATCTTAAAACATAAATTAAGGTTTTAATTGGACATTTTATATCAAGCTTATATTATTTCATAAATTGTAAAATTGACATGGTTTTTGAATAAGTACAAAATTTTCAAGTTCCACCACAAGTAAGAATTTTTTTAAATGTTTCCGCAGTGACATACCGGATCCGGTCAGGACTTGTGGGCCGAGTTTGGGGATGTTACACCAAGTAAGATTTAAAAGCTTAGTAAGCCATATACAAATAAAATTACCACATGAATCAATATCATTTTCATTAATTGGCAAATCATGAATAAGTATATAAAAGCTCACAAACCTTTCCCATTGAACACATATTCAAATTCATAAGAGAATTCATCAAATACTTCCCTTTTCAATACTCGTATGAATCTCGTACGTACCTGAGTCACTTAACTCATTCACACATTCTTTCTCGACTTGACTTTGCTCGTTGAACCATTTGGAATCATTAAGGGTACTCGGAAATCACATATAACTAATACAATGTCATATCTCGGATATGGTCTTACCTGTTATCACATATCGATGCCACTGTCCCAGACAGGGTCTTCCACAAAATCATATAATGATGCCAATGTCCCAGACATGGTCTTACACGTAATCACATCTCGGTAATCCTAATGTCATGACATTCGTATCCTATACTATTCCTAAGGTTCGTACGGGACTTTCGGATATTGTAACCCTGTCGATTCTTGCTCGTATTTGATCATTCAACATTCATAGCAATTCAATGAAAAAATTAAACATATATAATTCAATTTAAAGACATTTATTTGCATATGAATCTACCTTGTATTCGAGATAAATAGACTGGATCGACTATTCGATAACTTTTGATTTTCACCGATCTAAATCCGATATATTTCGTTCTTGATCTATATACATTCAAAATTAACTCATTTATTCATCAAATCACTCAATTCAGTCCACAAACACATATTTGGGCCTTTTTACACTTTAGCCCCTAAAGTTCCATATTTTTACAATTTAGTCTCTATTTCATAAATACACAAAATCCACACAATTTAATTCAAATACATGCTAGTTGAATTTTCCTAGTGCACATATCAGCCCATATTTATTATTTATTCACACATTTAACCACACATTTTCACATTTTCACAATTAAATCCCTATTTGACATTTTTATCAAAAATCACTTTACAAAACTTGTGTAACTATCAATAAATATTCATTTTTCATCATCAAACATTCAAAATCTCAAGAATTCATCAATGGCACTTCACAAAAACATTGAAAACTTCAAAAATTAAGGCATGGGCTAGCTAGAGTACAAAGCAACGATTTCAAAAACGTAAAAATATCAAAAACTGAGCTCAAAACACTTACCAATTAAGCTCCCAATTGACCGAACCCTAAAATGAACTAAATGTTTTCTTCTTCCACTATATTCAGCCAAAGAAAGATGAAATGAAGCTTAATTTTGGTTTTGTTTTAATTAATATACATTTTTTTATTTAATTACCAAATTAACCTTAGTTAAAAACCATTAAAACCATCCATTTAATGCTCATTTATGTCAAATTACACTATCAATGGTCTAATAACATCAGAAGGACCTTTCATTTAATAAATCATAGCAATTAAACACATTTAACATATAGAATGCCACTTTTGCATTTTACACGATTTAGTCCTTTTATCAAATTAAGCATTCAATCGATAAAATTAAATCACGAAACTTTCAAACATATATAATCACATGATATAAACACCAAAAATAATATTAAACTAATTTTTTGACCTCAAATTTGTGGTTTCAAAACCACTATTCTGATTTAACTAAAACCGGGCTGTTACACCTTTACATCCTGAAACGAAAGTTTATCTCTTCCATAAATCAGGGTCTCCCTGAAAGCTTTATACGAAAGGGGCAAAGAGCACAACAATAGCATAGTTGAATATTCATCATCTATATTAGCCTTGACATTCTTCAAGTCATTCAAGAGAGTAACAAACTCACTGATGTGAGCCTTAATGGACGCACCTTTAGCCAAACTGAGCATGTATAGGCGATGTTTCAACACCAATCGATTTGCCAAAGACTTTTTCATGTAAAGGGCTTCTAACTTCTTCCATAAGGCGGATGTCGTTTTCTCCATAAGCACCTCTTGCAACACATTGTTCATGAGGCACAACTGAATTGCAGACAAAGCCTTCTCATCAAGCTTATCCAATTCTGACTGATTCAAATTTGTGGGCTTTTGCCCTGTAACAGCTTTCTTCAGAATTGTCGTCATCCGAACTTGTTATAAATTGAAATTTGTGATCCCATCAAACTTATTGATATCGAATCTCATTGTCGTCATCTCTGAATGGGTTGATTGTAAAATCCTAACTAAGCTCTGATACCATTTTGTTGGGATCGACCCGTATAAAAAACGAGAAGGAATAGAAAAAATTGGGTACACAAATTTACGTGGAAAAACTCCTCCGATGAAGAGGATAAAAAATCACTAGCAAAAAAAAAAAAAACTTCACTAATGAACAAATAGTCAAAGAGTACAAGATGGAGAAATTCTAAAACAAGTCCTAACATCGAAAAACAAAGCTCTATAGCTAAAAAAAAAAAATTCCCTCAAAGCTCTCTAAAATTTTCTCTTAGTTCAAAGTTATGTTTTTTCTAAGGTTATTAAAGGCCCTTTTTATAGGCTAAGATTAGAGATTTAATCATACTAAAATGTCTCTAGTATAATCAGAGTTTAATTGGGAAATGTAACTCTGCTGAAAGTCTAACACGTAGCTGCTTTTATTGAGAAACCGTCGCGTTGCCGCAAAGTCAAAAGTCTTCTCGTCGCGACGTCGCCTCTACTTTGTGTTTCCAATGGCTCCTTGTCGTTGTGACGTCGCATGAATCCTTGTCGCTACGTCACCCCTACTTTGATTCTGATTTGACCCGAAAATGCGAGACACACTCCACATGGAAGAATAATAATTTAATACAATAATAAAACTACACTTTGATATCCAAAATTTAAAATTAAATTATAACTCTAAAAATATTTTTGACTTTTGTGCACAGATCAAGGTGTTAAAAAAATAAAAATAACATTACATTACATATATACCTAATTTATTAAGTAACTTTTTAACCCCTAAAGCGAAAGATATTTTGAAGTTAAGCACTTTTGAATTTATATTTTTAAATTATTACAAAAATAAATATATCAATTAAACTAAGACTCAATTGATAAATGTTTAGTTTGTTTTCTAGATAAGGATAAAATTAAAGGAGCCCAACAATTGAGTTTCGTTGCTTCTAATAATTGTATGTTGTAAGCAAATATTAATAAAATTATTTATCCAAACAATTTTATTGGAAACTTTTGCTACCATGTATCATTTAAATATTTTAAAATATTGAAATTAATCTTAAATAATATATTAATTAATTTTAATAATTACAGAAATATTTTATAATACATCAAACCATTTCATGGGCACTAGTCCAGAAATGGGTTTAATAACCAAATTGTTTTATTGGTTGACCACTGTAATTTCTTTTAAAAGAAAGAGTTGACTTTAAGAAATTGTCAACTCTCTTATGTGTTAAAAATAATGGGTGAGATGATGAAGCAACTATGCTTGGCTGGAAAAGCAATGTGGCACGTAATTTATAATTTTATAATAGCAAGATAACTTGATAAGATTTTAAATTAGTTTATTGCTTCTAAAATTTGTTCACCTTTAGGGATTAAGTTTTGTTGAAAGCAATAGCAAAATTATTGTGAATTTGCCTCTTTCAAGCTGATGCTAACTCATAAATCCATAATTAAATCGATGTGACATTTAAATTTATATTATTTTATTTAATTGAAATGCAAATCTTTAATATTTAATATTTTAAATTTATATTAATTATGTATTGCTTGTATTTAGTTAACAAAGTGTGTATTTGGGTTAATGTCTTAATGGTCTTAATACGAGGTTAATTGTTTCAAAAAAGATTAATATATTATTTAATATTCAAGTTTGATAGTTTTTCTAATATGATATATGTGTTATTTTTGGGGTTTAATGTAGTACTTGTATTTGATAAATGTTATATATTTTAGTAACGAAAGTAACAGTTTTTGTGTTTAATTGAATAAAAATTAACACAAATACTATATTAGAAAAAATGTCACACTTATATACCAAATTATATATTAAGCCTTTTAGAAATTATTGTTTTAGATAATTAAATTATAGCATAACTGCGATGTAGGTGAAAATTAGATTTATGTAATAGACATATTTATTAAAAATTATATAAATAATAAATGAGGTTTTGGTTAAAATGATAAATTACTAATTTTGAAAACTATAGAGGCTTGGGTTTAAATCTTATTATTTGTATTTTTCTATATAAAAATATAAAATGATAAAACACCCTCAAAATAGTACAATTTACTTCATAAAACAAAGGTATTTTAACCATAAAGCAACTGAATTCTTTGCTGATTGACTATTGACACCAACTCAATCAAGTAATTAATAATAGCGTATTCATGTAGAAACCATAAGTTTAGAACACAAATGTCTGCTTAAACATAACATACATAAATAATGAAACATACGATTTTAAACTAATTAATAATAACACTTAAAATATATACGATGTTAAAAGAAAAAATAAGTTTAAATTTGTTTATCATGGTGTTGTCATCAATATTGAGTCGATGTCAAATTAACATGACAACAACTCAATCAAATACATTTATATGTGTATATATTTATATATATATATATATATATAGAGAGAGAGAGAGAGAGAGACAAGTGATGAAGGTATAAAATATGTATAATAAAAATTGAAATGTATAAAAATATTAAAATAAAACTTTAGTTGAGTGGTAAATTAAAGGTTTTATGAGCATAATTAGTTTGGGTTTAAATCTTATCATATGTATGTTTTATTGGTTTCTTAAATAAAAAATTAAATTACCATCAAATAATATAACTTATTTTAATTACGAAATGTATTTTGTAATTTTCTAACGAGATGGTGACCCGGTTAAGGGGTGACACCAACTTAGCAAAACACTTAATAATAATAATTAATTAATAGGAATTATTTGGCCCTTCAACTTTACAAAAAATCATTTTAGCCATTAATTTAATTTTTTGCCTCTTTTAGCCCTTAAACTTGCTTTGTTTGTTAAATCACCTCAAAATAGATGAAAAAGTTAATATTTGTAACTTTACTAACGTGACATACACTTGAATATCACATCAATAATTAATTAATTTTTAAAATTTAAAATTAAAAATATAAATTATTAAAATTATAAAATATTTTTAATTTTTAAAATTATTTAATTCCTAACATGTCGTACTACGTGGGTGCCATGATGGCAAAGTTAGCTAACATTAATTTTTTATTAATTTTGAGATGATTTGATAAATAATACAAATTAAGGGATAAAAGATAAAAATCAAATAAAAAGCTAAAATGAATTTTTGAAAAGTCGAAAATTATTAAAATAAATTCATGATTTATTTTTTATTAATAATTTAGATTTTTTTTTATATATATCCAATGTGATATAAACATATTTTGGGGATAAAATTGTTCCAAGTGGCTTATCCCTTGTGTGAACAATACAATTTCTTGCTACTTTGAACTTTAATTAAACTACAAATTTTTGATTATAGACAAAATTTGATTTAATTGATGTTACGTAACAATAATTTCAAGACTTTAACAATATTTTTTTGTCTTTTCTTTTAATTTTGGACCTTAAAATTCAATAATATATTGCCGACTCTATTCTTGAAATGATTTTGATGACATAAACAATGATGTTTTATGCATTTATTTTATTTATTATTATTGTCATTCAATTATTATAACATCAAATTTTATTAAAATTTTCATAAAAATTTATTGAAAACTATTGGCATGGAAATGTTAAGAAAAAAAACTAAAATTAAATAGAAAAACTTTAATTTGAGGGTAGTTGAGACTTGATCTTGGTTAAATACAGTTTGCTTAAAGTGTTGTTAAGACTTGATCTTGAAATTAGTTTGGAAAGATCTTGCTTGAGATTGTTTCCATATTTAAGTTGTTGGCAATTTTATTGACCGGCTTATATGGGTTATGTTGGATGTGTGGATGATATTTAGTCTATTACGAAAGATTATACCACTTAGGGAATCATATATTGGAGATTGGATTGGATTGACTTGGCTCGTGAATTTTATATTAGATTGAATCTCTATTTGTTGGGCTGCCAAAAGTCTTTATTTACTTTGTTTATTATTATAATGTATTTATCTTATTATATCGTTGTATTAGTGGGATTGATCTGAGATCTTCATATTTAAGCGTGTCTAGAAATAAGTTTATATAATGAGATACTTGTATAAATTAATGTCTTGAGAGAATTAAGCACTTAACTGCATTTCGTAAGGAATTATATTGTATGAGTGCATTTTAACCGTAAGACCTTTATATTATGATTTTACTTGTTGAATTCACAATGGTTGAATTCACAATATATCAAGTCTTCAAGTTACAAAGGTGAAGAATCACGTTGTGTGATAAATCAGGATCACTTGTTATTATTTTTGAAAACAATGAATATTTCTTATTAAACTAAACTCCACAAACATAAAAACATCGAATTACATAAACAACTTTTTTGTGTATCGTGTATTTGCTGCTTTTCATAGTGAAAGAGTGCCCAACTTTTTTTAGCACCACTTCACTGTGTAGTGTAATTCTAAACAACTGTTTTGTTTCATCGAAAAGCAATCACAAATATCGAAAAATTTTCATGTTCAAAGTTTAACCCTATAGAATTTGGAGGTAGAAAGCTTTACCATACAGGTCCTTATGGAATCTGGACCAGCCTCTACGTAGAGCAAAACCAACCGCAATTAAAGCAGTCGTGTGCTACAAGAAAAGAAAAAGGCTAAACCTGAACAGGCAATCCAATATGCAATCTACAATTCGATGGCTGTACCGAGCTTTTAAGCCCTAAGCAACTAAAAACTTTTTTCCTTTTATTCAATGCTAAAATTTGACCAACTACTCCAACTGATAGTTTCTTATCAACTACCAACAAGTGTTGGATAAAATAATATAGGGATAAAGTTAAATTTTTTCTTAACAGACGGATTATGTTATTTATTTATATGGAAGTTAAAATACAATTTAATCATTATATATACTTATATTCTTTTTACGGTTTTAGTATTCAAACAAAATTTTATTATTTTGGGGTCAAATTATAATTTTAACAAATATTAAGATTTTCAGTTTCAGAGGATTAGGCCCCTATTTCCCAAAAGAAAACTTGGTTCAAACCCTAGAAACGAGGTTGTTGAGAGTTGCAGCTCTAAAGTATGAACCGTGAAAAAATTAATTTGTATGTGCCATAAAATGGACATGGAAAATAGCTTAATTTTACAAAGGAGGACAGCCCCATTTCAATCAGGATTGCTAGGGCATGCACAACTAGAAGTTATGTTATTTAGACTTAGGGTAAGAGTTGCATCAACATAAATGGCAGAGTAGCAAGAAATCCAGCAATACAAGTCATAGGCATTGTAGAGTTGACAATCAGGTAGCTCACGCCTCCTCAAATTTTAAATTTTCAGTCTTCAAGTTTCTATCCATCAGAAGAGGTACAGTCTGCAGAACAAGTGACTTAACAAATAAATCATAGGTAACAAGGCATGGAAACATGATAATAATGTCAAATGAGGCACCTCCAATGGTAAACGGAGAAAAGACAAAGGAAAAAATTGGTTTTAAACTGATCATGCGGATTATTGAGTCCTGCATGGTTTACTTGCAACTCTAATTTACAACCATCTATTTCCGAAACCTGGATATTAATAATGCTTATATTTTCATCATTACATAGCTTTACATTGAATCTAGTTGGCCTGCAATTTGAGGTATGCAATTCGAGCTGCATCACTTTTTTGTCTAACATCCTCATACATTTTCACCGAGGCCTCAGAAAATTTGTTTAGTTTATCGAGAACCCGAGTCAAGCTTGCCTGTATGCAGCACAAGTTTGAAGACACGTCAGCAGTTGTGTCACCGTTCGTTAACAAGTTAAGAACATCTTTGCTCTCTGATTCTCCGTGGTTTGCATCAACTGATTTGTCTTTCTTCTGTTGTTGTTCTAGTTGTTGGTCCATTAAGTGACAAATATCGGATAAGAAGGCTTTGATGGCAGCACTAAGTTCCTCGGCTGGTAAGGCTTTTATTCCAGCTGACCATTCACGACACAGAGCGAATATCGGTGGTCCAAATCCCAGATATCGATGAGGTGAGAATGGATACCGGTTCTTAGAACGTTCCTGAGGTTCTATGATGCAGTTTTGCAGCCAACCATTCAGAGCCTCTAAATAAGATGCATGGCTATTAACCCAGTCTGTAAATCTTACGCCAAAGCACTCAATCTCTTGCTGAAGCTGCACCATAATCTGCCTGCGTGCATCTCCTTGTGGAGCATCCGTCGAGTTCCTTGCATGGTATGCCAGCGAGATGGTGATGTACTGTGAATGATGGCATTCAAGCATGGCCTTCCACATCCTAAGAAACCTACAAACACGAGCATAATTGTAGTCAAGATATGGATATCAATGATTCAGAAACCTCAGAGATTTTCAAGTACTTATGATTTAAAGGAGCTTACCCTTGAGTTAACTCTACAAGTTGTGGCTGCAACTCTTCATCTCTCATTTTTTCGATCCTCTTTGATATAGTATTAACAGAATGAAGTGCTACTCTAATTCGGGAATGTAGATCCTTAACGACTGCCCGCGTTCTATCAATCAGTTGGGTGCTAATATCCTTAGCAAACTGGTGTCTGAGCTGATCACATCTTCGATCATACTCCTTCCTGATAGATTCGCTAGCCTAACGGGTGGAAAGAAGCAAGTCAAAAGTTTGAAGGGCAATCCACATATCAGATCGCTTAAAAGCAAAGCTACTAATACTAACACATACCGATTAAACTTAATTAATACTCCTAAACTTTGCTAATTTCTATTGAGGCATGAGCTAATGTGTTTGCTCACCTGCACACGTTTAAAAATTACCTAGAAGCATGTTTCTTACCATGACACGAAAACGCCCCTTTCTACTTCTCGAGGAAAGAAAATGTTGAAATATAAAGCATATAACAAACAATTTGAACCTGACATTCTCGGAAATTAAATGAAAGAAGCATCAAGGAGTAATAGCACTTGCAGATAGAAGAAAATGAAACTAATATACACATTCAAAGATAGAAGCTAATCATATTAGCCACACACTATTTCGGAAATTAACAAACCTTTCCTTCATTAGTTGCAAATAAGACAATTAACTTATGGCAATGAAAACCGTCAATGAACTTAAAAGTTAAATTCACGAAACCAACATTGCCTCCAAATTTCAAGCATATGCATAATATTATATCGAGAAGATATTCAAAATTAAATATGTCAAAGTGGTTTGAATAAGAAGTACCTTCACTTCATCATAGAGTTTTCTTTCCCATGCATAAAGTCTGTCCAAGGTGGACGAATGACTACCGGAAATCATGCAGAACTCTTCAACGAAATCACTTCCACTGTCATCAGCATCGTCTTTAGAGGCCGTGGCTAGTGGATTCCTTGACGAAGAAGACCTTGAAGATGCTGACCTCTTCCAATGTATGACTTTGGTTACATGTTTCACTGGCTCTACAAGATCATGGCATGAGAAAAGAATGATACATTTACACGGCACAAGTTAATGCCATAATCAGTAAAATGAAAAAAACAAGTAAAAGTTCCACAAGTTGAATAAGAAAGACCATCCTTCGATTGACTGTACGTAATAAAGAGCCATGTAAAGCGAGAGCTTACCATGAGAAACCAGACCAGTCTTTCCACGGCAGCAAACAGGTTGCAAAGCTGCCAGCAATGCCGAGGATCCCCCTACAACAGTTGATTTTAACATACGATGTTCGCAGATGAGGAATCAGTGGTGTATGCGGCACAAGCATTGAATAGACAATAAAAGAACCCGAATCCAAATTTGAAAGTTAAATGAGGATTACCTTCGGCTTCAGAATATCCAACCCTGATTTTGTTAGACTCGAGCATCCGGGAGACTTCCCTACCTGCTTCTGATGCTCGGAAGAATCGATGTTCGATATCCTTTATGCTTGAAAGAAAATCCTTAGCTCTATGGGTTATAAACTCAGAAGGATCTTCCCTTTCAGTAGATAAATCTTTATCTGCCATTGCTTTTCCTTTCTTCGAACTAGATTGTTCGAGCCCACTTTTGCCCATCAAAGTTTCACTTGGACCACTGACATTATGATCCACCTCCTTGTCATTTATCTGCCTAGTACCACCATTTCCTCCCCCTAATCCAATCAAAAATGTATCATCCTCCATTGATCTACCACGGCTATACTTCCGAGTTGCGGAACTATTCGACATTTCAACAGCTTTCTCTCTGATTCCGGCCCTTCATTCAACTCATTGTTTTCATCCAAACCACCATGATCAAACCCTTTATTCCTAAACTCTCCCCACCCTCTCAAATCCTCAAAATCCAAATCAACCCCATTATTCCCCATAAATCTAAAGCTCTCACTATCATCAACAGGATCAAAAAAATCCCAAGAACCGGACTCAAAAGGAGGAGGTGGGGGCGGTGGCATTGCCATTGCCATTGCCAATGACTCATCCTCTAAACAACCACGACCATTATTAGGATTAACCTTAACAGTCAAAGCAGCACTATTCCCTGCTCTCATGTAACTCAAATTCGTGGTTACCGGAGAAATGGGACTTTCATTCTCCAATGGTGAATCAGAAACATCAGCTCCTAAATGAGAAGGAGATGGTGAAGGGTATGAAGAATGTGAAGGGGTTTTATCAAGCTCGGTAGCTGAGGTTAATAAAGAAGACTCTATCAAAACCTCAGCTTCAGCAAATCTTCTTAAAGCTATACCAATATTTCTAAGAGATTGAACATAAGAAACATGAGCAGCCGCAAGTGCATACCTTGAATCAATAGCTTGCTTTATGAATCTCCTCCTCTCTTTACATAAACGCAAGGCTTCATTTTATCAGCTTTTGAGCTTCCACTACCCATTTTTCCCCTTTTCACCAACAACAAAACGATCTAGTTCATGAAATTAATATCCATTTGGAGCAAGAACAAAAAGAACCCAACTTTGGGTTAAGCTTGATGAAACCATTTTAGTAAAGAAAACCCATTTCTTGGAGCAAGTGGAAGATATAGCCAATGAGAAAGTTTGCAGAGATTGCTGCTAACCCAGTGATGAAATTGAAAACTTTTTTTTTGTTGTTGCAGAGATTAGTGAAGAAGGGAAATGAGAGATGAATGAAATGACAGAAACAAATGAAAGAAAAAAACACTGAAACAGTGAAAAAAAAGGAATCTAAATATTTAGTGGATACAGAGAGAAGGGGAACTTTTGCCTCGTTTTGTGTGTTTTAATTTCTTGTTTCATTTCTGTTAATACTAATTCTCTTCATCATGTGAATTAGAGAGGTATGGATGGTAAAACTATCTATCCTGATTATTAAAGAGTAAATTAGTTTTTTAATTAAAATTTTCATTTATTTTAATGTAAAATTAAGGGTTTCATTAGTAAAGATAAGGATTTAGTTAGGGAATAGTAAATTTCTTCTTGATTTAATTTTTTAAAATTTTAAATTAAATAATTTTAACTATTTAATTTTTAAAATTAACTCAAATTGAATTAAATAGTTGATCTCATATTTAAAATGTAAGTAGTATGGAATGTTTTCTCAAAAAAAAGTAGTATGGAATGTAATTATTTTATTTGATGAAACTAAATATTTATTTTTAATTTTATTTCTTATATTTATACTATTTGGATAATTCTTTATAATGGCTAAATATGGTAGTAGGATAAAAGTTGTAGTTAATTAAATAATCCAACATTTTATTTATAACGATAAGCTCATTTACGTGTTTAATTTTAATTTTAATAATAAATTTTGAATAAAAATGTCGTTATCTACAACTTTTATTACTGTTAAATTTCCTGTATTATAGTGTTTAAGATAAAATTAGCATTTTATTAAAAATAATTAGAGAAAAATATTAGTATTCTTTGGTGTAGTGTTGTAATAAATGTGCCAATCAGAAGAATACCTGTGCTTTTTTACATTGAGAAATGTGCAGGTTGACAGATTTGCCCTTTTATGTTTCCCGAGGGACCCGTCTAACGGCTCCTTAAAATCCGGGTTTTTTGGGGAACTGCCTTCGCCTTTTTCCTCTTCAGCTCTACATGAATGAAAATGTATAGGTTTATTATACTAGGGTTTCGTATTCATTTTTTTAATTAACTAATAAAAGATTAATTCATTTATCCGTGGAATTTTAAATTTGATTTTTATATTTTTTAATTTTGCTACCTTAAGCAACATATATCTCATACTCTAAACTATACTAGTCTTTTAGTGTAAAAATTTTACATAATCGATTTATCGGATCGATTCAATTAGATCGACTAAAAATAAGATTGATCGATTGTTATTAGAGGTTAATTAATTAAATTAATTATGTTTAAAAATCAATCAACCAATCACTTGTCCATACTTGTCTTTCAGAAAAACATTACCTTTCATTAAACATTGGTTAATCCCTTTTTCATATCAATATTAATATATTAATTTATTACGCTATAATAGCTAATTGAGTCTTATCTCGATTAGTATGAGTATTGTTGTTAATGTATGAGGATGTAGGTTCGAGTGCATTAAAGCGTATTATCCTCTTATTTATAGGTTATGAATCCGAACATGGAGAATACCAAAATTAATTAATTAAATTATATTTAATAAAATAATATCTCAAAAGCGTTTTTTTATTGTTTAACAAAATTATAATTAAAAATTATAATTCTATTTGAAGAAATATTTTGTTTGAAGTTAAATTATAAATTAAAACAAATTTTATATTTTCTCAACAACAAATGTTAATTTTATTTCAACTTGATAATATTTGATTTTTATTTAATACTATAAGGTTTAATTTGATTCAATCATTATAATAAATCAACTTTTCAAATATTTTATGTAAATAAAACAGTCTTAATTAATAATAATAATAATAATAAATAAATAAATAAAAGAAAGAAAGAAAAGAAAATGATTGAGTATGGGTTTTGGATTTGTTTAGAAAAGAGTATTTATGGTGGTGGAAATGGGCCACTGTCAGAATTTTATTAATAATTAATTAATTATTGTAATGATTGTCTTAAATCACATATTAATTTTATCTTAATAGTCATTGGGGACTTCTTTTGGGGAGGATGGGTCAATAAAGAGGATATTGAATACCAACTTTAAACATTTGCCAAAAGGGCCGAAAGGAGGAAATTTAAAACTAAAATAAAAACTTTAATAAAAGAGACAAAATTAGATTAAATAATTTTAGAGTTTTTTGTTAAAAGTGGAAAGGAACAGTGGAACACATGTCTAGTGTACAAATTTAACGCCATTCATCTATTTTATCTTCTAGAAATTTGAGAAATTTTTTAGTTTTAGGTTTTGTATAATCTCAAAATAGTCCTAACAATTGGCTGTTTGGTCACTTTGATCTTTTACTGTTTTTGAAGCATTTTAATTTTTTTTGTCAAATTAGTTTATTTTTAATAGATATTTAGTTAACTAACGGTTAATATTAATTAACGATGTGGTTGTTTAAATATATTTAAATGTTGATGTGATATTATTTTATCTTATATGTTATGTCAGTAAATAATTTTAAAATTATTTTTTAAAATATAAAATTTTAAATTTATTAAATGCATATCATTTTCAATTTTCCCAATTTCTTCTTCCCGACTGTTTCTTTCCAACATTCACTATCATCGTCGTCATCTCCAATCTTCTTCCCCATTGTTTCTTCCTTCCACAGTTTCTTTAAAATTTAATTCGATATTCTATGTAAAAATATTTGAAGATTTCATGAGATGAGGAAAGATCAAACGTTCAATTTGAGATTAAGCAAATCAAAGAATCAAGACTATATATATACAAACACACAAAAATAAAAAAGAAGGAAATTGAACATCACCGTTGAACTCAAGAATTCTTGGCCATCATTTTCTTGGACAATTTTGTTTCCAAAAGAAGAAGATAAATTCAGTTTTCAGAGAGAAACCATGGGCATCATAAAGTGAAAAAACTTTACCTCACTTGTAAACTGAAAATTGGAAGTGCAAGCAAAAATTGTAGTAGCGAGAGAAAAAGAGAAGAAGTTTGATTTCTTCATCGTTGGGAATAAGCAATTTGGTTCAAAAGACCTCGATAGAAGCGGAGACCAAAATGTTATTCTCTTGGATGGGAAGTTAAATAAGTGAAGAGAAATGGTGAGAAAATATTGGGTTATTGTATTGCGGGGGTTTTGGGCGTGGTGGTTCAACAATGGGAAAGTGGGTTATATTAGGGATAAAGGGCGATGGCAGATGGGTATGGTGGGAGGCCATCTGATGAAAATGAACTGTTAAGGGGCAATAGTAGTGATGAAAATGAATCAAAGATTCAGTTGAAAAATGGAGGTCATTTGACGAACAGAAAATATGATCGGAGACAAGGAAGGTCGCGGCTCGAGGATGGATTTTGAGGTTTTCAAAGAAACAACAGGGAAGAAGAAACTGTGGAAGGAAGAAACAATGGGGAAGAAGATCGAAGACGATGACGACGATGGTGAACGATGGAAAGAAACAGTGAGGAAGAAGAAACTGTGGAAATTGGAAATTATATGCTTTAATAATTTTATATTTCAAAAAATAATATAATAATTTCAATAATTTTATTTTTTAAAATTAATTTTAATAATTTTAAACTCAATTACTGACATGGACAAAATAGTGACCAAACATAAATGGCTAAAGTGACCAAACAACCAAATGTTAGGGGCTATTTTTGATATTATGCCTTTTAAGTTATATATATATATATATATATATATGCCCACAAATTCTTCATCAGGATTTGTTCAGATTTATTTTTGTTTAAAATGTCAAAAGTTATTTTAATATAAATTATTGTGGATTTGTGTTTTGTAACGATTAATCTTACTTGTCGTGATTTGAATATATTTTTTCAACTCAAGCTTTTTTATAACTTTTTCCCTATAATTTTGCTTTTCTTTACATTATCAGTTTATAAACCTTACAAAAGTTATCATAATTTATATTAATTTTCAATAAAATATATTTAATTTCGATGACAAGAAAATTCTGCTACCATAATACATCACATAATGAGTAAATTCACGAATATATTTTGATTTTTTTCCTGTCAGTGTTGAATAGGAAAATTAGATATAAACCCAACTTGGAAATAGAGAATAATCTGTTATAAATCAATAAGTATAAGACGGAAATTAATTTAATTGCATTAAATCTGCACTAACAACATTGTTAACTCTCATTCTAGTTCAAAAACAGTGACAAACTTTTAACTTAAATAAACGTGAATCATTATCTTCTCTTAAAATCGCCTTCCATGCCTTCAATATGAAATGAAATTGCTAGGTTTTCTTGATATAAACCAATAAAATAAATAAATCTCTTTATACATAAGAAATTTTGATCAGACTAAAGGTCTTAAAAATAATCATTGCTTGATGGGTGAATCACATTAAGACTCTTGAAAACTAATTTTACTTGATTTAGTCTCTTTTTTTTCAATTATAATTTCAAGATTTACTGCTCACACTTCTCTAAAATGTGTAAGTAAACAATCAAGATACATTGATCAATGTAACACCCTAAAATAATGTGAATTTTCTCTTTAGGTTGTGTCAATTAAAATGTGAGTGTTTTTGAGTTAATGTGCTCTGGTTGCTTGCTAAAGGTCTAAGGTTCAAGTTGTATCTTTTGACGTTTTGCTTATTCTTTAATTGAACTTTTAGAATTGTATGTACCGTTTAAGTTAGATTCTGTGCATTAAGGTTACAAGAATTAGCCTCTTAATTTAATAGTTAAGCATTTCTTTGTATTAGTGGTCTTATGTTTAAATCTCTGCGTGTGCATTAAGGAATATTATTGTCGCACTTCTCCATAATACTGATTTAGGAATTTTAAAAGAATTTCTTACATTGACTTCTCTATTTCCTTCTTCCTTTTATTTATTTTTCTCTTTTCTTTTCTTTTTTCTTCTTCCTTTTGGCATTGTTCCTGAATTTTCTTCGTTTAACGTTCTGTTGAGTTAATCGTTGCATTGTATTGCTCAGGAGGTTGTTTCGATGTTTAAAGGTAAGATTCAATCGTAGTAACTTTAGTCGTTATGTATGAATTGTGAGTTTCTTTAAATCCCAAAATGAGGGTGTTGATTGTTGTTTTGCTTTGTTTATTTATGGTTACGAAAGCGTAGGGGAAGGTCAAGAGATGCCTAACAATTCTCTCATTGTCCAGAATTCAAGTGTGTGCTGTTGAACATTCGATAAGTAAGTTTTCTTCGTTTCGGGTTTTTGCGTTGAAGGTTTCGGTGTTGATTGTTGTTGCGATTTAGCGTGTCCCTTTGAATTTCCGTTAATTGAGTAGTTGGATTTTGGTTTCTAGGCTTTGGGAGTCTCGAGTTTGGCTTCAGGGTCATCGTCACTTGCAGGTAGGGTATCAAAACCCCTTTTCTTTTCTTTTTTTTATCGTTAAGAATAGGACAGCCGACGTGTAACACCCTTAACCGATATCCGTCGCCAGAATAGGGTTTCAAAGCATTACCAATCAAACAGACATAATTTCAAAATATTTCATATCATATAATATTCAAGTCAAAATCAATCAAACTCATATATATTATCCCTTATTCGAGCCCTCGAGGCTCAAAATACGTGTTTGAAACAAATCGGGACTAATTTGAAAACTCAGAGAATTTTTCAAAAATATTAAAAATTTTCAAAGCTGCAGGGTTCACAAGACCGTGTGGTCAGGCCATGTGACTCACACGGTCAGGAGACACACTCGTGCCTCAAGCCGTGTGGGTATTCAAAATATGGACACACGGTCGTGTCCCAGCCTGTGTCTATACCCGTGTAACTCTCTGACTTGGGCCGCACGGCCAAGCCACACGCCGATGTGCCAGACCGTGTGCCCTTTCGAAATGGCCTCGCACGCCCGTGTGCTAGCCGTATGGACTCAAAATGAACCTTAAACATAAACACATATTTATATATATATATAACCAACCAATATTAACTTATAATCTTATTTACAATCAATCCACAAAATGATTAATAGTTAGACACCCTAGGTACATGCCTGCACAAAAGGATAAACATCATCACGTTTGAGATCAAGATCGTTGTTGGATGTTGAATCGGCGCTCAAAATTAAGTATCTACCCTGCGCACGGAAAACAAAATCATACGCTGAGTAAAACTCAGTGGTATTTCTATAATCCGAATATCAAAAGATATGAAATCACAAATATACAATCTAAATATTACAATAACCATATCACATTTCATTTGTTTCACAATATCTCAATTCTCATATTTGCTATATAAATAGCTTTTCACAATATAATACACATATCATTTAAATAATAATGTTGTTCATTCCATATTCAAGTCATGAATACACAATTCATGTGTCCCAATCCATATTTCAATTCACTGTCTCATCTTTCACATATAATATCATCTAACATCAATCATAATACAATTTCAATTAATTACCCTTATTAACACGACTCGGACTCGGACTCGGACTCGGACTCGGACAGATACAAGATCCAACCAAACACACCAGTTTGGCACCCAGTGCCTCATCGGATAATTCAAAGTAATAATTTGACACCCAGTCTCTCATCAGCTAAACCGAAGTAAATTGGCACCCAGTGCCTCATCGAATATATCCAAAGTAATAATTTGACACCCAATGTCTCATTAACTCGAAGTCGAAAAAATCCCTGAACTCTTCCAATCCTATGGCATATCATCTATATCCGACTCGACCTAATACAGTTAATAGGGTTCCAATTCACTTTTCAAATACAACCAATTTTCATTTCAATTCAAATAATCAATATATTCAATATAAATATATACCAATTCAATCCATTCAATTAACTTAAATTCAATTCAATGACAAAGTGTCAAATACTCACCTCAACACTTACCATATGCATTAAATAAAAAAATACAACAATTAATAACTAAGTTCGGATTATAGAAATACAAACTAAAAATTTCGAGCTATTCCTCGTCGACTTTATCTTTTCCCTTTTTAGTCGAGGGTTCCGGTACGACATTAGCTACGGAATTAAAACAATTAAAAAATCATCAATACAACACAATTCAAATTCATATTAAATATTTCAATTTTTTACTCAAATATTGCCTAATTTCCAATTTAGTCCCTAAACCGAGACTAACTTTTATTCTTCACCTTTAATTCTTTATTTTCATGCAAATTCCACTTTAGACTAAATCCAACTCCTATTTTACATAAATTTCTAAATTTTGAATTTTCACAAGTTAGTCCCTATTACCTAAAATTTACTATTTGTTCTACAATTTAATCCTTTTCATTTCTAATTTAAAATCTATCAATTTAGTCCCTAATAATAAAATTATTCAACATTAACAACATCTAAAAACTCAATAATTTCTAAAATTTTGACATGGGTCAAGTAATATTTAATCTTGGGATTCCAAAAACATAAAAAACTTACAAGAAAAGAATTAAATTGACTAACCAGTTGGACTTAGAACTTTGAAACCCTAGTTTTCTCCTTTCTTTCTTTTCTTCCTACTTCGTTTGTTCTTTGTTTCTTTTCTTTTATTTCTTTGTTTTATATTATAATATAATATATAATATATATACTTAAACAATAAGTTTTAATATTATATAATATTATAATATATATTTTACTTTAAATTTTACAATAATATACTTATGCCACCTCATTTATGAGCAATGGCATAATTACTTCTTTAGTCCTTTTAGTTTTTCTTTAATCTATAATTCAACTTTCACCCTTTATACAATTTAGTCCTTTTACCTAATTACTCTTAATTCATGCAAATTCACCTAACCAAAACCTAATTAACTATTATTAACTAACTTAGTAAATATTTCTAATAAATATTTACAAGTCTAATTTACAGAAACAGAGTCTCGAAAATACATTTTTCGACACCCGTGACTATTGGGTCGTTACAATTCTCCCCCTAAATAAATTTCGTCCCCAAAATTTACTAAAAAAGAGGTGGGGTACCGAGATCTCATTGTCTCTTCCGGTTCCTAAGTCACTTCCTCAACACTATGACTACGCCATAATACTTTCACTAACGGAACTCGCTTATTACGCAACTCCTTCACCTCACATGTTAAAATCTCAACTTGTTTTTTTTCATATGATAAATCAGGTTGAATTTCAATATCCTCTGTCAAAATAACATGAGATGGGTCCGATCGATATCTTCTAAGCATAGAAACGTGAAAAACATCATGAATTTTCTACAGTTTCGCAGGCAAAGCTAAACGATATGCAACTGGTCTCACTCTTTCCATGATCTCATACAGTCCAATAAAATGTGGACTCAGTTTCCCTTTTCGGTCAAATCTCAAAATTTTCTTCCAAGATAAAACTTTAAGAAATACTTTATTGCCAACAGAATATTCAATATCTCGAAGTTTCTGCATATGATTTATGTCTGTCAAAAGCTGCCTTCAATCTATCTCGAATTTTCTTAACAATGTCTTCCGTTTCTTGAATTAATGCCGGCCCGATCATTCTTCTTTCACTCAGTTTCATCCAAAAAATAAGTAATCGGCACTTACGACCATATAAAGATTCATACGAAGCCATTTGAATACTTGATTGAAAACTATTATTGTTTACAAATTCAGCCAAATGTAAGTAACACTCCCAACCTGATTCAAAATCAATAACACAAGCACGAAGCATATCTTCCAAAATTTGAATAACCCGCTCATATTGTCCATCAGTCTTTAGGTGAAAAGCTTTGCTAAAATTAAGCCGTGTACCAAAAGATTCATGCAACTGCTTCCAAAATCTCAAAGTAAACCGTGGATCCCGATCAGAAATTATCGACATAGAAACATTGTGTAATCTCACAATTTAGTGAATATAAACTTCAGTAAGCTTTTGAAGTGACCAATCAGTCCTGCCTACAATGAAATGAGCCGATTTCATAAGTTAATCAACAGTCACCCAAATAGCATTTTTCTTACTTGTCGATAATGATAATCCCGTTACAAAATCCATCGTGATACAATCTCATTTCCTTTCAGGAATAGTAATAGGCTGAAGTAATCTGGTAGGAACCTGATGTTCTACCTTAACTCGCTGACAAGTTAAACATTTAGCCACATATTCAACCACATCTCTTTTCATTCCTGGCCACCAATAAGATTCTATCAGATCACGATACATTTTTGTTCTTTCAAGATGTAAAGCAAAAGGACTATCATGAGCTTCACGAAGTATCAACATTTGGAATCTGATTGGTTATGAAATCTCAAGCAACCATAATCATCAATGCTGAAATTTTTAAAGTAACATTCGAACCATTTCTCTTTTCTTTGCCAACTTGTCATCTTCTAATCTGCGTTGACTTGACCTAATCAAACATCACCGATTTGATTTTTAATTCAGCCAATAAGCTTCCATCATCATTGATACTAAGCTGAGCAAATATTGCTCGCAATTCAATCGCTATTTTTCTACTCAATGCATCAGCTACAATATTATCTTTACTAGGATGATAATCAATAACACAATCAAAATCTTTCAGAAGCTTTATCCAAAGACGCTGTCTCAAATCCAACTCCTTTTAAAATAGAAGATATTTTAGACTCTTATGATCAGTATAAATATAACACTTTTCACCGTACAAGTAGTACATCCAGATTTTTAGAGCAAAAACCACAACAGATAGCTTTAAATCGTGTGTTGAATAATTACATTCATGCGTTTTTAGCTGACGAGACGCATAAGTAATCACTTTCCCGTATTGCATCAAAACACAACCAAGACCGCTCAAGGAAGTATCACTATAAACGACAAAATTCTTTCCCGATTCTGGTAAAGTCAAAACTGGCGCTTCAATCAACATCTATTTCAATTTCTCAAAACTTTCTTGACACTAATCATCCTAGACGAATTGAATATTCTTATGCAAAAAATTTGTCATCGGCAAGGTTATTTTCGAAAATCCATTTACAAAATCTTTTGTAATAACTAGCTAGTCCAAGAAAACTACAACCTCAAACACATTCCTCGGTGCTTTCCACTGAACAATTGCCTCGATCTTTTTAGGATCAACTCTAATTCCATCTGAGATAACATGACCCAAAAATACAACCTCTGATAACCAGAACTCACACTTACTAAGCTTCCCAAATAACTGTTCTCATAACACTTGTAAAACAATTCTGAGGTGTTGCTCATGCTTGGATTTGAATTTCGAATAGACCAAAATATCATCAATAAAAACTACCATAAATTGATCCAAATAAAGTTGAAAGATACGGTTCATGAGATTCATAAATGCTGCTGGAGCATTTGTCAATCCACAAGGCATCACTAAAAATTTATAATGACCATACCGTGTTTGAAATAGTATTTTCGACACATCACTTTCTTTCACTTTCAACTGATAGTAACCCGATCTCAAATCAACCTTTGAAAAGACAGAAGCTCCTTTTAATTGATACTGCACATTTTAGACACTCTTCTGGTGTGCAAGATAATTCCTCCAAAATTCTAGTAGTATTCTCTAACCAAAATTCAGCTCATTCGGGATCATCATCAACTGCTGCTCAGAATTTTTTGACCTCATATTTTCTGATTTCATCAACCAGAGCTTTCCCTTTTCGATGATTCAGATGTCGTACCTGTAGAATCTCCAGAATCTGTGGAGGAGCAGGAGGGGGAGCTTGAGCTTGCTACACTACAAGGTTAGTTCTTAAGTATTGACTAAACCATTCATTCATCATTTGAAAGAAGGCCAATTTAGCCTCTTCACATTGGTCCTCTGTCTCAGACCTTCTACTACTAGTAACTTCGACTTTCCTCTGTGCCTGTTCTGAAGCCAGAGCATAACTCCCGGCTTCCTTGGGTCGAGCTTGGTCGGCAGGCATTTACTATAAGAAAAACACATTTTAAATGGTCAGGAGATATCACACTATCAAATATAAAATGATGGCATGTATAGCTAATCTCGTATTTGTTACGTCAGTCCGAGAAGCAGCTAAACCGTAGCTCTTATACCAACAAATGTAACACCCATTTCTCATATCCGTCGCCGAATAGGGTATGAGGCATTATGAAACTTACTTAAACTAATTTACATTTATTGAATCAAGTACCATTTATTTATCGAAAATTATTATTACGTCCCTTAGATGGGCTTTCGAAGCCCAAATTGTGCATCAGAACCAGATCGGAACCAAATCAAAATCAGAGGGAATTTTTCACAAAATCCTAAAATTATACTTACTCTAGCCATGCCAATAGCTAGGTTATAAACATCCATTTTCATGTAAACATTGGTATTTAGTCTATACATGACATTCTTTCAAAATAAGTCATTTTCATATACCAAAAGATATGAGTTGATAGTGTGATAAGGCTTCGACTAATCTCCGACCTTTGAGCTCTCGAGCAATACAAAATAGGGAAAAGGAGAACGGGGTAAGCACATGGTGCTTAGTAAGTTCATGCAACAGGAATTATACTTATCATACTTATACATCCATCATTTAACAACACAAGCACACATCCAATTCACATAAACATATACCTATCACATACAAACTCAACTTTTGCATTAGTTAAGCAACATCATATAAATTCAATACAAAGATAAATGATTGATGAGCTCATCAATTTCATAATTTTCATGTTCTTCCATTTCTCATATTTATCCCGTTGAATTTCTTGAAATTTCGATGGATGTTCGGTAGTACACTTTTGTGTACAATTTTGGGTCCGTCAATTCGTACACATATGGGTATACCATTTTTCTAGAGAGCACACTCCCGCGAATCTCATTTCTTACAGTGGGATTACTAGTCTAGGCTAAGTCCCCTGTATCATATGCTCAAAACGTATTGTCGGGATTACCAGTCTAGACTAAATCCCCTACAATGACAATTACTCTAATGAGCTTAATTTGGATTACCTATCCGGGCTAAATCCATTTCACACATATTCTTCGGGAGGCCTATATCATTAGGATCAGCCGTCCAGGCTAGATCCTTTGTACCATCAATTTCCTTTTCAGTGATCCATCAAAGTCCATTTCATTCAACCGATATTTATTTCCCCTTTCTATCGAGAATTATCAATTTTTCATCAAATATCATACAACAAACATCCAAACCATATTCAAATCAATAAACATACATTCCAAGCATTTATGAATATAATTCAAGTTACACAAACTTACCCGTAATAATTTGTAGTAGTTGTAGAGATTTTAGGGACTATTGATAACTTTTCCTTCCTTCATTTATCTTCAATTTCTTGATCTATAATATAAAATTTTTATTTATCAACATCTAATTTTAATCTAATTTATTTCACAATTTATACCTCTCAATTTTTAAATTTGTATATTTACCCCAAATTTTACAATTTTTACAATTTGGTCCCAACTCAATTAACCCTCCAATTGAACTTATTTTTCCTCAATTAACACTTTATTCTATCATCTTAAACTACTTCACAACCTTTGAAAATCATAATTTCAGCATCAAACCTTAATTCCAAACTTTTCACAATTAAGTCCTAAAATTAATTTCTACTAAAACATTTAGTAAATCCATCTTTTAATAAAATTAAAACTTCAAATCCATGTTTATTAATCATAAAATTCCAGTACTCAACCATGGTAACTTTCAATTTCATCCATAAAATAAAACTAATGAATTTAATAGTAGGACCTAGTTGTCAAAGTCTTAAAAACATAAAAATTATAAGAAAAAGGCAAGAATTAACTCAGTTGATGCAAAAATTATGAAATACCAGCTTAATTAACCTCTCCTATGGCGTTTTGGCTGATGATAATGAAGAAAAATCCAAAGAAATCTAGATATTTCCACTTTAGTCTTAACTTTATTTAGTTAATTATGCAATATTTTAATTTTTCCCTTAAATCATCAATTTTCTTGTGCCCTTTCCGTCTAGCCCAAATAATTTTGGGTCTAATTGCCTTTTAAATCCTTTCTCATTAAACACTTAAGCTATTTAATCATTCTAGCAACTTTTACATTTTTTCAATTTAGTCCTTTCTATTTAATTGACTACCCAAACGTTAAAATTTTCTAACAAAATTTTAATACCACAATACCAACATTTCATAAATATTTATAAAAATATTTTGACTCAATTTTACGAGATTGAGGTCTCGATACCTCATTTTACCCAATTTCTTCAATATTTTTTCTAATTAACCACTAAATTGGTAAGAATTTTCTATTAATATTTTCATACAACTCTCCTATCATATTAATATTCATGCAATAATTTTTAAAATAAATATTCTTTTTAAATCATATTTATAGTTCTGAAACCACTATTATTCGATAACCACGAATTTAGGCCATTATAACTCTCTACCCTTTTAAAGATTTTCGTCATCGAAAATCTTACCAGTAAAGAGGTTCGGGTATTATTTCCTAATTGCCTCCTCTGGTTCCCATTTTGCTTCTTCAATCTCGTGCTTTTGTTTCTAATTTACCATAGTATTTTATCGTTTCTCACACGGCCGTGTCCCTTGAGCACACGGGCGTGTAATTTTAAGGATTAAGGCTTGAGTGATTTGATACCACACAATCTTGTGGCTAATTTGGGGATATAAGTATTCCACACGGGCGTGTGTTTTGGGACACACGGCCGTGTCGGGTGGGCACACGGGCGTGTGTCAGCCCTGAGCTCAAATTTAGTGCAAATAGACAGAGAGTTACACGATTGGTCCCTACGGCTGGTCTCCACAGCCATGTTCTTGGTTCACAGGGGCGTGTGCCTTAGCCACACGGTTGTGTGCGTCTCTTCACACGGGCGTTTTGACCCCCACACGACCTAGGTTTCCCACACAGCCGGGCACATAGCCATGTGTCTCTAAGTCACTTATTTTGATTCTGTGTGTTTTTTATTCGAGCATTTGTCTATGTTTTACCTCGGCCAATCTTTAGTCAGGGCGGCTAAGAATTCTAATTTGGGCTTCGGCCTAAGTGTATTTGTGACTGTCATATGAGATGTTTGAATCTGAATCTATTCTGTTAGGTGTGCGTGCATAGTTGTTCTGTCTGACTGTCTGACATTGTGTCTCTGTTCTGTGAGATTGTATGCATACATACACTTGCGTAAAATATTTTGGGATGGGTTTTGAAGAGAAGGGAGTCTGATTCTGGTATGATCTGGCAGTTCAAACTGCAATTTATCTGTACTGCGAATTATCCCACTGCACTATACAACACATACGTCAGCTTTGCTGCGTATATTTATCTGATCTGGCAGTTAAACTGTAATTTACTGGTATAGCAATTTACCGCATTGTACTGTACCGCATGTACGTTAGCTATGCTACGTACCATTATCTGATCTGGCAGTTTAACTATAAATTACCGGTATAGTTGGTTACCGCATCGCACTGTACTGCATGTACGTTAGCTATGCTACATACCATTATCTGATCCAGCAGTTCAACTGCATTTTGATAAGACATTATTGTCGGGCAACCCGGGATGACTTTATATGGTGTGTAGGGTTGGATGGGCCTACTTGGTCCTGTGTGGTATGTTTGGTTGGATGAGCTAAAACAACTTTTACGTGGTGTGATCGGGAGATGGAGAGATGTGTTTGGCTGGATGGATGGGTTTTTATTTGACTGCATTTCACCCGTATCTGTCTGTAAGTTCTGACTGAAAGATTAGTTGTCTATAATCTGTTTGTCTGATTAGCATTTGTGCTGAGACTTCTGTATGAACTTAATGTGCTCTGATTGTTAAGATCTGGTTGGATATTAGTTCCAAGAATGCTTTCTGGTTTTGTGTGTGCTTGAAATTCTGTTGCCCTTCTGATTTGGATACTCTATTTCTGTCTCTGTTTTGTTTCGAACTCACACTGAACTCGAGTAGCTCACCCCCTCTTAGTGTTCTCCTTTCAAGTACTCTTCTGAATTCTGACGCTGGGCTCGTTATGCGGAGGTCTCAAACAATCTCAGAGTAGAATAAATTATTAGTTTGTATTTTCAGTTTCTAATTGATATTTCAGTTTTTGAACTGTAAGATTTTATAAAAATGTGGTACAAATTTTGTTTTTAGTTTTTAGTTTTACTCCGCTGATTTATATTTTCTCAACTGTAATTTTAATGTTTGTATTTTAAAAGATTAAATGTTTCGATTTGACGTGACAACCTATTTTGTAAAAATTTACCTACGATCACTTCGGTGATCAATGTAGCATCCGAGATTCGATCTAAACTTCTAGGCCGGGTTTCGGGTGTTACATTTGACTAGCGACCATGAGTGGCTCGGGACTATCCGGATACCCTATTATTTGAGCTGTATGTGCAATCCAACAAATTTGACAAGTTTGATATGCAAACGATTTGGTCATGTAGATTTAATGGCTCATGATTTTATTATTCGATACTCATGTCATGTTTCTATGTATACATTTGATTTGCATCATTATATTTATGAATTACTTGAAGTATGGTAGATTTTTTGTGCACCACTGAGCTTGTACAGCTCAGCCTTCGAATTGTCTTAATGTTCAGATTTGTAGACTTTTGTTCGTGTCCGATGAACATCATCGACGAGAAGCTCCTAGTGTCATGGGTTGCGCATGGGAACCTATAACCATGACGAACTTGTGCGATCCATCACATTCGAGGGAGGTCATTTGGCCCAATCAGATTGGTCCATTGCTTGGAGAGATTGAAAGCCCATCTCCTGAGCTTGGAAAAATGGAAAGTGATCTCTAAAGATATACTTGGCAAATATGGAAGGGGATCTTCAAAGATATGTGATCCTAGACATTAAATGTAATCTTTAGAAGATACGATTCTGTTATATTAGAGATTTGATATTTAGATAGCTTTAAACCTTAGCCATTGATGTATTTCAATCTACACCGTTGATATTGGGAAGGCTCTACTATAAATAGAGGCCTCTCCCCCTCATTGTAATTCATTCGGTGATTAATAGAATTTTGAGAGCATTCACTCAAACTTTTCTCTCAAGTGTTCTTGTTTTTCTGTGGCTTTTGTTCATATTTCAAGATCGTTCTTACTTCATTCTTCTACTGTTCTTCGTAGGTGCTTTAGAGGAGTTCTGTTGAATCCTCAATTATTGTGAGTTAGGCTGACTTAGGCATTTTTGGAACAAAGACACTGCCTAAGGCCTCACGGATTGCTTGTGAAAACTTTAAGTCCGTGACAGTTGGTATCCGGGCTAGCGTTTGAAGGCACCGTTGAAAGATGTCGAAAGAAGTTGCTAAGAATGTTGATGGAATGGAGACCCGTGGGAGGGCTAGAAAAGCTAGCTATTCGAGGGACATACTGTTAGCTTTGGAGGATCACGCCGTCATTCTCGAGGAATGATGATGTCGATGATAGTTTTAATGATGGGTTGCAGCCTATGCAAGAGCAGCTCAAAGAGTATGTGTTGGATAATGTTGAAAAGTTGACTAGTAGGGATGATGCCATCGAGGCTATAATTATTGGTAAGACTAATGCCATTGAGGCTATGATGACGGCCTCAAAAAGGAGATTGCGGAGCTTAAGGGTGAACTCACAATCTACAAGGCTGCTTTGGGCAATGGAGGGTTGGCCGCTGTCGTACTCAAGCCTAGTGTGGATGTTCCCAAGCCTAAGGAGATCAAGGGAACAAGGTCCACAAGAGATGTGGACAATTTCTTATGGGGAGTTGAGCAATACTTTCGTGCCAAAGGCATCACGGATGATGTAACTAAGGTAATTACTGTTGCTATGTATCTTACTGACGTTGCCTTATTGTGGTGGCGTCGTAGGTCCACCGATGTGAGATATGGTGGGACAAAAATTTGAACTTGGAAGGAGTTTCAATGCGAGTTCAAGGCACAGTTTTATCCAGAGTATGCCTAGGACGAAGCTCGGGCAAATTTGCATAGACTTTCGCAACAAGGCACTGTGAAGGAATATATGCAGGAGTTTAGCGAACTCATGCTTCAAATCTCAGATATAGGTGAGAAAGAGGCATTCTTTTCCTTCATGGATGGGTTGAAACGATGGGTGAAGCAAGACTTGCAACACCGAGGAGTCCAAGAGCTTACCAAGGTAATGTCTGTAGTAAAATCGTTGGCTGAATTTTGTGGGAAGAAAGACAGGCCTGAGTCTTCTAAGCCCAAATTCAATCCAAAAGGAAGTAGTGGGGGAGACAAGGAAAGGCCCCCAATAGTAAGAAGCCTTGGAAAAAAAGGGAAGGGTGGGCCTATAAGTTTCTTCCCTTGTGATGGACCACATATAACTAAGGACTGTCTAAAAAAGGTCGCGCTCTCCGCTATGGAAGCAAAAGTGGAGTCAGATGTAGAGGATAACAATCTTGGTTCGATACTAGAGGGTGTCAAAGACAAGATTGAAAATGAGCCGAGTCGGATCAAAACGTTGAACTTAAAAAGTGTTCCAATCAAGGTGGTTACAAAGGGAGTAAATCTCTAACTTGGCGATTGGATTTGTAAGGCATCCATCAAGGTAATACCACTTGATGACTATGATTTTGTAGTTAGATTAAGTTTCCTTGATCAGGTTAATGCGTCCATTTATCCTTCTGGTAATTACATGGTGATTTCAGATTCGAACCATCAATGCATGGTGAGATTGACAAGAAAAGGGAGCCTAGAAGGAAAAGCATTATCCGCAATCCAATTTTCTAAGGAAGTACGTAGAGATGAAGTCTCTTACTTAGCCACTTTGAAGATGAAGAAAACCATTGATAAACCATAATATGTTCATATTTTAATCCTACATTTAGCATACTTTTAGATGGTTTATCCCCTGAATTGTGGAATTTGGTGCTCCTAATCCTTTAATTTCATGTTTTATACTTAGGAGAGCATCGGAGGATGAAAAGAACGAGAAACGAGCCAAAAATGGAGAAAATGGGCCAAAGTATGAAATTCACATGGCCTGGGCCCAAGCCACATGGCCGTGCCTCCTTAGCAGACTCAAACACAGCCTAGACTCGACTTACACGAGCGTGCTCTGCCTGACCTATTTTAATTCCACTCGGATTAGGATACTTAGGGGCAAAGAAAGACATTCCGAAAGCCTATATAAACACCCTAAGTGTGACCAAAAAAGAGGGTGGTTCATGTAGGCCGAGGAGCCAAGCCAGAGAGGCTGAATTGTGGGATTTACTCGAAGAAAGCCAGTTAATTCATCTCAAAAAGTTGGAGTCATACTCAAGACAGAAGATCTTCCCTTCAATTTCCTTCAGGGGGTTTTAGGGTTTTTCTTATGTTTTGTTTTATATTTTCTTCTAAGATGTATTCTTTTATGATTATGAACTAAACCCCTCAAATACCTGAGGGTGATGAAACCTAAGACGGATCTTGTTATTGTTTTCTGAATTATATGATAAATACTTGATTTGTTCTTAATTATGTGTTCTTAATTCTTGTTTTGATATTTCAGGATATTGATTCAAGTATTGATGTGCTTGGGCAGTGGAGGAATATTCCCTGTTTAAGAGTAGATCTAGTATAATTAAGCGGAGTTGATTGCAACCCTAGAGATAGGATGACGAAAATCTACCGAATTAGGGTCAAATCTAATAAAGAGTCCATAGATCGAGTTAATGCAATTCTAGGGGTTTTAATTAGAAAGAGATTTCAATTAATCAACCTCTGCTTAGACGTTAGTAGCCTTGAGAGAGGTATTAATATAAATTAGGGAATCCTACGGATCAAGTCAAGTGGATAAATCGTCTGGTTCAGATTTAAATAACAAGTGAAGTCTAGGTGGATTCTTCCTCGGGTATTGTCTTAATCAATTGGTTTTTCCCAAAGGTATTTCCCTAATTAATTCTCTGTGTCTTAGCATCTTTAGCCTAGTAGTTAGTTAATTTTAGATTAAATAACAATTCCCTTAATTCTTAGGCTAAATAATAAAAAGAAAGTTAGTATTAGTACTTTTGGTGCCCTTGGGTTCGACATTCCGGTCTTACCACTAAGCTATACTACTGTTCGATAAGTGTGCTTGCCTCAATCGTGGTGATAGTTAGTTTCTAGGCTCGATCATTCATTATATAAATATTAAGACATTCGCACCAACAATCAAGTTTTTGGCGCTGATTCGGAGTGAAATATTAAAAACACTCAATTTTTATTATTTTAGCCATATTTTATTTTTGCAATTAAATTTTATTTTTACTTTTCTAAATTTTCTTCTTTACTTCTGGCAGGTACCTCTAGTTTATGACTAGAAGGAACCCGACAGGACCCTTAACTTACGACAATGATATTGAAAGTACTGTTCGCAGAAATCGTAGAGAAATAAGGTGAAGCTTAAATTATATAGAAGAAGAGCAAGAAGACGAAACCAATACTATCGAAGAGATGGCTTATAACAATCCGCTACCTCCTATAGTTATCGCAGACCCGGTGAATCAAAATCTTGTTCCTCGTACTATGTATGATCATGCTAAACCTAATTTAACAGAAGCTTAATCGAGTATTGTTAAGCCTGCTATAGCTGCTAATAATTTTGAACTGAAACCTAACACTATACAAATGATTCAATAATTTGTTCAATTTGATGGTTTGCAGGACGAAGACCCAAATACCCATTTAGCAAATTTTCTGGAATTCTGTGATACTTTTAAAATAAATGGCGTTTCTGATGATGCCATTCGTCTTCGATTATTTCCCTTTTCTTTGAGGAATAAAGCCAAACAGTGGTTGAATTCTCTTCCACGAGGGTCAATCACTATATGGGACCAAATGACCAAAAAAAATTTATTAAAATATTTTTCGCCGGCTAAAACAGCTAAGTTGAGGAATGATATCTCTTCTTTTGTGCAGATGGATTTAGAGACACTTTACGATGCTTTGGAGAAATACAAATATCTATTGAGAAGGTGCCCACACCATGGATTACCCTTGTGGCTACAGGTCCAAATCTTTTACAACGGTGTGAACCCCTATTGATTCAGTCGCCGACGGAACCCTGAGTAACAAAACACTTGAGGCTGCCTACGAATTCATTGAAGAGATGTCACTGAATAACTATCAGTGGCAAGTCACAAGGACAAGGCCAACAAAAGCAGCCAGTGTTTTCAACCTCGACGCTGTAACCATGCTATCAAATCAGGTAGAGATGTTAAATAAAAAAATTGATGGTTTTTGTGGTTCTTCACAGGTAAATCCGGTTATGCAGTGCGATATGAATGAAGGAGGGATGAGCAACACAGAATATTCACCTTACAACCCGAACGCTGAAAATGAGCAAGCTCACTATATGGGTAATAATTTTAGACCTCAAAATAACCCTTATAGTAATACTTACAATCCAGGTTGGAGGAACCACCCCAATTTCTCATGCGGTGGCCAAGGAAATCAAAGACAACAACCCCTCTCAAGTTTTCAACAGCAACCCTACCCACAAGAGAAGAAGCCGAACCTTGAAGAGATGCTGACAAAATTCATCGCGGTGTTAGAAACCCATTTTCAAAACACCGAAACATCACTCAAAAATCAAAAAGCATCGATTCAAGGGATCGAAAACCAATGATCATTGCAAAACAGTCTAGTTTTAATATTTATAAAAGAGTGATCGGACCTGTAGACTGACTGGGACAACGATAGAGGCAAGCGCACCTATCGAACAGTAGTATAGCTCAGACGAGAAAATCTTTATCGAACCCAAGGAACCTAAAAGTACTATTACTCACTTTCTTTCTATTATTTAGCCTAAATATAGAGTGATTGGTTTATTAAATCTAAAACAAATGAAATACTTAAACTTAAATGCAAAGACAAAAGAACAAAACTTTGGGAAAAGACTTTGAAGAAAACTCAATTGATAAAGACGATACCCTCGAGAAGAATCCACCTATGACTTCACTTATTATCTAACTTTCAATTCATATAATTATTTTTACTTAGCTTGATCCGTGAGACTTCCTAACCTATATTAAACCTTCTCTCGAAGCGAATAACGTCTAACCTTAGGTTAATTAGTGGAACTCTCGTTCTCTTATAATAACCCCCTAAGGAAGTAGTAAATCGATCAATGGACCCCCATATTAGGTTTCACCCTAATCCGACAAAATCTCGTACCCTATCTCTAAGCGCCCGATCAACTTCACTTAATTATGCTAGATCTTCTCTTAGGCAGGGTCTATTCCTCCTCCACCTAAGCATATCAGATTAAATTGAGCAACATAACTAAGAACAAACTAAGTATTTATCATATAAACCGAAAGAATTAAATAACAAAATCCATCATAGGTTTCATCCCCTTCAGGTATCTGAGCGGTTTAGTTCATAATAAAATAAGAAAACATCTCGAGAGAAAAGATAAAACAAAACATAAGAAATCCCTAAAACCCCCTAAAGGAATTGAAGGAGAGATACTACGTCTTGAGTAGAATTCCGGCTCTTCAAGATAGATCAACTGGCTATCTTCGAGTAATTTCCTAAACGAGTAAAGCTCTGGTAGAAAACTCTGCTAAAACCTGACACCGTTTCGGCTTCTGCCGAACTCCCTTTCTAAGTTGCCTCTTAAGGTGTTTATATAGACTTTGTGATGCCTTACTTGGCCCTTAAGTATCCTAATTTAAGTCTAATTCCTAATGGGGTGTTTGAATAGGCTTTAAAATGTGTTTCTTTGCCTCCAAGTATCCTTTCCCGAATGAAATTGTTCTTTCCTACGGTAGGGGCACGGTCAAGGCACGCCCGTGTAAGTCGTGGTCTAGCCCGTGTTTCTATTCTGTTGATCTAGGCACGGCCATAGCACGCCCGTGCAAATTGAGGGTCAGGCCGTGTTGGGCTTTTTGTTGACGAGACACGACCGTGTGATTGGTGACAGGCCGTATTCTAGGTGGATAACAAGGCACGGCCGTGTGGAATAAAGCCCAGGCCGTGTCGACTTCTTGGGTTGGCCCAATTTGGTCCGTATTAAGCCCATTTTACGTTCTTTTTATCCTTAGGTGTTCTCCTAAGTATAAGGCATGAAAAGAAAGGATTAAGAGCATCTTTTTTACATAAATTGAGGGCTAAATCATCCAAAAAATACAAAATATGGGGTTAAAATGTGTTACTTTTGCGGTTTATCAACCAATTAGGACAACTTGCTAAGATCATATCTGAACGACCACAAGGTATCTTGCCAAATAACACTGAAACTAACCCAAAAGAGCAACTTCAAGCAATAGCTACTCATGATAGTAAAGGGTTAGATAAACCAAAAGTAAGCCAAGAGAATGTGGTAGAGGAAGGTAAGGTTAAAGTAACTCATGGTAACCCAAAGCCGGTAATTAAAGAGTACCAACCTCGTGTGCCATACCCCAATGCGATGAAGAAATACAACATAGATGAACAATTCGATAAATTTCTTAAAGTTTTAAAGAAATTACATATTAACTTACTATTTTTTGAAGCTCTTTCGCAGATGCCAGATTCAAGGAAATTTTTAAAAGAGCTTTTGACAATAAACGGAAGTTAGACGAGGAGTCGCATGTGGAACTAAACACAGTGTGCTCAGTAATTTTGTAAAATAAACTACCACGAAAATTAAAAGATCCAAGAAGTTTTACAATTCCATGCTTAATTGGTAGTTTATCTGTTGATAATGCTTTCGCTGATTTAGGGGCAAGCATCAATGTTATGCCTTATAAAATGTTTAAACAGCTAGGTCTAGGGACACCCAAACAAACTAGGATGAGCATTCAATTAGCTGATAAAACTATTATAATTCTTATGGGTATAATCGAAGATGTTCTCGTAAAAATTGATAAATTCGTATTCCCGGTAGACTTTGTTGTTTTAGACATAGATGAGGACAATAATGTTTCTTTACTTTTAGGAAGATCCTTTTTAGCAACTGTTAGAACTAAAATTGATATTGGTACAGGAGAACTTATACCTCGTGTAGGTGATGAGACGATCATTCTTCAAGCTCTTGACTCTACTAGGACATCAAGTAATAAATGTGAGAACATAAATTCTTTTAATGACCATTCGGTTAAACCTTCTTTTCAGGAAGCACCATAGAACTACAAAACTGAGCCAGATCCTAAACCTCATGCCAACAAAGAAATAACTCATGAGGAACGAAAGCTTCAGATCGATGAACTAGACGAGTGAAAGCCACGTGTCAAGGAGAAACCAAGAACACACGAAGCAGGACCAAAGCAAAACCATGTTAAACTTAAGGATGAGGCAAACCAGTTTCAGATCAGGGATGAGGTATTGTTGGATAAGACAGACCCTCGAATCTCCACTCCAGACCTTAACACAAACGAAGAAATCCCTTTTGAGGTAGTGAATATCTTCCCATACGGAACAGTCGAGGTAACTAATCCTAAATTCAGCACTTTTAAGGTAAACACTTCTCAACTCGAACTATATATTGATAATAGAACTGATAGTATGAGAAATGATTTTCAACTCCTCAAACCACCATGATTATGCGAATGAGAGGTAAGTCTAGCTTAAGACTTTAAACAAACGCTTATCGGGAGGCAACCCAAGCATTAACCCTACTAATTAGTTTATTTTCACATTTTAAAATACAGATTCCCATACCACACGGCCTTGCACACGGGCGTGGCCGTGGCCATATGGACACCACGAATAGGTACACGGGAGTGGCGGAGATCGTGCAAAAATAGGACGAAATTTTTTCCCAAGAAACGAGCTCCGACTAAACGCCACTGCCGTGCGACGTGGCCGTGGTCGAAACTGCCTAAAGAACACGGGCTGAGATAAATCTACACGGCAGTAAGAGGCGACCGTGGTCGATATTATTAACTTTTTCACATATCGCCACCACCACCACCTCGAGATCACTCCAATGATGAGGTCCTTTGAGTCTTTTTATTTTTTTATTTTTATTCTTATTTTTATTTTTATTTTAGTTCATTTTTCTTTATTATTAAACTCTTTAAATTTTTAAGTATAATTTGATTTCCTTTATCTCTGGTTGTTTAACTCTCGAGTAACTATAACAAACGTCCATTAAATAAGAACTCCCTAAAAACTTTATTGATGACTTCGCAGTTTAAAAAGGTTTAAGGTGCCACTCAAGGAATGGACACACCACCGGAGTATTCTCCACCATCTTCACCTATGCCTAGTCATCATGTTCATCATTGATCATCCTCCAAGGATTTCATCCAAAATTCAGGAAGTTTCACTTCTCCTTCTCTCTTATGATATCATGCTATTAATCTCTAAGATATATATATCTTTGTACATTGAAGGCAATGTACATCTTAAGTGTGGGGGGTGAATTCTAAAAGTTCCTAACTTTTTGCATTATTCTCAAATCCCTGAATTTTGTTGAACAAATTCTGATTGATTTATGATTTTTATTGATATGTCTTGAAGTAAAACATAGGGAGTTGTGCATTGATTGTTTAAACTTGAAGGCTTTAGAGAATCAAGCATGATAAGTTGATTTTTAAAATTAAAATTTGCTAGGTTGTTTTCCCAAGTTTAGGTATGATCTTGAAATTTGAAGTTATGAGGTTGACATCAAAACCAAAATTTCGTGAAATTTTGAGCCTTTAGAGCATACATTCTTTCGTGCTCACTTTTATTATTGCTTTGAGTAAGTCAATATTGATCTGT